>JAHFWF010000065.1:0-400903 GCA_022545495.1 Chrysanthemum lavandulifolium
GACATAAGGTCATTTCCTTGTAGATCACGAATGAAACAAGTTTGCTCCCGGAAAGCAACCTCCAAATCTCCATCACAAACCGACCCATCGAAACAGACATGACCGAGGCCTTCCACATAGTAAACTCACGATTTCGATGTTCCCATTGACATAATCTCCGTAGCCCATGATAGTCTGCAGTGATCATTCCCAAACCCGACAAAGTGCCAATGAACTTTGCAATAAAGTTTGATAACAGCTTAAGGTTGCTGTCATGTGTCGGGACCATCCGCTATCAACAATCCAGAATGATCTCGTATCACCGCATTACACACGGCGACACGATGGAATAGAAGTAGATGTGGAAACCGAAATGTTAGGGGTTCAAGGTGTATATGAGACATGCACACATTAATGACTTTAGGCATCCATTTAAATCCTAGTGTGTTATATATCCATTTCGCCATCTATAACTACTCTTTGCTTTAGTCTTAGTGAATGCACTAGGTGGTACTACATTCTTAGGAGGTGAAACCGAGCTACGATGACAAGAATGTTTGCCTTAGAATCTAAAGAAGGCGGTCTACCAAGCACGTACTTAGAATGATTAGTGGGCCTAGAGGTATTCGATTCTTAGGATTCCGTGAACGAGATTATAGCTTTAGCAACACATTTGTCATGACAATCGTAATTCATACTTTTACGACAAATAACACAAGGTGCATCGATCGAATATCAAAAGTACTTAAAGGTTTAGCATTCGTTACATCACTATGTCTATTACATTTTCCGGATGCAACATCTATAGTGGAAGCAACGTGAGTCTTATTCATAGTCCTAGGGTGTTCTTCTACTTTATCATTCCTTATTGATCTTTTCTTAGGTCGCAACTTCCTATTCTTCGATTGAGTGCTCCTAGGCCGTGAAGTGCGGACGCTTGGAAAAGACACAACTATTCTGTTTCAAAGAGAATGAAGCACGTTAGCAACTTGTGATTTGGCAAGAGAGATTCTAGATTCTCGATTACTAAGTGTTACCGGTGCTAATCTCTTAATGATGGTTGGCGGAAGTTGTTCATACTTTCCTAACATTTCTCTTAGCTTAGAGATAGTGTGAATCAAATCTTTATTTTCGGATCGAATATTACCAAAGAAAATTCATGACTCTCTAGTGTGAGCAAGATAGTGATCAAGTTCGTTTGATGCTTCATGTCGAGTCTTATTGAGTAAATCAAATATGACACCATATTCTGTTTAACTGTTACAAGTTCTTGTTCATATTTAGAGATTTGACTTTTCAGAGACACGCTTTGATCATCCGCTTGCTCAATTTTAGGATCGAAGATTTTGCACTCAACCGAGCGATTTTCTATTGAAAACTAAGTTGATGCGTGTGAATATCTTTTCACACCAATGAAGACGACGTTTTGCATTGTAAAGTTCGTTAACTAATTGTTTATTTTCGCCTTTTAAAGACTCGATCCGAAGCACATTATCGAGATTCTCAGCAGCTACCACGAGTCAACAAGACGCAGAGATATAATCGATGCATGTGGCAAAGAATAGAATAACACAACATTATGGATATCAAGACATATAACATCTTCCAAGAGTCGATCAACATCTTTTCTCAACATTTTCTTTTCGCTTAGTATTAGAAATAGATGTTTCGATTTTCTAAAACGACCTTCATCACTCAAGTTCCTTATGAAAATCCTTTTCCCAAGCTAATGCACAACTTTTCAAATTTTTAACATTTGGTAAAAGATTTTTCCGAAAATGTCTCTTTGTTCTCACGCTAAAGGCGATTGAAAGTGTTGAACTTTGATTTCGTAATGATGTTCTATCTCATGTTCTAAAGTTTTGAGGTCACCATGAAAATATCAAAATATCTAAGAATTTTGCGATTTTCGTGTTTTGAGTTTACTTCATCGATTGAAGGTAAAGGACCATAAATTTGTGCATAATCTGTTTGGGATTAACATTAGAAGACTCGGTGTTTTGATGATAACCCTTGGTGTGTTAGAAGAATCCGTTGGTGTGACGAAGTGACCGGTTTTGAATAATTAAAAGGTTTGTTGTAAACAACCGCTTTTAATTTTGATCGACTGCCTTCTCGCATCTAATTCCTCTTGACGATGATATTCAACAACACTCATAACAAGATCATTAATTTTATATTCTGACCGGAAACTTGAGGATTTGGTTTGAATGTTTTGAGTGAAAGCTTTGGTTTGTAATCGCTAGATTTGGTCCATATCCTTTTGGATTGGGTTTTAAAGTAAACTTTTCAATAGTTGTTCTTGATTCACCATGTTTGTAAACAACAGCTTTAAACTCTTTAATTTTGTTTTGCAAGCCAATAATTTAAGAAGGTCATCTACCCGATTCGTTGAATGCTTTTTGTATGTCGAGAATTGTTTTGACAATTTAACAACTCAAATTTTAGCTTTTTATTTTCCAAGGTGAGAGCGTTAATTTGCTTTTTATGTTCATGTTTCGCTTGTTCTATTTCGCACAACAAAGCATTCTTCAAGTGGCTAGATCACGATCTGTCTCTCTAAATATTTTTCGCTTTGATGAGATTTAGCAAAAGCGGCTTCAAAACCTTTTTCACGGTTTTCTTGAGTTTTGAAAAGTTGAGTTGCATTTGTAAGCATTCAAAATCCTTGGTTAACAAATGCATTTTTATTTTAAGTCCTTATTTAATGCATAACATTCCTCCATTTTGATTTGATGGTCTTGAATTAAACGAGCAAAATCTGGATGAGGCAATGATTCACTTGTTCAACGTGAGTCACAACATGATCATTATTTAGATCCTCAAGTACAACCACGGAGTCAATTTGATTATCAAAGGAAACCATAAGGTCATCTTGATCGTCAAATGTAACTACTGTGGTTAACTTGAAAATCATCGAATGAGATGTAGATGATTCATTTTGAATACCGATCCGTGCGGATTCGGATATTGGCGGAGATATTAGTTCGAGATATGATGATGGTTTATTCGGCACTGAGACAAGCCATCGTTGTCATACACCGGGCCTGTTTCACTCATGTGTAACTCATGCATATTAGCCATCAACATAATACCGCATTGGCACCGCAAGTCCTCCATATCATCATCGAGTGCATCCGCCATAAAGCTCATTCTTTGTTTGTGAGAGATCCACCACTTCATCCTTAAGAGCCAAAAGAAGAGCCTCTTTGAAATAAGCATCGCCCTAGTCCTTGGCTTTGGGCATGCATTAGCCAGTGTCCTTCTCATTGCGGTTGTAGCATCGAAGACCATTCAACCTATTCTCGAGCATTTCCTATTCCACCACTTGAGCTCGTTGTTATTCCTAACCATAACATTAAACCATTGACCACCTCCCATTTGACGACCATAACCACGATTCGAACTTCAACTCGTCCATTGTTCACAACAAACCGATTTGTGTATTGGATGGGGAACGAATACGATTGTTAGATTTGTTTGTATAACGGCTAAAAGCATTAGCAATCATAACAAATCCCTATTGCAATGCTTCGAACGGATCGATTCCTCATTAGTTTGACTATGAAGTGCATGATCATTGTTGTTGTTGTAAGGAACCAATTGATTTTGTTGAGGTTGCCGTGATGGATCGCTTGGTGTGACCGAGGCGAGTTGGTTGAGTTGCTTGTTGAGGAGGATAACTTTGTTGAGCATATAAGGCAAGTTGTTGATTTTCCCGATGTGTAGGTGGAGCAATTTGAGCACGGAGAATCCTTTCCCGATCAACTTCCTTCTCATGAGGTTTCAAGTAATCGTACAACAATCCATATGTAGACCGATGCATATTCTTCGCTTGACGGAGAAAATGACATACTTCTCCCATTCGTGACCAAGACTACTCAGAACTTAGTATTCACCGCAATTCTTGGCATGATGATGTTGTGTTTATCTAAATCATTGATGATGTCGAAAATCGATGATGATAAGACTCTAGTGTCTCTCCGTGTTCAATCATGAAGTGTTCATAAGCCAAGTAAATTTTGGATTCCAAATCCTCCCGATTGAGTATGATCCTTCCATAAGAAGATGAATATGATCCCACATTTCCTTTGCGCCTTTTGAGCATCAACACTTCAAGAATTGGGTTAGGTAATCCTAAAAGGATATATTGCATTGCAAGCTCATCGCCTTCATAGTGTAAAAGTTCTGTTGGATTTAGATCCGCTTGATAGCAATGTTTGTTTGTTCATCTCTTGGTGGAATAGCAAGTAGGATCTCCGGCACAAAGACAAGAGGCATCTCAAATGGACCTTCCAAGATAACCTTCTTTAAGAACTTTCCATGTGGCTTCTTCGCATCACAAAACCTAAAGAACCTTATCACCCATTGATCGTAGTTTCAAGTGAGCATTGAGGTCTATCAGTGATCCACTTCATGAATTGATTGTTCGCCGCTTAAAGCTTCACACATCTTTGCAAACCAAGTGGGTTCCTTCATGGTGTTCCTTGATGGATGTTGATTGAATTCATTTGTAGGGTTGAACTTGAAGACTTGGCGGTATTTGAACCATTTGTGGTGGGGAATTGCACCAAGTAGTGGAGTATGTTGTTGATTAAATTGTTGTTGATAAATTGCTTGTTGTTGATTCCATTGTTGATGTTGTGGACTTAGTTGTTATTGTCGTTGAGGATAAGTGTAAGGAAAATAGTTAGAGTATGGTGGTTGAGACATGTAGAAAACTTGTGTTGGTAAAAATGGATCTTTGTAGTCGAATGAACTTTTAATGAAGAAGTATCCTTAGGCGTAGAAATCACAATAGCCAAGTAGCACTTATGCGTAAAACACCAAAGTTACGCGTAATAATAAGAAGTTACGCGTAGATTTAGCTTACGCGTAAGTAGGAAAGGACGCTAAAGTTATGCGAGACAAAAGTTAGGCGTAGGATTATCTTATGCGTAAGACTATGCTTAGGCGTAAGAAAAATCTTATGCGTAGGATTTCACGCGTAGCTTATGCTTATGCATAATTTTAGGTTTTATCCCAAGTGATCTTTACACTTCACAAAGGCAAAAGATATCCAAAGTCGACGTATTTTCAGGCTTATCCAAGCAAGAAAACACGGAGTAAACCAAGAAAACGAAGATTAAACCAAGGAAATACTTACGCGTAGTTTTAGGGTTTCACTACGCGAGATCTACTCGTAAATTGGATATTGCTCAAAGATGTTTCTAAACCAGTTTTGTGTGATGAAATAGTTTCAAGATCACCAAATAACACAAGGATGTGAAATTTGTTGAACCAAACCTTCTAAAACAGTACGCATAGAACTATACCCACGAATAAAAACTAGCTCAAAACAATGATCCACGATAAAGTTCCAAACTTTTGCCAAAACAAGTATTTTAACACCTTAAAACGTTGAAAGTAAAAGAATCTTGATTAAAAGTGTAAAAACAAGTTTTAAGCGAAGCAAAGAATAAGTTATCTTTACGCCGAAGACCCAAAACCAAAATCTTCAAAACAAAAGTGTGCACCCAACTATTTGGCGATTGATACCATCGTTAGGTCACTTGTTTTACAAACACAAGTAATATGGAAAGAGATAAGGCGATTGAACAAGTAAAACACACACACACACAATACAATAATACGGTTATGCGTAGGATATGTGATGAGAGAAAAACTTGAACAACCAACCTTCAAATGAAGGTTTACAAGAGTATTTATAGGAGGAAAGCTAGGGCAACACTCCTAGTTTCCATCCTTTCTTTAATTGATTATGGTCTAGGAGTGATTCCAACAGAGTCTTATTGAGTAAATCAAATATGACACCATATTCTCGCTTAACTTTACAAGTTCTTGTTCATATTTTAAGATTTGACTTTTCAAAGACACGCTTTGATCATCCGCTGCTCAATTTTAGGATCAAGATTTTGTACGCAATCGAGCAATTTTGTTTTGAAACACAAGTTGTTGATTGTGAATATCTTTTGACACCAATTAAGACGACGTTTTGCATTGGAAAGTTCGTTACAATCGCTCATTTTCAGATTTAAAGACTCGATCTGAAGCACATTATCGATTCTCACGCTACCACAGAGTTAACATGTTAGGAATTAGAAATTCCATGTATTAAAGAGTCGGTCACCTCAAGTATATGTAATCGCTAGAAAGCTCGTAGTCATAGTTATTTTAAGTTAAGTAGTATTTAGTTGGCAACACCGTGGAGGACTGACGGTCTTTACCCATCGTATGCCCCGATCCACGACCCATTGTGTGGCGTTTTATGTAAGACTATAAATACTCTCTACCTCCCAAGGTAGAGAGTTGGAGCTCATAATAAGATTTTCTTCTCTCACTAAAGTTCCCTAAACCTCTAACTTTCTCTCTAAAACTCATCTTCTATACGCCTATGTTTAATTGTGTTATGATGTGTATGTGAAAACCAATATCCTACAATTGGTATCAAGAGCCATGGTTAGATCATATCGTGCACATCTTTGGATTTCTAGTGGTTTTAGGTGGTTTTGAGTTTGAAAAGTTTAGTGGTTTGTGCATCATTTGGTTGATTTCTTGTGTTAAAGCTTGGATTTTGTTAGTACTTTTATGTTTAGAATCATCACAAGTGTTTAGGTTTTCATTTGGTAAGCTTGAATCATCTTGGTTGGGTTGTTTTGGATTGAAAAGTGATGTTTATGTGGTTTTTCTTGCTAGCGACTTGATATACGGATCTCTTCTTCGTAGCGACTTGCTTAACAATTTTGTAGCGAGTTACGCTTTGGAGCTAGCGACTTAGACCTAGCGACACAAGACAAGTAGTGGACTCTCCACTACGGTAGCGACTTGGTGGTAGCGACTTGGTGTGTAGCGAGTTGCTCTTTAGCGACTTGAATCTTTAGCGACTTGAGTAGCTTAATTGTCGCCAAAATTTTGCTAGCGACTTGAGGCTTAGCGAGTTACTACTTAGCGACTTGCATTTGTCTAGCGACTGGGACTTTAGCGACTTGGTGGTGTAGCTTAATTAGGTGTTAGCGACTTGGTGCATTATCTTCTAGCAAAATTTGACAGAGTTATGACAATTTTGACGCAAAATTTGACCAAAAATTTGAATTTAGGCCCAAAATTTGAATTTTGACCAAAATTTTCACAGTTAAACCAAAATTTGAATCTCGTAAAAATTGAACGTTTAGTCTCCTCGAAAAATTAAATTTTACTCAAGTTTTCCGCCAAAAACTTTTTTTTTTTTTTTTTTTTAAACCTTAGGCGTAGAAAGAGCTTAGGCGTAGACCAAAGAAGTTACGAGTAGGATATGGTTATGAGTAGGATGTAGTTACTGAGTAGGATGTAGTTACGAGTAGGATCTTATTCGTAGGAAGCTTAGGCGAGGATTCCTTAGGCGAGGATCTTATGCGAGAAAGTATCTTACGCGTAACCTTGCTTATGCGTAGACAAAAGTTACCGTAAACCTTATGCGTAATTGTGAAGTTATGCGTAGAGTTACTCGTAAGCTTTTAGCTTATGCGTAAACTATGGTTAAGAACCAAAATCCTTTACACCATCACAGTAGTTAGGGATATCCACAAGTCGGTGTTCCACACACTTATCCAAGTGAGGGAAGCATCGAGTAACCTTGATGCTCAAGATTCTTAGCCAAAAAGTTATGAGTAGAAAGTTATGAGTAGAAAGTTATGAGTAGTTGACTTTCACGAGTAGAACTAGGGTTTTGACTTACTCGTAAAAATTTTCAATGATTCAACCAATTTCGCTTGCACGATATCCTTAAAACACTCAAATAACACAAAATGTCAACCTTTTCACCCAAAGTGCTTAGAAAAGTTACGAGTAGAAAACTAGGGTTTTGACTTTTTGACTTCTACTCGTAAGAAATTTCCAACGATTCAAATGATTTCTTTTGCACAAAAAGCCTTAAAAACACTCGAATAACCCAAAAATGTAGACCTTTTTCACCCAAAGTGGCTAGAAAACTTACGAGTAGAAATGACCAAAGAACCAAAAACGAGTTCAAAAGTGAAGAAAAACACGTAAAGCTTCAAACTTTTTGCAAAAAACTGAAACTTTAGCACCAAATAAACCTTAAACCACAAGAATCTTGAATTTTTAAGTGCAAAAATTAAAGCTTTATGCGTATCAAAGATGTAAAACGTGAGCCTTATGCGTAACAATACCAAGCTTCAAAACAAACACAAACACTCCTAAACCATTGTTAGGCGATTGATACCAATTGTAGGACCTAAGATATATCAACCTTATCACAAACCCAACACAAGTATACCACGTAAACCACAACAGTAGGCGTAGATAAAAGAAAAGAAAGATCTTGGTGACTTGAATGATATTCGTGTATATGTTTAGAGAGGTAGAGAGAAGAAAGATGAAAACAATAAGTTGTATATTGCTTCAAGGAAAAACACACACACACACACACACTCAAGCACACCCCTCAAATGACATACTTGAGGGGTATTTATAGTAAGAGAGGATGATGCCCTAAGGCTTGGCCATGGGCCTTGAGATGGACTTGGATTGGGCTTGGGTTTCACGAACTAGACAAGGCTAGCTTAACATAACTTATGCCCAATTAGCTTAGCCCAATCCACGAGCCCGTTGACTATTCTATCACGATATCTAACACACATTACAAAGTTCCTAATCGTGAATGACCATCACTTCTAATAAAAATAATCAAGGCTAACAAAGAAGTAATTATATTACGGGTATCAAACAAGGGTTTATCCTGATGCCTCTTATCATTTAGTTATTCCTAACTACACAAGTGTAGCCTCACTTGCGATCTCGGAATGCATCACAAAACAAGTTCTAGAATCTATTATACTACCGGTTCACACTCTAAGCATTAAAGATGAATGCTTTAATTCCTACTAATCTAAGGGCGATCCTCACATTTTGGGTGGAATTTGGGTGGTAAAGGGTTTTGTGCTAGTCATATAACTTCCTATCCATGAGACGCTTTTGTTAAGACTAATGGCCCACTCCTATATGTCATGAAAATTTTAAATTTGGTGCCAAAATTACCCTAACCAACATTTCTCATGGTTTATTATACAATCACAATCGACAAAGCAAATAGTCAAGGATAAGCATAGTTTCAAAGTTCCCGCTTTATTTTCCTCCCTACACTTAAACCGAACATTGTCCTCAATGTTCCCGAAAGTATCAAAGATATAATAAAAGAAGGTAATTAAAACGAAGAAACTAATACTCCCCGATTAGCTCGGTAGATCCGTAAAGTGGTGGTTAAATTCTTTTCAAGAAGAATTTATGCATGAAAAGCTCCTTCCAATCTTTTGTAACTTCTTCTTGACAAACTAAACCTCGCACACTTGAAGAAAACAAACGAAACCTTCGCGTAAAATCGGCGGTAATAATATATATAAGACTCGATTTAAACTAGGATATAATGCTTGTGGAATGGATGTTTACGAATTTTAAGAAAATTAAGACCGAAAATTCCAAAAAATTTTAAGTAGCTCGTAAAACGAGAAAAGTAATCGATGTTTTTACTCCTTCCCGACGCCGTCAGTTGCAATCTGACGCCGTCAAAGTTATCCCGACAAAACCGGTCTCATGATTTTCGGAAAACTTCGAAAATTTACATCTTTAGAATGGAAAATTTCGCAAAACATCCATTATGACTCGATACAAGCATTTGACTCGAACAAACAAACATATATATCTTTTAGTTAATTGTTATTCTCATGTTTACGCTTTTGAAAACGTGTAATCCTCCCTACACTTATCCCTTATGTAAAATACCTTATATGCAATTAAGACGAGGTTAAAACAAAATAAAGCATTTTTACAAATTTAAACATGAGGATAAACAATTAATAAAAGATATATGACACTAACAAGCAAACAATTAAGCATGGGTTGCCTCCCACGAAGCGCTTTTCTTTATTTAAGAGTCTTGTAGCTAGACTCATAGTCGTGTTCTACGCTGCTCTAATCTTAGAGGCCCATTCGATCTCCTTAACTCTTCTTTCATCACGAATATATTCAGCCCTAGTTCAAGACAAGCAGAAGTAGTAAACTTTGTTCTTCCACTACTGAATGCCGGAATGTTATCTACATCTAAATTATCCATGCCCTCAAAATTCTTATTCTTGTGTGGCATTACATATTTAACATTCTAGGTTTCGTTTGAGAACTCGATTATCCCTTTCTTTATCATAAACCATCTTAGACTCTTCTATAAATGGTTTCCCAAGTATCACATCTCCTAAAACCCATCAATGATTCCTTTGACATTTTCCGAATCATGAAATCACACCTATATGTGAAGTTACCTATGAACACGTGCAATCCCTTAACCTCCCACATAATTACTTGCTTTCCTAGGGCGAAAGGGTCCCTCATAGGCTCTATCTTTTGCTCATGATCCAATTGTAATAGAGCCTAGACATTATATTCATGGGTGCCTTATAATCAATGTAGGTGTGATCCTATATAAGTATCCAATCATACAAGGTATTTTGATGTTTTAGGGTTTCCTCCCACACGAGGCTCGAAGGTGGTTTTGGAAAATTAACCACATTATAGTGATAAGCGGTTTCTTTCCTTTAGGGTATGAATCAAAGTACTCCCTAAGTTCTCCCTTCTCCTTACTACCCTCCATAATTTTTAACATCTTATAATTTCCTTCTTCTAGATCATCATCCGAATTACTTGTAGTCGAATCACTATCTAGAGGTTGATCGATTCCTTAAGGGCTTCCTTAAGTGTGTTCTCAATTATCATATTTAATTTCCTAAGCTCTCCAATCTCACTCATGATACGGGCTCAAGTTGGTTAGCGAGGTCGGGTCAAGCAAATGGGTATTTGTTTGGTGGTGAAGCGTTGTTTGGTTGTTGGTTATCGATTGGTGGTTGGTTATCATTCTCCATGATGAAGAGTGATGAGGTTACGAACAAAGGTTACGAAGAAGGGGATAGACCAAGAGAAATCTAAAAAAAAAAAAAAAAAAAAAAAAAAAAAAAAAAGTTTACTTGATAGGAATCAAGCAAAGAAACCTAAACGAGGTGGACTACTAACTAGCTATTCTATTCCCGCAATGCGCCTAAAACTTGATAACGCTACACGCCGCTCGGGGTCAAAGGAACTTCCTTTCTTCGAGCAAGTTTTATAACACCCTAGCAAGTGAACCTAATCGTTGTAGTGTAGTAATTAGGTAAGCCACGGGTATTGATATCATTCTCTGGGGAATAGGAATGCTAGTAGGAGTTACTACGCTAAGGTTAAGGTTGAGGAAGATTATTTTTTATCTTTTTATTTTATGAAAATGGAAGGGTACGAATCTCGGTATTGGATTTGGGGGTTGGTATTTCACCGATTACTCTACTATTATATAATTATCTAAACTAAGGTTGTGGGAGTCTATGTCTAATTAATGTGTGCTCGTATGATAGTTTAAAGATGTGTTTACTTAGTTTGTATTACTCCTTAATTATCTCCTATTGATGGTTGAGTGTCACGTCTTATTCCTAGTTGCGTTGTGTTTCTAAAGTTGTAGGGTATGCGTTCTCCCTAACTCTTTGAACTTACCAAAGGGTCTTGTCTACAAATCCATTTAGAGATCATAGACTCCTACTCTAAGGCGCTCTTCGGATGGTTTAGACTACAATCACTCAGGTAATCATACTCTAGGTTTCACAAAGATGAATCAAGCATTAAGTACACAACGAATGACCTATCGCATTACTAGATCATTAATCAACTAAGATAAGAAACAACCAATCAATATTTAATAATTAAGTTTCATACTTCCTAAGCAAACACACAAATAAATTAGCCGGACATGGAGAACATGCAAGCATACACACAAATAATCAAAGACATAATTGAATTAATGAAGCAAAGACTTATCTTGGTGTAAGATAGGGTTAAAACCCTAAAATACTGTACAAGACACCTTAGGTTCGGTTTTAGGTTTTACCCAAAGACTCTCCACATAAAGACCTAAAAATTGGATTCTATATATAAGATTATAGCTATGGCGCCACCTTATGTTTAGTGACGCGCCGTGTTGCCGCCATTAGGGTTTCGCCTTGGCCACGTTAACCTTGGCGACGGCGCCACCTTATGTCCGTGACGCCGTCCTCTTCGACCGACGCCGTCGGATCGCATCTAGGCCGTTCGAGTAGCGACGGCCTACTCTTTCACACTAGACGCCGCCTCTTGAAAACACGAGTTTTAAGTTCGACCGTCACAATAATTTTGGGACGGCGTCAAGAATAGCTCTCGACGTCGCCAGATACTTTCAAAGAATCGTGAGTGTCCGATTTCGACTTTGGCCATTTTCTTCATATATTCGCGCCTTTCGTCCAAATAAGTGTCATTCCAAAGATTTTGCCTTCACGAGACCTAAAAAGTGAAAAGGAACGATATTAAGCAATAACGGATACAAAAGTGATCAAATAAGGACTTAAACGACCCTCAAAATGGTACCTTTAAAACCTTATCAAGAACCGCTCAGAAAGACAAGATGATCGGGGAAGAGGTGGAGCCGGTAGAGATTATGTTGGTAATCAATCGAGGAAGGAATGGTAATCAAGGTCAAGCTAAGCCGATCAAATGCTATAACGTGGTGGTGAGGGACACATTGCAATGAACCGCACATCTCCAAAACGCCCACGTATCGCCGATTACTGTGGATAAGATGTTGCTAGTACAAGCTCAAGACAATGGAGCGACTTTTGATGAAGAGGAGTTACTATTTCTTGTCAAGGAAATGCCAAAACTTATGATGCCGATGTTGATGAACAAACCGATTCAAGAGATAGGTCATAATCATCGAATGCTTTTCAAGTCGCCGATTGTGATGCATACGACTGATGTGGATGATGGACCCATCGCACACGCAATCTTTATGGCTAGCATTTCTCCAATGGTTTCTCCCAAGGTCTCCTCTTCACCACAAGTGGCCCATCCAAAGACAAACTCATCTCGAGGTACTAAAAGTATACGATGATGTCGATGTGCAAAAGATGCATGACAAAATACTATCAACTGAAACTATTGAATCAAATATTGAAAATATGGTAATATCAATGTTGTCCCATATGATCAATATGTGAAACAAAGTGAAAGTGAAGTTGTACCAAGTGATGCATCTCCGCATCAACAATGACTATATTTTTATGAATACACCGCTCTGTGCCTCGATGAATCTGTAATTTCAACTAAATGCCTATAAAGAACGTGTTGCTATTTATGAACAACGCAAAATTTGAGTTGACCACCGTGAGCGTGAAATGGATGACCAAGTGCGCATAATCATTAAAAAGTAATTTTCGAGAAGAAGTATTAAAACAAGAGTTAAATTCCTTGCAAGAAAAGCTTTCTAAAACGCTAAGCAAAACAAGAACTTCAAGAAAATGTGAAAATGCTTAAGCAAGAATTTAATGCAAAGGAATCAAAACTCTTGAAAGATTTTTCTAATCAAAACTTTGAAAACAAACTTGAAAACAAGTTGTACATACAAGGGAACACCATTCGATCGCTCACATGATCACTAAGCATAGGGTCTTGCGATAAGCATAGCATTCCCTTGTTAAGGAACCAAATCCAGAGGTCATTAAAAGGGCTAGAAATGCTCATAAGGTTCTTAATGATGGCAATGAAACTTAAACCTAGATGTAAACCTAGTTGCGCTGAGTGCATCGAGGAAGATAAGAAATCGATGAAGTCACTAGGAAAAGATGAACAAGAAATTAGATGATCCTAAATGTAGAGAGAAGAAAATAAAGATCACACCCCATGATTATAAGAAGGAAAACTGATTTCCTTGAACACGCTTAAGCCTCGACATTGTTGACTCCCGAACAAGTTTTTCGAAAATGGATTTAGATAAGCGTAAAGTGAAAATATTGTTGAAACAAACCTCCCTTTGGAAAATGCCTAGAGCGATTGTGTATCCTCCTAATATAACAATGCATCTTGTTCCTAGAACAATTTCCACTAAAAGCAAGACCTTAATTAGCCAATATGTTATATTTAAATTATTTGTTGATTTTGAGAAAACTTGCAAGAAAAGGATCACACCCACCGGTATAACGGAAGGAGAAAGGGTTTTGAGCAAATGAAAGAATGTTATTTAACTGAGGTCACACCTTTCTTTAAACTTCTAAAAGATCACTTTGAGAGTCTTAAAAGGGATAGAAACCGATATTATGGAATGGAAAAGGAATTTGATGCAATGATAGTTGAAGTTAGTGACTATGAGCGAGCACTAAAATATAATGAGATTGAGAGGAAGAACTTGCATACACTAAATGAGAACCCGATTTCAATGTATTGCTCAAGATGTGTTTTTCATCGCTACAAATTGTTCCATTAATGCTTCCAAATTTCATGAATTATCGGTTGCCCCGAAAGTCTCCCATGATCGTGTCATTGAGCTTGAAAAAACTAATTCGAACTAAACGAGAAAATTGAACCGATGATCACGACAATTTGGTTAAACATTTTTCTAAACTAGAAGTTGAGCATTTTAATTTACAACTAAAATATCAACATCTTAAAGAAAATGTCAAAACTTCAAATATCAAGACATCCTCGATGCTCCGTAGTTTGATGCGCTTTTCAAATTAACAAACGTGATGAACAAATTCAAGCTCAAGGCAACACGATCGAAAGTTGAAAGCCCAAATCTCTCAATTAAAGGGTCAAACGAACAATATGACAGCTCCCAAATGCCTCCTCCTTTAGATTCTCGTAATTCTCAAACGCTTCATCTTCAAACCTAGTAAATGCATTACAAAAGAAAACGAAAGTTTTCTAGAAGAAATGAAAAGGTTAAACGTCATTTCAATGAGTTATTTGAATCAATAAAGGTCATTCAGAAAAAAAATAACGAACAAATAGCTTCATTGCAAAAGAAAATTGAGAATCAAGAGTCGTGTAAAAGGGAAAATGCCAATGACCAATGGGGAGAATGGTGTATCAAAGGTTCACTCTTGTAATAAATATGCTTTGTCTCATGAAATATGTCCTCCTCATCTCGTGAACAACAAACTTGTTGTTCAAACATACTTCTCATCCCTTAAGGATTGCCTAGAATGTCTCGTGAGATTGTTGAAGAGGATAAGTTAGAGAAACCTCATGATAATGCAATTGGACATGCATGCCTATATGGCAAACGATCTCAAGAAATCCTAGAATGCTTGATCACAATATGCCCAAAGTCCTTAGGTGAGAGAGTTAATCCTTTGATTCCATGTTCGATGCCTATTGCCAAGTATGATATTCATTCGATGCCCAATGTCTTGAATGTGAACCTTAGTGTGCCTTTAAGTAGTTCGATTTCAGATCCACAATGCTATGAAAGAGAACTCAGTGTGCCTTCTAGGAGTACAAATCCCAAAGACTTCTAGTTTTAAGAAAGTGAACCTTAGTGTGCCTGCATGTAGTTCGATCCCAAAGACATCTAAACAGTGATGCAAAGAGTTGTAAACCCATTAATGTTCCCATTCCTCTACAGAGTAATCATGACATTAAAGGGAGCAGTCAAAGTCTCAAGACAATACAAGGAATGATAGGACCTCGCAAGCTAAGAATGTGCAACCGAAAAGAGTAGAAGAACAATCTAGGAACTTTAAGTTTGAACCGAATAAAACAAATCGCGTTGATTCTAGTATTAGCCATAGGCGCATCGTAATTAATTCAATTCGATACTATTTGCAAACCTTGTATTGATGTCCGCTGAACTCGCTTCTAATCATGAATGTGGTGTTAATGTTTTGCCTAAGGATGTTAATTGTCCGCTAATATTGTTAATGCTAAAATTCATGCTAAGAAGGCTAAAAGGCAAAACGAAGAAAGTTAGAAAACAAAGGAAACCCACAGAAGAACATTTAGTAAGATAGGCTATTATTGGTTACCGTTGGTCATAAACTAATCGACAATGCCCACTAGAAAATGGATGCCTACCGGTAGAACTATTCCTTAAAAGTGAGCACACGTGAAATGGCTAATACGGACACTAGTATCGCATCTATTCACAATGATTCCATTGCCTTATTTTCCGATATGAATGCTTCTATTTCGATGTGGGTGTTCCAACCATTGTTACTAACCAAATGGAACCCAATCTTGCATGGGGATCCCAATTATCCGCTTATCCATTCTTGTCTGTGTTCAACCGCAGATCGCTCAAATCGCTCGGGTACCGGACTCGTGGATGTTCCAAGCATATGATCGGGCGACCGGTCACGGCTCATGAACTCGTGAGCAAATTCATCGTGATGATAGATTCGGAATGATCATTTCGGTGCAATCATGGGTTATGGAGACTATGTTGTTGGCAAAAGTGTCATCTCCGTGGTTTACTATGTAGAAGGTCTTGGTCACAACTTGTTCTCTGTTGGTCAATTCGCGATTCGATCTAGAAGTAGCCTTCGTAAAACATACCGCTTTGTTAGAGAACTTGATGGTAAGGAACTTTAAGAGGATCACGTGGTTCAAATCTATACACCATCTCTATCGAAGATATGATGAAGTCTTCTCCAATTTGCTTGTCGTCAAAGGCTTCTAAAACAAAGTCATGGTTATGGCATCGCCGCCTCAATCACCGAACTTCGCACCATCAATGATCTCACCGTAAAGGACTTAGTTGTAGGTTTACCTAGACTCAAGTACGAAAAGGATCATCTTTGTTCAAGATGTCAATTGGGAAAAGCAAGAAGTATGCCCATAAACCCAAACCTACTAACTTTGTCACAAGTTCTTCATATGATTCATATGGATTTATGGACCAATGAGGGTGCGTAATATCTTTGGGAAGAAGTATGTGTTAGTTGTGGTTGATGATTACCTAGATTCACCGGTCAAGTTCTTAAGGACAAAGGATGAAACCCCGATATCATCATCAAACTCATCAAACAAATGCAGTTCGACTTAACAAAACCGCCGTAATTATCGTAATGCATAATGGAACCGAGTTTGTCAACAAACAACTTAGTGAATTTTATGAAAGCGTTGGAATCACCATCAAAGAAGTGTTCCACTAACTCCTCAATGTAACGGTGTAGTTGAAAGACTAAATCGAACTCTTGTAGAAGCCGCTAGAACAATGTCGATTTACTCAAAGGTTCCAATGTTTCTCCGGGTCAAGCTATTGCCACCGCATGCTACACACAAAATCGCTCCTCGATTCACACCGCTCACGGAAAACTCCATATGAACTTGTCCACAACAGAAAACCTAATCTCTTTCCTTCGTGTGTTTGGTGCATTATGTTATCCAACTAATGAGGGTCAAGACTTAGGCAAACTTAGAGCTAAAGGTACATTGGAGTATTTGTAGGATATGCACCAAACAAAAGGGATACCGAATCTACAAATGTAAGAACCCAAATATCATGGAAACAATTCACGCTACGCTTGATGAGTCGACCGTCAAATGGCTCTCGGACAATCCAGCCAGACCCGTGATTTCAAGACAATCCCATTGGTTCATCCCTTGTTCCAAACTCTTCTCAAGAAACTCCATATGTACCTCCATCCAAGATGATTTAAAGAAATTGTTTGATCCTATGTTTGATGAACTTTATGATCCAAGTACTAATGAAGTGTCAATCCCTACAACAGAGGTCGCTCATAGTCCCGTGAATGAAGTCAATCCTCGCCTCAATATCTTTAAGTCAAGAAGCGCCATCACGATCCTTCGCCTCATGCACAAATCATCATTCTTCAAATGTACATCATGGAACTGCTTTCGCATCAATGATGAAGTTAATCCCTTTGCTACTCCTCAAGATGCTCCATTTGAAAACTAATTTGCTCCTCGAATCATCATCGTAACCATCTTCTTCGTGAGACATTGACTCGCTACCTCGCCCCTCAACAACCGCCACATGAACACCTTAGAAAATGGACTCATGATCATCCACTAGACAACATCATTGGAAATCCTCTCGCCCCGTATCAACACGAAACAACTTGCTACCGATGCCTTATGGTGCTTCTTCAAACTGCACTATCTAAGATCGAACCAAAAGATGTTAAACCGCCATGAATGAAGATAGCGGTTCAATGCCATGCAAGATGAAATTCATGAGTTTGATCGACTTGATGTATGGGAGTTAGTACCGCCCAGATCGTATATGATTATTGCTCTTAAATGGATCTTCAAAGTGAAACTTGATGAGCATGGTGATGTGTTGAAGAACAAGGCTCGATTAGTTGCTAAAGGATACCGCCAAGAGGAGGGTATTGACTTTGAAGAATCTTTTGCTCCAGCTTGCTCGAATCGAGGCAATCGTAATCTTTCCGCTAATGTCGCTAGTAAGAACATGGTAGTTTATCGATGGATGTAAAGACGGCATTTCGAACCGAGATCTTAAAGAAGTCGCTCACGCCGCCCAACCTCAAGGATTTGTAAATCAAGAGCATCCTACTCACGCTTATCGCTTGAAGAAGGCCCTTTACGGTTTAAAGCAAGCTCCAAGGGCATGGTATGGTACATCACAAAGTTTCTTCTATCAACCGGATTTAGCAAAGGAGCAGTTGATCCAACATTGTTCACCGTGAAGTCGTGCAAACATTTAATTCATGTTCAAATTTATGTTGATGATATTATTTTGCCTCGATTGCACCCAATGGAATGTGATCTTTTCAAATGAAATGAGTTCAAAATTTCAAATGTCAATGATGGGACAAATGTAATTTTTCTTAGGATTACAAATTTCGCAAAGTCCTGAGGCATTTTCATAAATCAATCTAAATATGCAACCGAGATCTTAAAGAAATTTGGATTTGATTCAAGTGACCCCGTTGACACCCCATGATTAATCGAACCAAACTAGATGAGGACCACTGTGGATCATGATCGACCAAACAAAATATCGTAGTATGATTGGATCCCCGATGTACCTCACAGCCTAGTAGACCGTACATCTTGTTTGTTGCTTGCATGTGTGCTAGATACCGTGCTAAGCCTACTAAAAGGCACCTTGAAGCGCTTAAACGGGTCTTTCGGTATCTCCAAAGAACCATCAATATGGGTCTTGCACCAAGGACACGGGCATCTCACTAATGCCCTATGCAGATGCCGATCATGTGGTGTCAACATACTCGCCGAACTACATCCGAGGTGCTCGCTTTTGGGTGATAAGCTTGTGAGTGGTCTTCAAAGAAGCAAATTAGTACTTATTTCTCTACGAGGTCGAATACATAGCCATGTCATCTTGTTGTGCTCAAATCTTATGGATGAGATCTCAATTATCCGACTATGGCTTTGAATTCAACAAAATCTCTCTGCATCGTGATAATAAAGTGCTATTGCTCTCTCATGCAACAATGTTCAACACTCAAGAGCAAAGCATATCGACATTCGACATCATTTCATCGTGGAACAAGTGGAAAAGGTGTGGTGGAACTCTATTTTGTGAGGTTTGAATATCGCTAGCGCACATCTTCACCAAAGCTCTTCCAAGAGAACGTTTTGAGTTTATTCTTCCACGCCTTGGCTTGAAAATCCTTCAACCAAAACACTCAAACGCCTTCAGAGGAAGACGAGGAGTAAAGGTCTATCTTCATCTATCTCTTGTATATATCTATTCTAAAACTAAAATACAAAATTATAAAACCTTCAAAATCAAATAGAAAATATAAAACCTTCAAAATCCATAAAAATCAAAAATTCAAAATCTTCAAAAAAATATGTTGTCAATTTGTTATGCTTTTTCTCGGCTCGACAATATCTACGGTTTTGTGTCATTATTCAAAGAATGACACGGACTTTAGATGTTGTTCAATTTTAAAAAAATAATAAATAAATAAAAATAAAAATAAAAAAATTGAGAGAAAGAGAATAAATGGTTTATTGTCATTTCAGCAAGAACTCCGCTTTTTTAAGAAAGAACAGAGCCATGCTTTATCATGACTTTCAAAATTCCATGCTCGATTCTATAAACCGTTATCTCATTGAAAACAAATTGTTTTGAAAAATAACTTGACTCTATTTTGATAATCATCCGACTTATTTGTCAAAATATTCATCTCTCAATCAACAACCTATGTCATTGATTGAGGGGAGAATGATTTCAATTAAATTAAAAGTTATTTGGCATTCAATTGTTTTTCAAAAGATATTCATGCATGTTTTATCAATGGAGTTTAAAGTCTTAAAATCCGATCCTTATCGCTAAAATGCTTTCATAATCAAGTCACAATTCTCCTTAAAGCTTTCAAAATCAATTTAATTATAAGAGATCACAAATCTCAAATGATTTGATAATTGTGATCGGGGAGAATTTGTGATTTAAATTGGACTTAAACCGAGGATTCGTAAATGGTTTTACAAGGATGTACATGTTATCCTCCCGCATGTGACAAACGATTTCAAATTTTCCATTCACATGTTGAGGGGAGCATCTATCTTACACCTATGACTTGAAACGTGATCATTTATCTCAATGTGCAGTTCTCTAGTATGTGCAAAACTCCTTTCAAACCTAGAGGCACATATTGAGGGGGAGCAAATTTATGGAAACCTCATCCTTCCCTGAATGCTATATCTACTTGATTTGATCAAGGAAGTGATGGTGATATCTTTTAGAAAATGGTAATCAAAGTAGTAGTTTCTTCCTCTTGCCTCCGTGCAAAACGATTTCAAACATTTGATGCACATGTTGATGGGGAGCACTTATTCTAAAAATATCAAAACAATTCAGTACAAAATGTTTTGATAATATATCACAAGTATCCGGATTGATTTTCAAATGGTTTTCAATTGATTCCAATGGCGATGAACAATACCAAATAGACCGACCAACTTTACTTTATGTACGGTGATATAAGGATGATAAGGTTAGGTATTGGTTCCCATGATCCGCTGTAATCGAGGGATCTACCAGGACAATCCACTAGTTAGTGTAGAAGTCCTTAGGTATGATGATAAAAGGAGAAAAGTGAGATATGGGAAGAGTGCGGATCGAGATAGAGCAAGCATCGAACAAACCCAACAAGGTTCTTGCTATGAAGTCTCGTAAGCAATCAAGGGGTTGAAGAATTAAAAAGAATTGAATGAGAAAAGGGTGAAACAAATAGCCTCCATTTATTCAACCTTAGGGCGTAAACCGGTTCAATTCATATGCTACCGATGGTAACATCGGTATTGAAGACAAGACGTCATGGACCCAAAGGACGCACCGCACTTCAACCTTCCAAACCACTCAAGTTCCTCTTAAAAGGACTTGTTTCATTCTCACCGGAACCGACATTATCTATTGACTTTCTTAGAGATTGTTGATATTGAAGAAGGAGACCTCTCCCTAGTCTCCTGCACAGATTTAAATATGCACAAATTGAGTCTAGAGCCACGAGATCATCAATAAATCTCATTAGGACACTTTCAATAAAGACTCTCTGCTTCACACATTATGGAAAGAGAGATTATATCTTGAGTCCCACGATTATCCTTGTAGTTTTGCTCGAACATCCGAGTGATATGTGAACATATTCACAGTGAAGATGGAAAACCTTCTAGAGCCAACATCAAACAAGCTCCCGGTAGGTGGCATGTGAGATCTATTATATAGATCAACCATGTGACAACCGAATGAAACAATGGGGCGATTCAATCTCTTGAATCAATCTCGTTCGTGTTATGGATTGACGGATACCTTTGAAAACCGGTCTTTGTGCTTAACAACTCTTTTCTTTAGCACATCGACTATGTACTCATTTTTCAAACCAAAAGGTGTTTTTATGATTGATAATTGATTTTCAATAAAACCTTCGCTGTATTGCAAAACAATTTCTATTGAGCAATACACCATTGTTTTTCAAATCTCTTTTCATCAATCAAGAGACTTAAAATTACCGGTTCACTCACTCCGTGTTGTCTTCTTTGAGATGTTCCGCTTGAGAATGCTAGAGCAACGCGAAACCCCGTCAAGGAAATTCTTCTAATTATACCGATCACAGCAAGACATGTATCGATCAACGGGAACCGGGGCGGTACTTAATTCAACGAAGTGATCAAAGACACTTTCGCGATTTATTGCTAATCGTTGTATGCGTGTACACCCGACGCTCATACCGATCGTAATGAAGCGGTCAATCCATAGCCGCATGCTCACTTAACACATTCATCTCAAAAGAAATCATGATTAGTGCATCAATGACTCGATATTTTCACTCCATGCTTCGCTACGCCGCCAATATCATGAATCAACTAAAGCTTCCGCTACTCGATGAGAAGATATCATGATCCGTAATGTGAGCATGTCGGTCCGAATGTCACAACATCACATAGAACCAACACCACAATGAATGTCTCAAAGATTTTTAGTAGTCGATGATCTCAAAAGTCGGCTTAAATTTATTATCACGTGGATCCGTAAAAGACCTCCTCCTAGAGTAACCAAACATGCAATGAGAAGAATCAATGACTACGAGCTTGAGCAAAGTACTACATCAAGAATGCAAGAACAATTGTTAATGTCATATCTGCTTGTATTCAATGTAATTTTAGTATATGTTTGAGGTGACCTCCATAGGGAGATTGTTAGAATTAGAAATTCCGTGTATTAAAGAGTCGGTCACCTCAAGTATATGTAATCGTAAGAAAGCTCGTAGTCATAGTTATTTTAAGTTAAGTAGTATTTAGTTGGCAACACCGTGGAGGACGGATGGGTCTTTACCCACCGTATGCCCGATCCACGCCCTGTGTGTATGCTTTATGTAAGATTATAAATACTCTCACCTCCCAAGGTAGAGTTGGAGCTCATAATAAGATTTTCTTTCTCTCACTAAAGTTCCCTAAACCTCTAACTTCTCTCTAAAACTCATCTTCTATACGCCTATGTTTGATTGTGTTATGATGTGTATGTGAAACCAATATCCTACATAACAAGATCGTTAGAGATATAATCGATGCATATGACATGTAGTTCAATAACACAATATTATGGATATCAAGACGATAACATCATTCAAGAGTCGATCAACATATTTTCTCAACATTTTCTTTTACGCTTAGTATTAGAAATAGATGTTTCGCTTTCTAAAACGACCTTCATCACTCCAAGTTCCTTATGAAAGTCCCATTCCCAAGATAATGCACAATTTTCAAATTTTAACATTAGGTAAAAGATATTTCTAAAAGATGTCTCTTTGTTCTCGCGCCGAGGCGATTGAAAATGTTGAACCTTGATTTCGTAATGATATTCTATCTCATGTTCTAAAGTTTTGAGGTCACCATGAAAATGTCAAAATATCTAAGAATTTTTCGATTTTGTGTTTTGAGTTTACTTCATCGATGGAAGGTAAAGGACCATAAATTTGTGCATAATCCGTTCAGATTAACATTAGAAGACTCGTGTGTTTTTATGATAACCCTTGGTGTGTTAGAAGAATCCGTTGGTGTGACAAAAGTGACCGGTTTTGAATAATTAAAAGGTTTGTTGTAAACAATGCTTTTTATTTTGATCGACTCGCCTTTCGCATCTAATTCCTCTTGACGATGATATTCAACAACACTCATAATGTAATTATCAATTTTATATTCTCTGATTGGAAACTTCAGATTTGGTTTGAATGCTTTGGTTGAAAGCTTAGGTTTGTAATCTGCAAGATTTAGTCCATATTTATTTGGATTGGGTTTTAAATTAAACTTTCAATAGCGATTCATCGACTCACCATGTTTGTAAACAATGCTTTAAACTCTTTAAGTTTATGCTGTGTCGATAATTTCTTCAAGATGATCATCTATTTGTTTCGTTGAATGCTTTTTGCATGCATAGAACTGCTTTTGACAAGTTAATAACTCGGCCTTAGCCTTTTGATTTTCCAAGGTGAGAGCGTTAATTTGCTTTTTATGTTCATGTTTCATTGTTCTATTTCGCATAACAAAGCATTCTTCGAATCGCCTAGATCACGATCTGCTCTCTAAATATTTTTCGCTTTGATGAGATTTAGTAAAGGTCGCTTCAAAACCTTTTTACGGTTTTCTTGAGTTTTGAAAAGTTGAGTTGCATTTTAAGCATTCAAAATCCTTGGTTAACAGCATTTTACTTTTTAAGTCCTTATTTAATGCACAACATTCTTCAATTTGGGATTGCCGGTCTTTAATTAACATAGCAAGATCCGATGAGGCAAAGTTCGGCTTGTTCAACGGAGTCACAACATGATCATTATTTAGATCCTCAAGTATAACCACGTCAATTTGAGTCAATATGATGTAAATGACTCATTTTGAACATTCGAGCCTTGCCGGATTCGGATGGTGGCGGAGATATTAGATCGAGATAAATATGGTTTGTTCGGGTACTGAGACAAGCCATCGGTGTCATACACTGGGCCTGTGTCACTCATGTGTAACTCATGCATATTAGCCATCAACATAATCACGCATTGGCCGCAAGTCCTCCATATCATCATCTCGAGTCTGCATTTGCCATAAAACTCGTTCTTTGTCCGTAAGAGATCCACCACTTCATCCTTAAGAGCCAAAAGAAGAGCCTCTTTGAAATAAGCACGCCCTAGTCCTCGGCTTTGGGCATGCATTAGCCAGTGTCCTTCTCATTGCGGTTGTAGCATCAAGACCATTCAACCCATTCGAGCATTTCCTGCCCACCACTTGAGCTATGTTGTTATTCGACCCACAACATTAAACCCTTTACCACCGCCCATCCGACGACCATAACCACGATTCTCGAACTTCAACTCATCCATTGTTTACAACAACTGATTTCGTGTGTTAGATGAGGAACGAATATGATTGTTGGATTTGTTGGTATAACGGCCAAAAGCATTAGCAATCATAACAAATCCTTGTTGTAATGCTTCAACGGATCGATGTCCTCATTAGCTTTATCGACAATTGGTTGAGCATTGTTGTTGTTGTATGGAACCAATTGATTTTGTTGAGATTGTTGTTGTGAATGATCGCTTTGTGTGACCGAGGCGGTTGGTTGAGTTGCTTGTTGAGGAGGATAACTTTGTTGAGCATATAAGGCAAGTTGTTGATTTTCCTGATGTGTAGGTGGAGTAATTTGAGCATGGAGAATCCTTTCCCGATCAACTTCCTTTTCATGAGGCTTCAAGTAATCGTACAACAATCCATATGTAGAATGATGCATATTCTTCGCTGACGGAGAAAATGACATACTTCTCCCATTCGTGACCAAGACTACTCAGAACTTAGTATTCACCGCAATTCTTGGCATGATGATGTTGTGTTTATCCAAATCATTGATGATGTCTCGAAAATCGATGATGATAAGACTCTAGTGTCTCTCCGTGTTCAATCATGAAGTGTTCATAAGCCAAGTAAATTTTGGATTCTAAATCCTCCCGATTGAGTATGCATCCTTCCATAAGAAGATGAATATGTTCCCACATTTTCTTTGCAGTGTTTTGAGCATCAACACTTAGAAGAATTGGGTTAGGTAATCCTAAAAGGATATATTGCATTGCAAGCTCATCGCCTTCATAGTGTAGAAGTTCACTGGATTTAAATCGCAATGAGAGCAATGTTCGCTTGTTCATCTCTTGGTGGATTGGCATTTGGATCACCGGGCACAATGACAAGAGGCATCCGAAATGGACCTTCCAAGATAACCTTCTTTAAGAACTTTCCATGTGGCTTCTTCAGATTACAAAACCGAAAGAACCTTATCACCCATTGATCGTAGTTTCTTGGAGTGAGCATTGGAGGTCTATCAAGTGATCCAAACCTCATGAATTGATTGTTGGTCGCTTAAAGCTTCACATCTTTGCAAATCAAGTGGGTTGCTTCATAGTGTTCCTTGATGGATGTTGATTGAAGTCATTTGTGTAGGGTTGAACTTGAAGACTTGGCGGTGTTTGAACCATTTGTGGTGGAGGAATTGCTCCAAGTTGTGGAGTATGTTGTTGATTAAATTGTTGTTGATAAATTGCTTGTTGTTGATTCCATTGTTGATGTTGTGGACTTAGTTGTTGTTGTCGTTGAGAATAAGTGTAAGGGAAATAGTTAGAGTATGGTGGTTGTGACATGTTGAAAAACTTGTGTTATAAAATGGATCTTTGTAGTCGAATGAACCTTTGTTGATGAAGTGTTCTTAGGCGTAGAAATCACAAGAAACCAAGTAGGACTTATGCGTAAAAACACCAAAGTTACGCGTAACAAAGAGAGTTACGTGTAGTTTTAGCTTACGCGTAAGTAGGGTAAATGCACTAAAGTTATGCGTAGACACAAAGTTAGGCGTAGAAAGTTAGGCGTAGGATTACCTTATGCGTAAGACTAGGCTTAGGCGTAAGATGAATCTTATGCGTAGGATTCACGCGTAAGCTTTATGCTTATGCGTAAGTTTAGGGTTTTGTTTAAATGATCTTTTACACTATCACAAAGGCAAAGATATCCAAAGTCGACGTATTTTCAGGCTTATCCAAGCAAGAAAACACGGAGTAAACCACGAAAACGAAGATCAAACCAAGGAATAACTTACGCGTAATATTAGGGTTTTGATACGCGTAAGATAACTCGTAAAATGATTTTGCCCAATGATGTTTCTAAACCGGTTTTGTATGATGAAATAGCTTCAATAACACCAAAATGACACAAAAGTGTGAAACTTGATGATCCAAAGCTCTCAAAACGGTTACGCTGTAGGTTTACACCCTCGCTCAAAACAAGCTTAAAACTTAGATCCACGCGTAAAGTTTGAAACTTTTGCCAAAAACAAGTATTTTAACACCTTAAAACGTTGAAAGTACAAGAATCTTGGATTAAAAAGTGTAAAAACGAGTTTTTAAGCAACCCAAAGATCACGTTAGCTTTACGCGTAAGACCAAAAACTTACTTCAAAAGCAATAACGATCCACCCAACTAGTTGGCGATTGATACCACTGTTAGGTCACTAGTTTTACAACACAAGCTTAATAGAAAGAGATAAAGGCGATTGAACAATAAACCAAACAAACACACGCGTATGAATGTGGCCGGTTATGCGTAAGGAGTGAATGAAAGATAATATTGAACAACCAACCCTCAAGTGAGGGTTATTACATAGTATTTATAGGCAAGGAGCTAGGGCAACACTCCTACTCCTTCCCTTTTCCTTATTGGACATGGGCCTAAGCTTATGGGCCTTCTACATAAGCTTGACCTTAAACAAACATAAAGGCCATAATAAGCTACATATTACATATGAGTAACAAACACTTGAATTAAGGTTTAGGAGTGATTCCAACACCATTTGGGTGTTCTATTATCTTGAATACCATATGTCACCTAGGAAAGTTTGATGGTAAAGCTGATGAAGGTTTCTTTGTTAGATACTCTCTCAACAGTAAAGCATTTAGAGTGTTCAACAATAGAACCAGGATTGTGGAAGAGAACCTACATATAAACTTTAGTGAGAATATACCAAATATTATAGGTAGTGGACCATATTAGCTTAGCTGTTTGATTTAGATGCACTAACAAAATCTATGAATTATGAGCCAATTGATGCAGGTACATAGTCTAATGGTTTTTCAGGTACAAAAGCTAATGATGTTGCAGGTCAAAAGGAGTCAGGCCCTGGAAAGGAATACATATTGCTGCCATTATGGACTGATAATCCACCATTCTCCATAGTTTCAAAGAGTTCACCAGATGTTGGATCAATACCTTCTAATGATAGTGGAAAGAAGGATTCTGAAGGACCAGAAAAGGAGTGTGTTAGTGATGATCAAGAGCAAAATGTTTATGATAACAGTCCTAATGGTGTTACCTCTACTAGTGTTATTAATAGCACTAACAAGGTTAATGCTGCTAGACCAAATGTTAATGCTACTTGTGTTGAAGTTAATGCTGATGCAGGTAAAGGATATCCTATTAACCCAGATATGCCTCACTTGCAAGACTCCAATGAATTTAACTTCTATGGTGGTAATAATTCTGAAGATGATATTGACAGTGACATGGCTGATATGACAAACTTTGAAACCTCAATTCCAATGAATTTAACTTCTATGGTGGTAATAATTCTGAAGATGATATTGACAGTGACATGGCTGATATGACAAACTTGGAAACCTCAATTCCAATCAGTCCTATTGCAACCACCAGAATCCACAAAGATCATCCATTAACACAAATTATTGGTGATGTACATACTCTTGTACATACAAGGAAGATGTCCAGAGATTTGAAGGATCAAGGACTGTTGGTCAGGACTCTTAAACAAAGAAACAGTCATAAAGATCTTCAAAATTATTTGTTTACATGCTTCTTATCACAGGAAGAACCTAAGAAGTCTACTCAAGCAATGAAGGATCCAATCTGGATAGAAGCTATGCAGGAGGAGCTTCTACAGTTTAGGCTACATGAAGTTTGGACTTTGGTGGATTTACCAAACGGAAAAAGAGCTATTGGTACATAGTGGGTCTTTAGGAACAAGAAGGATGAGAGAGGAATAGTGGTAAGAAACAAAGCAAGGCTAGTTTATGTATCCTCAGGGATACATAAGAGGAAGGAATAGTTTATGATGAAGTGTTTGCTCCAGTTGCTAGAATTGAGGCAATCAGATTATTTTTGGCTTATGCTTCATTCAAGGACTTTGTGGTATACCAGATAGATGTGAAGAGTGCTTTCCGCTATGGAACTATTGAAGAGGAAGTCTATGTAAGCCAACCACCAGGATTTGAAGATCCATACTTTCTTGATAGATTCTACAAAGTTTAGAAGGCTTTATATGGACTACATCAAGCACCAAGAGCATGGTATGAAACTTTGTCAACATACTTATTGGACAATGGGTTTCACAGAAGGACAATTAATAAATACGTAATCTATCGCATTCTTGTTTCATTTTGACAAAGATAAACACGTAATCTATCGGCCTCTCACTTCGAGATGTGTTGATATTGAAAAGGTGGCAGTCTGCTCTAGCCTCTGTTCACTAAAACAATACGCACAGATTAAGTATAGAGACAAAATAGGTTCAAAAATAAAATCTTGTAAGACACATTCCATTATACACATGTTGTTTAAAAATATGAACACAAGTGTTATCTTAAGAGTACTTCGTAAGATCATAATAAACTTTCCAAGGATTCATGGTGGTCACTTTTCTTTAAACGGTCTACAGTCATGGAGTGATATCTCAGTATACTTCAGTGGCTCACCTGAATTATTTTTAGCGCACCTGTGGCATTTAATTCGGGAGTGGCCCTAGTAAAAATTCGAAAAGTGTTAGCACATATGTTGCATATACTCTAGATATCCAAACTTGTAAGTGCTAGAAATCCTGCTAAGAATATTTGTGGAGTCTATTAAAACTCCTTAGATCATTTATAACTCAAGATTGTTTAGTTCTCATCTAGCACTAACAATAACAAAGTTCATAGAATATGTATAACATAATTAACATAAGAACAATGTAATTGTAACAAGGTTTTTCCTCATTATCATTCACTACAAGCCTCTGTTCTACATGATCAATATTAGAATAGTTATCTAACTATAACAAGAATCAAAGATCCTTGAGGCTAAACACAAAATTAACTAGTCGACTACATTTTTTCTATGCGCATTAAACCTACGACCTATATCTCTTTATATAATAGAGATATCTAGGTTTACAAAAGACTCATAGTTGTATTAGGAATGTAAATCTTCCTAAATTTATACATTATCTTCTAAGGAATCTTCTGTAATCTTCCATCTTTTGTAGAATTCCTTCTTTTGTCATTTAAGTCCTTCTTGTTTTGTATTATCAACTCAATATAATTCCCAACAATCTTCCCCTAGTTGATAATTACAAAACATTCTTCTTGATCTTCCATGAATGAAACAATCTTCATCTTAAGCTCAACTCAGGTGAACTTACATAATATGGTGTACCACCAAGGATCTGTAAGTTGCAAAACTTCTATGTAAAATCTTCTTCCCCTTTTTGTCATTATCCACTAGGAGACGCTAAGTAGATGAAACTTTGATTTTGACAACCACAAACCAATATCACACTTATAATCCAGCCTTCCAATGTCTCAAATTACCCTTCATAACACATAATAAAAATAATGAATTCAAGATTGTAGAAACATAAACTAGTAGTAGTAGTAGTAACCACTTACAGTAGTAAAAACCTTCACCTCATGTGGTGCATGTAAATGATTAAACACTCTATAATATGTTTCCCCTGAAATCCATGTGTTAACCATTTCTTGAATCTTCAAATCTATAGGCTTCTTGTGATGATTATTGTTGAAGAAAACTAAGTATAACAAACTTGATGCTGAAGTAAAACAACCCAAACTTATGTCTTATATCTTGCACTATCCTCGTGAATATGAACTTACACAAACACCAAAAGTATAAGTAGATCACAACCTCTTGTCAAAATCCTCATTCCTATGAGACACTGAGCACTACAATGTAACTCCTTTAAGTGAGAGCACAACCTATTTCTAGATTTGACAAGTATTCGTCATAACTTTTTAAGCACGAACAAGTTACCTTTAAAAGTTGTAAGTTGTTCAAGATATGATAAGATTACGTACCTAAGTAATTCCACTTCAATCTTCAAATAAGTAATAAATAAGCGTCTCCATAATCAGCTAATCCAAATAAATCCAATAAACAAGCCATTTAAACATTTAAGAACATTTAAACCAAAATCAATCTCCTATATGTGTTGCCCGACATTTCCATACCCAACCGAGAACCAAATCTATGTAGTTTTCGAGATCATCCATTCCAAACAGTCCTCCAAAAAATTTAAACCACTGACCCATTAATGAGCAGAAGGTTATTAATTAGAAAAACCAATCAAGTTGAAGGAAAGTTGAATCACCATGCACTCGTAAAATTCAGATGTAAAACTAATCAATGCAACAACCAAGATTGACCAGTAGAACTAATCATTCAGACTGTACGAGAGCATAAAATTCAACCTACATTATTAACTATTTTGTCATACCCAACAGTTAGGATCTTATTCTTCTTTCTTTTTCACCCTCTCTCCATTACCTTCATTCTACATTAATACAATCTTCAAACCCTAACAGATGTAATAAATAACTTCGAACAACATTAAAGTTTAGGGCGAACATCAATAAGTTGTGAAGGCAGTAGTAACTTCAAACGTAGCAGCACTAACTTTGTCAAGCAGTATTAATGAGTAAGTAGCAGCAATAACATTGAATGTGCAGCAGTAATACTTAATGAGCAGGACTAATACATATAAGAAGCAGTAGTAATCTACAACCATCAGTACTAAAGAACAATGAACAGCATTCACTTCTCACTCATGATTTGAAACCTAGGTCTTGCAGCCTTGAGCCATTGCTTCTCCTCCTTTGCCAATTTCTCATTCATGATTACCGTCAATCCAAACCTAACTACTCTACATACAACGACCAATACACCCTTCAATCAAACAATAGAAACTTTAAAGCACCATGCACTAGTCTATAACAAGAAATCATGGAAACATGTAATATAATAAGGTTGATTAGCATGCAATCCGTAACCCTAAAATAAGCGAACCAAATATTTAATCTTGCTCCACCGACCCAATAAGGAATAGATGAAAGAAGAATAAAAATTATTTAATCAGTCAAATAGGGATTAATGGTTAACAAATTGGAAACCAATGTTTTGCCAAAGAGGTAATTTTCTTTAGGGTTTCACAGCAACAACTTTTCATGACAAAGTATAACAGCAATCAGTCACGAAAAAAACAATGAAGAACAAACCCTAAAATTTGAAAAACTTCACATTTCCTGCAGAAGTTTTCGAAAATTAATATTTTATGATTAAGAGCTCAGATTGAAGATCCCTCCAGTGAGAATGTTCCTTGATATGCAAAGAACCTCCAATAAAAATTTCGTTATGATCCAACAATTAACGAATGAGAATCCTAAATCAGCTACGCATTTATCTAACTATAACAGGAGTTAAAGATCCTTAAGGCTAAACTCAAAACTAACTATTCGACTATATTTTTTTTGTGCACATAAAAGCTACGACCTATATCTCTTTATATAATAGAGATATATAGCTTTACAAAAGACTCATAACTGTATTAGGAATGTAAATCTTCCTAATATTATACATTATATTCTAAGGAATCTTCTATAATCTTCCATCTTTTGTAGAATTCCTTCTTTTGTCATTTAAGTCCTTCTTTTTCGTATTTGCTTCGTTCTTCTTTTATTGTTTTGTATTATCAACTCAATATAACTCCCAACAAGGTTCCTTTCACGAATCAATTCCTAAAGATGTAGGTCTTTACTTCGATTTCCCAGTGTACTGATAATTGTCCTTAAATGGGATTCGAAGGCTGATGTGCCTAACCAAGGTGAATGAAATTAGGACATTTATTAGTGAAACAATTGTAGTGGACTAATTCTCTAAGAATAGATCCACGATGATCGATTGGCCTAACGTTATTATTATATACCTTAGTTGTACATATACCAATGATGTAAGCCACTCATGACGCACCACCATGTACATCAACTTCACCACCTCCACATACTCATATTTACGCATTTCATCCTCAACAAAGCTCAAATCCAGAACATTTAAGATAAAGAAAAAGAGTTGCGTCAAAGTGAAGATCTAATCAAAGAACGACAAGAATAAGTTCAAATATCAAGTGATGAAAGCTTAAGTATGACGATCAAGGTCTTACAAAATGTATGAGTATGTTGGAGAGGACTCAGCAAAGATAAGTTGAAGATGTTGATCAAAGGCAAGAAAAGAAAAAATATTTATACCACAAGATTACAAAGCATGAAGGAACAAAAAATCAAGATTAAACTATTTCAACAATCAAGGTTCAAAGATCAAGATAAAAGAAGACCAAATCACGTCAAAGCTATTGAAGAACGACATCCCTTATAGGGAGATTGTTAGCATTAATAGAAGTGATAGAATTAATGGTCTTCTTGTTTGGGCTACTGAATTTATGTTTTAATTTCCTGGCGTGGATATTGGCAGTAATCTTACTGTTAGGAACCTTGTAACGTTGTTATAGCAAATGTAATAGTCAAGTATCAGGCTAAAGGGACTAAGCTAATCTAATAGGCTATATTTATCAGTCTAAATAGTCATAAGTCCCTAGCCTAGCCTATGAGAAACAAACCCAAGCCCAAGCCCACTAATAGTGAGGCGTTGGAGGATATAAACCCAAAAGTGGTCTTATTTGTGTGGTGTGCTTGTATGTGATATTGTATGTATTTAGTGTGTGTGTGTAATACAAAACAGTATATTCTCTCTTTCTCTCATATATACCACACAAATGACCACCTCCACCAAGTCACCATAGATTTAGTAGTTTGCTGATCAAGAATATGGGCACTTACAGGTAGGTATTGTACTCGTATTTTTGAGAGCTCATATGAGAGATACAAACTTGCCAAATGCAACCAAAACTCGCCCTTTCATACCCTATTTTAGCGACTTTTCCCAAAACCCTAAAACAATGTTTATTTAATGGTTTGAGAGGGTGACACCATCATTGGTCGGCTCATACATTAGGGTTTTGTATCTTCTATAGGTTTGTGAGAGACTTTTACCATCTTTAGATTTGAAAGTATTATACTCAAGTTTCAGGTCCATGACCCTGTTTTCCTTGACATCAGAGGGACCTTCAAAGTTATGAATCAGATCTGTCCATACCTTCTTGGCAGATGGACAACCAATCACTGATTCCATTACATCATCTGGTAGACATGGTATAATTATACTTTTAAGTCTTTGGTCTTGATTGACCGCCTTCCTCTTGTCATTTGACCATTGGGCCTCAGGTTTGTCTATGTCATTTGTGGTTTTGGGCTTTTAATTTCCTCATGTAAACACTTGAGTAGATAAGGTTCCATGCCAACAAGATAACACAACATTCGTTTCTTCTATTTCGTAAACTTTTCAGCTTCTAGCTTTAGCTTTGGAACAGTGGATGAAAAACCACCTCCCTTTGGGTCTCCAAGTTGGGGTACATCACTAGACATGTTAGGATCTTGATTTAAAAACTTTGAATGGTGTATAAAATATTTTTACAAATCAAATCGCTCTAGTACCACTTGTTATTCCCGTTTAGTTGGTTACAAACTATTATTCAGTAAACTAACCAACTAACAATGTCTAATAACATAAGTTTAAATAAGTAGTAAGATATATAAACGTATAAGTTAAAGCACAAGGATTTTTCAATGTTTAAATTTTTACTAAAATCACAAGGATTGTTCAATGTTTAAATTTTTTATTAGAAGTATAAAAGAATTTACACTAGATTGTTTGGGGAATAACGATCTAGGTTCTATGACAATGAATTTGGTGATCTCTCACTAAACTTAAACAAAAACCTTAGTTGATGTTTAAGTATGAACTATGCTATGACCAACTGACTCCAAAATCTTCTTCTTGGTTCTAGTCTTCACTTTTTGAGTTTCGCCTTAGGTTGTGTCGAGTCCTTTTATCAGACTTTGAAAAACATCTTGAAGATGACTCCTTGAATACTACTTTTTATTCAGGGACTAGTTTACACTTAGAATATTTTAATTTAAATCTTATTCGCAGACTATTAGGCACTGAATTGACCCAACACTAACTAGTGAATAATGGTTGAGTAAATTTAAAACATATTTTTTAGGTCAAGAAAATAAAAATTTGCTTTCTACTTGTAAGTCAAAATCATGTGTATAATATGGTTGTTGTATTTAAGGATAGATGGCACCTACAATAGTAGACCAGCCTCACAATAATTCACATTGTAAACACTAGTATTTGTATATGTAACAGTAATGTCTAACAAGTATAAGAGTCAGCTACAAATATTTTTTTATTTTTTTTTTTTTTAAGTTTCTAATTAAGAACTGTTTGTGATATTTTTTCCTATTACAATAAAGTTATTTATACTTTGTTGAAATAATTTGTGAGTAACTTTTGTGAGAGATCCAATAGTTTTTGGGTACCGCTAGTTTCTTTCATATTTTAGCAGAGGTTTTACTCTAGTATGTGGGATATTTCATGGAATATTTTTGCATTCTTTCGCTCCAGTGTTTTTTTACACATTTCTTTGGTATGCGACCTGCACCATTTTTTACCCACTACATTAGACTAGTAGTAATGGCAACTCAACTCGTGACCAGACCACCCTACCACTTTAGCGCCACGTCGACTTCTCTCTCTTAAACCAAACACATGACTCTAAACCCATAGTAAGGTGACCCCAGTCAAAACAAAAAACATACCCCACAAAAATTAATTAAAAATACACACACACAAACCATATACACACATTTGATCGGTTGAGCGACCAAACAAAGAAAAAAGAATAGGATACCGCGTCTCTTGGGTTGCCTCGTTAAGAGTTGGAGGGGTGGGTGTTGGAATTTAATAACATGACAATCATATATATAACACACAAAACATCAAAGATACATGTGGAAGCGTATAGGAACGAATAATGAATAACTAATTAACATAAACATAAAGTATGCGTACCTTTTGATTCTAGCCCAACAAGAATCATTTACTTAAACTAGCAATTAGGATGAACTCTAATTAGGGTTTATAGGATTATAAGAATTGCCCTTTATCGATTTTGCAATTCAATCCAAGATACTAACAATAGTGTGTGTAGTACCACGTTCTTGTACACACGTACTATAAAAAATTATTTAAGAGCACAAAAATGTTTTGTTGAGGAAAATCAAAGTGATCGACACCCAGGGAGGTGTGACCGATCGTTTGAACCAAAAACACACACACACAATTTAGGTTTTAGGTTTAGGAGTACAAGAGTTGAGATACAAAGACCCTAGGCCTTGTATATATACTCAAGGAAACTTAGAGTCCAAGTTAGGGTTGAATTGGGTTTGAAAACCCTCCTAGGCCAATCGGTCATGGAATCCCCAAGGGATTCTAGAACCTACTTGACATCTAATTTCATATTTAGTCCTTCCTTTAACATTTAACGACCGTTAGTCCATTACGTTTAATTACTTAATGTTCGTTATGCATTACGTGTAAATAATAACTAAACATAACATTTAATAATTAATTATTACAACTTTAATTCTCATACGCAAAGTGTGCAATCCCATGGTCTCGAGTTCGATCCTAACTCACGACTACTAATTTATATCCATAAAACCAACAACTCCTACTTGGATATATCTTAATAGTGTGATCACATCGGTTAGCGTCTAGCAACACTTCGATGCCTCTAGCACAACTCGAGTAAGGCTCCTGGAAAACCTTTTAATGATTTCTCATTATTATTATCCTTTTGTTTCTAATACCACGTTAAATAAAGATATGGATTTAGGTCATTCTTTATTCAGCCATTATGTTTCTCATTTTAAGTGATTGAGCAAGATTACCAAATCTTCTAAACATATGCAGGTGAGATCTTGGGTGCGGCCACACAAACATCTTGTCAACCCTACTGGGGGCCCAACAATATTAATCTCTAAAATAAATTTGAAGGAAAAAATTATATCTTGACTACAAGAATAACTCACAAACTTTGCAACACTTCTGGAAATAACCCTTATGACTACCAGTTACATTTAGCATTAAGTTGTTCCACAGAAATGCACTACATTCATGACACTTATCTGGTATCTCAAGTCTGAAGATAACTATTCATGATTTACTTAATAACAATATCCATAAAGTAAAATCATGTATTGGGATAAGTCCTATATTCAATTCATTGAATATCATCTGAAATTGGCATGCAACATATCAATATACTTTCAAGTATATTCTACCAAATCACTCAGATTTGTCTTAGTTTAATGATACTCCTATATCATTAACTGAAAACGGACAATTTAGAATAACTTAGTTACTCATGGATTAAACATGTAAATACATGACAACAATATTATAAATGAACATAAACATAATCAATACTTTATTTCATCAAAAATAATAAATGTTTACAATATCCTTTATCCAAATACTAATCACAGTTATGCATGAAACTATTAGCCAAACGAAGTCCAATGCCATTGGCAAGTTCAATAAGCTTTTCTCTAGGTAAAGCCTTAGTGAGAGGATCAACCAAGTTGTCATATGTGTGAACTTTCAGTAGATTAATTTTACCTTCGCGGACTTGTTCCCGAACATAGTGATACTTCCGTAGAAAATGTCTGGTGCCCTTCATGACTCCAGGTTCATTGGCAAATATGATTTCAGCAAAATTGTCAGAATAGATATCAATAGGTGATACAATTGAAGGCATAAAACCAAGCCTTGAAATGAAGTTCCTAATCCAAACAGCCTCCATTGCAGCTTCGGAAGCAGCTATGTATTCGGCCTCTGTCGCAGACATCGTTATCGTACTCTACTTCTTGCTCTTCCAGTCTACTGCTCCTCTATCAATAACAGAGACATAACCCGTCCGAGACTTCGTATCATCTTTATCACATTGCCAAGACGCATCACAGAAACCTATAACATCAAGCTCTGTATCTGGATTTCCACCATACACTAGAAACATATATTTTGTATTCCTAAGATACTTTAGAATATGTTTAACAGCAGTCCAATGAAGTTCACCAGGATTCTGTTGATATCGACTGGTCATATTTTGATCGAACACCACATCTGGCCTTGTGCATCTCACAGCATACATGATAGATCCTACTGCCGAAGCATAAGGAACTTTCTTCATGCATGCCACTTCAGGTGTTGAAACACACATATCGCTACATAAGCCATGCTTTACTTCTATCGGCAAATATCCTTTCTTGGAATTTTGAATATTGAATCTCTTCAATATTTTATCAATGTAAGCGCTTTGACTTAAACCAATTAACCACTTTGATCTATCTCTGTAGATCTTGATTCCCAAAATGTATGCAGCTTCCCCTAGATCCTTCATGGAAAACACTGTCCAAGATATGCCTTAACACTTTGCAAACTTGAAATGTCTTTTCCCATAGTTAGTATGTCATTGACATAAAGGATAAGGAAAATTACATCACTCTGACTAACTTTGTGATATACACATGGCTCATCAAGATTTTGAACAAATCCATACTTTTTGATTTCTTAATCAAATCTCTTATTCCATCGCCTTGATGCTTGCTTCAATCCATAAATGGACATTTGAAGTTTGCATACACGGTTTCGAAATTATGGATTCACGAACCCCCCAGGTTGCTTCATATACATGTCTTCTGTTGGAATCACTCCTAAACTAGAATTCAAGTGTTAGTAATTAATATGTAATAGTTAGCTTAATTATGGCTTTTATGTTAATTATCATGCCAAGGCTTATGTAGAAAGCCCATGAGCCTTGGCCCAAGCCCATAAGAAGGGAAGGTTGCTACTAGTGTTGCCCTAGCTCCTTGCCCTATAAATAATCCTTGTAAACCCTCACTTGAGGGTTGGTTGTTCATTTAATCTCAATACTCACGCATAACCTTTCTTTCAATATTACGCGTATTGTTTTACTTTGTTCAACCGATCATCTTACCTTTCTGTCTTACAAATTGATGCTTGTGTTACAAACATGGTGACCTAACAGTGGTATCATTCGCCATCTAGTTGGGTGAAACTCGTTTGTTTTGATGTTCTTGTACCGTACGCGTAAGGTTTCACGTTCTTCATCCTTCTCACGCTAAAAGCTTTCATTTTTTCACTTTAAAACTCAAGATTCTTGTACTTTAAAGGTTATTTGGTGATAAAATTTAAGTTTTTGGCAAAAAGTTTGAAACTTTACGTGTGTAGCATTGTTTTTTAGCTTGATTTCTTTTGTGTACTTCTTTCTACGCGTAAGGTGAAAAATAGTTTTGGATCATCAAGTTTTAAACTTTCTTGTTATTTTGGTGATATTGAAGCTATTTCATCATAAAAATCAAGTTTCAAAACACTTTTGGGCATAAAATCAGTTTTTGGTGATTTTTGGTACTTTCTACTCGTAAGCAAAACCCTAAACTTACGCGTAAGTCATCCTTGGTTTGATCTTCAGTTTTCTTGGTTTACTAAGTGTTTTCTTGCTTGGATAAGCCTGAAAACACTTCGACTTTGGATATCTTTTACACTGGAATAAGTGTAAAGGATTTTTTGGGTAAAACCCTAGTTTTACGCATAAGCATAAAAGCTTACGAGTAAACATCTTACGCCTAAGCTCTTTCTACGCATAAGCTCTTTCTATGCGTAAGCTCTTTCTACGCGTAGGGTACTAATCTACGCATAAGCTGGTTTTCTACGCCTAAGCACTCCTTCAACAAACAACAAGTTTCATTCGACTACAAAGATCCATCAACAACACAAGTTTTCTAAAAAAAAAAAAAAAAAAAATCAAATTTCTAGGGGAGACTAAACGTTCAATTTTTACGCGAGATTAAAATTTTGGTTTAAATGTGAAAATTTTGGTCAAAAATTCAAAATTTTGGGCCCAAATTCGAATTTTTCGGGTCAATTTTGGCGTCAAAATTGTCAAAACTCAAATTTTTCTTACAATCTTAAAATTGGATTTTATAGTGAAATTCAAATTTTGGGAGAGAAAGTTTTTCCAAAATTATTTTTGGAGGGAAATTTTGAAAATCACTATATCGGCCTTTCAAGTATGATGACTTCACAAATCTCCTCATCTTCCATCTACTGCTTAAAACCTTCATCACCAAACCTTGCTACTGATGATTCTGAAGATGAAAAGGCATTTGTGGAATTGTACGAAGGATGGATTGTTATTAAAGAGAAGTTGAACTCAATAATTAACAATTCCAAGCGTCAGACATCATCAAATTCCGAAATCCCGCAGTCGTGCAAGGTGAAAGAGTTGATGTACATGGAAGGAATGCTCAAAGGGATGTTGAGAATGTTGTGATTACTGCATCTATCGGTAATGCGGACAATGAGGTTGTATCATTGGAAAAGCAGGATGACAGCAGCAGATCTGGAGATGATATCATACTTAACTATGACACCGAGCCCAACTTTGAAGAAGAACAAATGGTTGAGGAAGATATCTTACCCATCTATGACACAGAGCCGAACTTTGACAAAGAACAAATGGTTGAGGTACTATCTATCGTTGATCATATTCTCGATAGAAATGCGACACAACATACCGATCAACCCGAATTCGAAATGAAGGAGAGGTTGACCAATGTGTTGCACAATGTCCGCATAACTATCTCACGCCCGAGCCCTTACTTGTTAACAATTCAACTGAAACGTCAAATCAAACTCTTGAATGAAAACATTCTTCTCAAAAGACCATTGCTCGCTTCAAAAGATTTTCAAAACTTGAGGCTCATTGCATCTCTCTTGAACTTAAAATGCAAAACAAATTTTTAAACTCAGAGCCAAATGGTGAATCTTTGAATGAACAAAGTAATCGTGTGGATACATTTGTAAAAGAAAATGAGCATTTAAAGGCTCAAATTCAAGCAAAGGGCTTGCACATGTTGCTTTACAAAACAAATTGAGAAGATTAATTGAAAGAGTGTGGATACTAAGTTTTCAAAACCAACAATCATGGGGAAATCGTCTCTTCAACCTATCAGAAACCAATCTGTAGTTAGACAACCAACTGCATTTAAATCTGAACGATCAAAATCTTCAAAACCACGGTTTGCCTCTCAAGTTGTTGAGATTAATCATTTGTCAAATCCAGTCACTCCACATTCTTGGCCTAAGAAAAATGCTTCTGTTTCTGTTAAACCTGTTTCTATTAAATCTGTTTCTGTTAAACCTCAACAACTAGTTGCATCTGGCCCGTCTAGGATTAGTTCGAACACAGTGTCTAAACCGAGCATCAAAATTCAATATTCATATGATACAAATGACTTGCACAAGAACTATGATGTAGAAAAGGCTAGGAAAAGGGCACTACTCCAAAAAGATGGAATCTTAGGTTCACGACCTAGTGTATTACTGAACACTCCTTGTAGTAGCAAACCAAAACCTAAGTTTATTCAACAAACACTTAGAAATAAACCCGCTGATCTAAAAGTAAAATTTCAGAAACCTAATAGGTGGATCAATATAGGACGCAGACTCTTCCCAAAAGAAGTTTCAACATCCCCTAGATCTAACCTTAGATGGATCCCAACGGGTAGAGTTTTCAAAACTGTTGGTCTTAGGTGGATTCCTACAGGCAAGATACTAAGTAGTTGCACCATAACAAGTGTGAAACCCTCTACATTCATCCCTGAGGTAGGAAAGGAAATCATCAAAATAGCATGTTCAGGTGTCAAGAAGATTATTGACACTACATCCTTATACTTCTAACATCTGGAACCCAGTTTCACTTGGGGATCCATGTCTTTTCTATCTTGCCCCCTGCTATTCTCTTTACAGGTACAACAGCTATGGCTCTTACTGCAAAACATCGTAGGACCCGTTTCTCACCGTCGAAAATCATGACCCATCAGCTGCATCACAAATTGTACTTAATCGTCAAGAATTGGAAACATTGATTGCTCCTCTGGTTAAAGAGTCTTTCTAAAGTCGTGCTTCAGATGTATCGAATGTTTCCGCTGCACAACCTGATCATATTCTAATTTCGGATACACTCTGAAACTAACAACAACTACTATCGAATATTTGATATCAGAAGATCAAACTGTTTCCAACAACAATGACACAGGTGATGATCAACAACAATGGCTTCCCTCAAACCCCATCATCACCGAACCAAGCCCCCACTTACTCGTCAACAAATGGAAAAGCTATTTGCTCCTCTGTTTAGTGATGATATTGATGAACGTGCTCGGTGTATCCAATGTTTCGCCGCTCAACCCGATCATATTCCAATACCGATACACTGCTACAACAACCATCGTTGAAGAAGCACCACCATTGACTCTACAACAACAGTTGAACAAACCGCATCCAATGACGCCGAACCGGTGATGATGTTCGAACAATGAAGTACCCCACCGCTGATTTTGATCCAAATGCGTTCTTCAACCCGTTTGCTAATGACTCATTGCACCGATGTTGTGGAATCATCTACAAACCATTTGAATCCTCCCAACTGCATAATGTATATCAACATCAACCTTCCACACATCGTTGGACGAAAGACCATCCTCTTGAGAACATTATTGGTAACCCGAATCAACCGGTCGTAACAAGACAACGTCTTCACACAGACGGTGAACATTGCATTTATGCACTCACCGCCTGCTAATCGAACCTAAAAACATTAAAGATGCAATGACCAAAGACAACCGGATTGAATCCATGCAAGAAGAACTCAATCGCTTTAAACGTCTTGAAGTATGGGAATTGGTTGAAAGACCAACAGGGTCTTCGTCATTGGTCTAAAATGGATTTGGAAAACAAATTGGATGTTGAAGGAACCGTAATCGTAAACAAGTCACGTCTCGGTGGCTAAGGGTTATAGACAGGAAGAGGGTATTGACTTTGAAGAATCATTCGCTACGGTTGCTCGCCTTGAGGTCGTTCGGATATTTTCGCATTCGCGGCTCACATGAACATTACGGTCTTTCAAATGGACGTTAAAACCGCTTTATGAATGGGAAACCGAAGAAACGGTCTATGTCACCAACCGGAAGGATTTGTTGATCCGAGTTCCCGAACCACGTTTACAAACCGAACAAGGCTCTCTACGGTCTCAAACAAGCCCTCCGGCGTGGTATGATAAGTTATCATCCTTTCTTATCGCCAATAATTTCACCAAAGGCTCGGTCGACCCAACACTTTTCATACAATATCACGGGAACACATTTTAATCGCTCAAATTTATGGATGACATCATTTTGGGTCAACACATCTAAAATACTCAAACGCTTTTTAAAACTTATGACAAAACATTTTGAAATGTCCATGATGGGTGAACTTACATTCTTTCTTGGATTGCAAGTTCATCAATCACCCCGTGGTATTTTCTTAAGTCACCCAAATATGCCCTTGAACTTTTAAACAAATTTGGAATGCAAACTATGACACCTATGCCACACCAATGGCACATACCAAGAAACTAGACGCCGATTTACATGGGAAATTGGTGGACCCTACCAAACACCGCAGTATCATTGGGTCTCTCATGTATCTAATAGCTAGCAGTGCCCGATATTGTTTTTGCCAGATATCTTTGCTCCGTTATCGATCGAGACCAATCGAAACCCACCTCTCCGAGGCTAAAAGAATCCTCCGATACATCAAGGGAACCATTAACTTGGGGATCTAGTATCCAAGGATTCTGGTTTTGAACTAATAGCTTTTTCAGACGCTGATCACGCAGATGCTTAGATTCACGAAAAGTACTTCGTGAGCATTACAATTTCTTGGTGATAAACCGGTGTCATGGCAATCGAAGAAGCAGGATTGTACATCGTTGTCCTCAACAAGGTAATATGTAGCCATGTCGCGTGTTGTGCTCAAGTCATTTGGATGAGAACACAACTCAAAGACTATGGTTACGATTTGATGTAATCCCGATGTAGTGCGACAATCGAGTGTTATTGCGATCTCGCAACTCGTTCAACATTCAAATCAAAGCACATCGATCTTCGATATCATTTCATCAAGGAGCACGTGGAAAAGGGTACCGTTGAATTATACTTTGTGGTATCGAATACCAACCGGCGATCTTCTCACCAAAGCCTTAGCTCTCGCTAGGTTTAATGAGTTGGTCCACCGGATTGGTATGCGGTGTTTGACTCCTGAGGAACTGGATGAACTTTTAAAACATTCTTAAAACCACCAAACACCAAAACCTCTTTTGTAAATATTTTTCAAAACAAAATACAAAATTATAAAATCGATAAAACAACAAAATATTCTTCTATCTATATCTTTCTAACATGGCAAGTACAAATCTTCCGTCAACACTTTTATCAATCAAAATTCATTATTTTATCGGTCAAGTGTTGAGGGGGAGAATGCAAATTTTTTTCGGTTTCATAAAACCTTGTACTTGCATGTTACCTCATCCCGGTTGTATCTTTGATAAAGGTGGTCACATTTCTGGTTTACTGACACTCCTCGGACTCAAATTTATAAAATTTCATTATTTTTTAAGTCAAGGGGGAGTGTCGTCAAGTTTCTTTCCAAATATTTTTCTTTTGGTAACCAAAATGGAAGTTATGGGCGTTAGATGTAAATGGTTAAGGTGGAGGGACTGAATGTGTCAAATGTTCAAAGTAGTTTTAAATAAAACATTTAAAAAACACATTTACTACACTACATTTAATTCCCAACTACCTAAATCCTACGCCTAAGATTCAACCCTCAAATCCGTGTTTTTGATCATCAATTTGTAAGTGTTTTTACGTTCTAAATGATTAAACAAACAATGGTTTTGATTCGTTTACGAATCCAACGGTTCAATATTGTGTTTGAGTAAGATTTGTGTTCTACGCGTAAGCCGTGAACACAAATGCTTCATTGGTGTGTTTGTATTAATAAAAATGGTGTTAAAATGCTCAAATGTTCATACCATAAACGTTTTCAACAAACAAATCCACCCAGAAACACGAATTGAACGATTTTCAAATTAGGGTTCTTATGCGTGAATTGGGTGTTTTCAAATGTGAGAGTTTCTGGCTAAAAGGATGGTTGTGTGTTGTTGCTTACATGTTTAATTGATAGTATCTAGGCTTAGATATTTCCCTTAAACATCAATTGTATGAAAACCGAGATTTAGGGTTTATGTTCTTGAGAATTAGGTATTTTTGATTCACAAGTCCTTTTGTGTTAAAACTTGATTAGAACAACTCACAAGTCTTCTAAGATCACCCAGAAAAATTTTGGTGCATTTCCTATGGCTAAATCTCTTAGTCGTAATTCTTGAATAATTAGGGTTTAAGTTTTACGCTTAAGTTACTCTACGCGTAACTGATTAATTGTGATTTCATGATTTGAACTGAAAAGGATTGAATGTATGTGTTAATATTGGTGTTATGATGAACTTATTTCAGGATTACTGCGCGTGATAATTCAGAATCAAGGTTACTTGAACATCTACGCATAAGGATCACTTTACATGTAGAATGTTATGCGTAAGAGAAATCTTACGCGTAACCTTTACGCGTAAGGTTCTACAATGGGGACTACGCGTATCCTGTGAAGGATATGCATAAACAAGAACCCCACGCATAAGGTTCACTCACGAGTAAGCCTTACGCGTAAGGTTTCATATACGCCACGCGTAAGCTTTACGCATAAGGCCCTCTTTTCCCACGCGTAATATTTCTTACGCGAAGTCAAGATCCCACGATAAGCTTATGCTTACGCGTATAACCACTCCTGTTTACGCATAAGCTTGCAAAACCTACGCCTAAGCCTAGTTTTAACCAAAATTATGAATTGTTACGCGTGCAAACTTGTAAATAAATAAATCATAACACTACGAAACCAAAAATGTCACTAATAAGCTTAAATGTTTAATAAGTTGTGAAAAATAAGTGAAAGCTTAGACTTTAAAAATCAAAGTTAATCAACTCACGAAACTTATCACGACGTCTTTGGACTATTGGACTAACAAGTGACATTGGACTCGTAACAATCATCGACATATCACATTCAATAAATAGACAATAAAATCAATTGTTGACTAACGTAATGTCTTTCGATATGTTGGTTCTTTTGGCTAAATATCTTCGATCACGACATGGACGCTCAAATGCAAAATGTGGAAGCACCAAATGTTCTCACCGTTGAAGATATCTTCCTCATGGTTACCCAATGAAGATCGGAAAGAACAACCTCGAGTTGATTTTGATAACTTCTCTTGTTTCGAGTCTTCGTGTCGATTGCAGTGGATATTCAAGACTCACCCTTATCGTAACATGCTCACAAACTCGCCATCTGCATCGAGATCTACATTCACCAATTCCGCACACTATACAAAAGGTCAAAGGTCAAAGTGTCGTGATGGTGACTCTTAACAACAAACAAGTCACCATCACGCCACAGATTTGAGGGCTATTCTTCTGATTCATGTCATCGAGCCTATTGAATACAATGCTACTCCAACGGAAGAGGTCGTTCTCCAGTTCATGGTCGACATCGGCTATGATGAAGCTACCGGGGTAATCACAAAGCACTCATCTGTTGATCTCAAGAACATTCCCCAGCCATGGAGAACCCTCTACATTATGATTGCCAAATCCGTTTTCGGACGTGATAGTGGTCATGAGCATCCCAAGCTCATGGAACTACAAATATTTTGGGCTTTGGTCAACATGAAAGACATAGAAGTTGAAGCTCTGATATGGGATGACATGATGTCTTACCTTAAAAGGCCTGGCACCAAGATCCCGTATATCAGATACACCAAACTGTTGATCCAAAGAGCTCTAGGGTATAATCTCGATATTCCTCGAGACTTAATGATCCCAAACAACACTCCGCGTTGTATGAGCCCACACTCACTGTCAGATTTAAGGACTCAACAACAAAGAAACAAGGTGCAGTGTTGCCAGATCATCTCCTTACTGATGATATCAAAGAACTTTACTTATACAAACGATATCTGGTAGCAGTTGAAGCAGGCAAAGTAGGTTTCCTTGATGACAAATCCTCTGGTACACCTACTAGGAAAACAAGAAGAGGTAGTACTGGAAGTGTAACGAGAAAGTATCCTAAAAGGACTCATGTTCTCAAAAGGAAAATTCCGTCCAAGGATGCTATCCCTATTCTCAAACCTGAACCACAACTCAAGGACGAGGACTCGAGGATACTGACACCGATGAAGAGATTACCTACTCGAAACTCCCATCGATGACCCATCGATCGCTGAAAACCTCAAGTCCAAAAGTCGATAAAGGATATCGACAGATGAAGAGATTACCTACTAGAAACTCCCATCGATGACCCACCGATCGCTGAAAAACCTCTAAGTCCAAAAGATGATAAAGGTAAAACCCCAGTTGTTGAGCCAGAGGTAGAGGAAAGCTCAGAAGAAGAGCCACTGGATGAAGACTGAGAGTACAGGAAAAAGGTGAAGAATTTAAGACTCCAACACGTTGTCGAGCAGTTTAAACTACAACAAACTCGTGGCCCGGAGGGTCAAGTGGTGGTGACTATCTACACAGCCTCGATGCGGTTAATCAACCCGATAAAGGAACCGTACCACCACCCACGATCAACAAAAGCCACCGGAGGATACTATCACTTATGAATTTGAGGAACAAGAAAAGGAGAAGTCCGAGAAAATCCGATGAAGATGCCGAGCAAGCTAAAGAGAAGGCAAAAATGAAGCTCAAGCTCAAGCAGATGAAGAAGCGTGATTAAGGTCAAGAATTGGCTATGTCTCGGACAAGATGACAAAGTTGATTATGATGATTTTCTTCTAGATAGCCCAAAGACATTCCAAGGAACTAACTTCGAGCCACCAAAAGACCCCGAGTCTCCTCATGTCTCATCATCATCGACTCATCCTCTCATTCATCTCCACCACCATCCAAAGGCACAACCAGATCCACATCCAAGTCTCAGAAGAAACCAATTGACTCTTGGATATCCCGAGCTAAGACAAAATTGTCAAAGCTATCAAGCAAGTCAAGAAGAAAGACGTGATCAACAAAAGTCGAATCAACTAGTCGACATAATCAACTTTCTTCAAGACGGGATAAACGAGATGTTAAAAGAAAGGAGCAAATCCAGAGCTTCTCAAAGGAGATTTCCAAAGGAAATGGAGAAGACGGCTAGAGAATATACTCACAAGTTTCTTCTCGACATCGTCCCCGGAGTGACAAGGAGATATTTTCCGACAACTTACTCCAAATATCATCGCATTGGTTAAACATACAATGGCCAAACCTCTAACCGTAACAATAACCCGATCTCTCAAGCTCGTTAATTTCGAAATTGGTGATGCAAATGTCCAAACGATCCGCAACCTTTACTCGGATGATGCTAAATTTTTGAGGCTCTACTTGATTATCAACTCAAATCATCATGCAAAGAGTCGCAGTCAACCTAAACGACCAAGAGATGACGATGATAAGGACAAGGATATCGCACCTAAACGTCCAAAGAAGTCGGAGAATCTTCCACAATGGCACCACCAACCCAAAGGACTCCAACACAAAGACGATCTCCTCCACTTTCTCACCGATAAACCTCGGGACTCGAGTTACCACCATCCACAAAGAAAACCGGTGATCATTTCGAATACACTGGTGGTGACGATGAAGAGTTCCATGAGCCCCAACAACAGCCCACCTCTCTCAACACAACAAAGAAACCAGCATCCTCATCAAAGCCAAAGAAGAAGAAGAAGACGACTAAGACTGATGTTGTCTCATGGCTAGATGATGATACAACCGCTGAATATGACTGGTTTTCTCAACTTTGTGATGCTACTCCCCCAATATCAGAAGGTCAAGAAATGGTAGATGGCCGTACCATGGAGCATGTCAAGCTATTACAAGAAAAATTCAAAGTGAAGAAGATGACAAAGGCTGAGCTCAAGCGAATCAAGAATGATGCATTCCAATTGCTCAAAGATAGCTCCGAAAGTGCAATTGAAGTGGAATACCACCTCGACAACATTGCACGAGCCATGTCGAACAACATCGACTGGCTCAATCCCGAAGCTAACATCGACTTCACTCGAAAAGACAAGGCTCCATACTACACAGACTGGACCAGACCTCTACCTACAATTGGCCAACCGGATCAACCCAAGATTCCATTCCGCTACTTATTCAACAAAGACCTATAATTTTTTCTACGGTAGCGATGTCTCCAAGAAATACGCTACATCACTCACACTTCCGTTCCCGGTAGCAATATACTCAAACAACATAACAATCGAGGAAGATGCCACCCACATGTTCTTTGACACTGTGGAAAAGTATGATCTTGATGCAATGTATGGGATTCATCACTGGCCTGAACGCCGAAGAATCTACTACAAGAGCTGCCAGGTACTCACATCAAAGCATGAAGTGTCAAGTGATAAAGGGATCGTTGCTATCAAGCATGTCACTCTCTCGTCTAAATGGGACTACACATTTCTCAAGAAAATAGTGGTCAAAAGACAAGACGAAGAGGACTATGAATTCGTGAAAGCGGACTTTCGTAGATTGTCTCAACGACATTGAAGATCCAGTATCTTGCCAAGGTATGAGGACGAATGAGACATTTCTCAGAGATACAACGTGAATACATCAAGTCCTTGCTAATCTTCATCAAGCATAGTGATCCAGAACGTGTAGAAGACATACAACTTGCCGTGGAATCGACGACGCGTGTTAACCTCACTAAACCACAGCTCGACTTTCCCGACATTAACCATCTTCCTTAGTACACCCTTATCAGCAAACCATTTGGAGTAGTCTACCGTAGTGAACTACACCGAAATTGCTTAATGGCATGTAAAGATCTTCATAAGTTTGGGGATCATACATCAAGAAAGTCGGGATGGGTTAGCTTACCGGTTAAAGGCGATACAACAAGGCATTGGGTCACCAAGAGATGGAATTCAAGGAGAGAAGGGATGTGAAGAAAATCATCACGCGGATTGATGAAAGGTTGTTTAGAAGGATCGCCTGTAACTTTGGAGAGTTTCGTAGGAGGTCATCCCAAGATATCTCTCACAGCTACCAACGCCCGTAACGCATTCTCGAGTTATTCTTGGACTACCGGATTCTCCTGGTAACCCTTGATTTGGTTCTCTCATATTTTTGGATGTGTGATTTTAATCTAACTATGGCTTGTGCACACATAACAGTGTACAACCCGTTCTTGTAATGAAAGGACCCTATGGTACGCTTCAGTGCCACAATCCTATAAAAGGAGCGAAAGCTTCTTACTTTTGAGTAAAACTTATCAAAACTTTCATTTTTCAAAGTTTTGCTCAAAAGAACAAGTACTTCCCCTTATGATTTTCAAAACCTCAAAAGTTAATATTACTTGTTGAGGGGGAGTATTTGATTAAAAACTTTGTTCATAAATTGTTCTTTATGGTAATCTTCCCGCAAAACTCGAAATGGTCATATTCGATATCAAAATTTCGTCAAAAATAACATTTATATGCCATTTTTGAGGGGGAGAAAAATTATGTGATAAGAAATATGTTGTGAATTGCTATTGAATCTTCGCGTGATAAGACTTCAACCCATGAATTGACGAAATCGAACAAATATACATCGAAAAGATTTGTCTTCCAAGACTTATCCGAGTAGATCGTACCTTTCGAGAAACTCTTGGTAGACATGAACTTTGACGGGTTTGACAACCTTTCGAGGTTTGTCCACACCTTCAAGGTCGTTATTAGAGCTAGTTGTCACCTAAAAGCTGACAATGTAACTCTTCAACTATGCAACGTAACCGTGTCTTACGGGGGATTGCCTATCTTGAGTTGATCAATTCAAAAGTGCGCTCTTCTCTCACCGTGCAGATTTCTGTCAAAACACTTAAGCACGTGTGGAGGGGGAGTATTTCTGCAAATTATAAAACTCTCGAAGTATTACAAAATGTTTCTTACTTATAAATACTTTGAGAGATTTTCATGCAAATTGGTTTTGTGGCAATGGAGTTATAAGGTGATTAAGGTTAGGAATAACCGTCCTATGATCCGCCAGAGCCGGAGGGATCTACCCAAGGACACCACCAATAGTTAGAATTAGAAGTCTTTAGGTATGATTATAAAAAGGAGAAAATGAGAATCGGAGAAAGAAGGAGTTGAAGAATTAAAAAGAAATGTAAAGAAAAGGGTGAAAAGAAATAGCCCTCCATATTATTCAAATTAGGCGACACGGGTTCAATTCATATGCTCTTGGTTGTCACTTGATGACACCGGTATTGAAGATTAAAGTCGTCATGGACCCAAAGTGACGCATGCACTAAACCTTCTTAGCCACTCAAGTTTCTCTCAACAAGCTTGTTTCATTCTCACAGAGAACCCTACGTAAACTATCGGCTTTCTCTTAGAGATTGCCGATATTGAAGAAAGGAGACCCTCTCCTAGTCTCCGCTCAGAAAACCAAAGTGCACTATTGAGTCTAGAGCCACGAGATTCATCAAAAGATCTCTTAGGTACACTTGACAATTCATCGCTTGTCGTTCAACAAAAGAACACAAGTGATATATTATCGTGTCCTTCATGATCTTAGCAACTGTCGAGAACATTTATGAGAGGTTCACACATGTGATCCTCGGTGATTGAATGGAAACTCCCGCCAGGTCAACATCAAACAGCCTCGACAAAGAAGTCACTTCGGTAACTCCCCATGGATTACGCTTAGTGTGTCTCAAACGGTCTACATCGTGGAGGTGATGCTTAGGTGTGCCTCAACGACTCATCCGAATCAGATGTATTTGTACATCGCGTTATCTCGCTTGTGGGACTCCGGTTCAGAACGACCTTTGTGATAATTAGAGTTGTGTTTTCACACTATGTCGTTAACACTCTCAAGTTCAAGCTTGTGTTACTGGATTATTTCTAACCCATGTTTTATGCTTTCTTCTTATGGATGCTTGCGGGTGGAAAAGATCGTGCAGACTCTCCACATGCTCATACCTACAACATCACTAATAGAAGTTATCTCAAAAGGCAACACAAAGTCAAAATGATTCTTCGTCAAAGTCAAAGAATCTACAAAGTTTAAAGACTAAGAGAACTTCATCAGTATTGAAATCCAACGTTAAAGAGCATGTGAGCATGTTGGAGAAAGACGTGGAGACACTGGAGCAACAAAGCGGATCTGATGCACACAATCACAACATACTATCACTACCATCACAAAGAACAAAGATCAAAGAACAAAGAAAATGATGACGTCAAAGCGTAATACTTCAAAGGAAACAATTTCTACACCGGGAGATTGTTCAAATCAAGGCACTTCTTCTCACAAGAAAGAAGAATGTCAAGACGCCAAAGCTACTATTACATCAAGACCTTCAACGTTTATACCATCAATCACTAACACTTAGGGGAGATTGTTGGAATCACTCCTAAACTAGAATTCAAGTGTTAGTAATTAATATGTAATAGTTAGCTTAATTATGGCTTTTATGTTAGTTATCATGCCAAGGCTTATGTAGAAAGCCCATGAGCCTTGGCCCAAGCCCATAAGAAGGGAAGGTTGCTAGTAGTGTTGCCCTAGCTCCTTGCCCTATAAATAATTCTTGTAAACCCTCACTTGAGGGTTGGTTGTTCATTTTATCTCAATACTCACGCATAACCTTTCTTTCAATATTACGCGTATTGTTTTACTTTGTTCAACCGATCATCTTACCTTTCTTTCTTAGCAATCTGTCATAACCATAGCAATCTAAGCGACCATTTAAAAAGGCGGTTTTGACATCCATCTATCATATCTCATAGTCATAGTACGCTGCTATGGTTATGAGAATTCTAATAGCTCTAATGTCTGCTACATGAGAAAAGGTCTCCTCGTAATCCACCCCATAGGTTTGAGTAAAACCCGAGCAAGCAAAAGAGCTTTATAGATGTGTACATTGCCATTGATGAGTGGCATTTTACTCATCATTTTAAGCCCGTAAAACCCACAAAAATGGCTAAAAACACTTAAATATACCCATTTATGTTGCAGATATCCTTGGAGTGTGTTTTTATGTATTTCAGGTATAAAGGATCGAAAACAGGGCAAAAGCGAACAAAAATGAGCTCGGAATGAAAAAAGTGCATTGAAGACGAAGCCGGGAGCGGATTTTCTATATTTTTGGGTCCCGGGACACGTTTTTGGAGTGAGCTTTGGAAAACGGACTCGAAACACCCAACCCTAAACCAAATTTACATTTCTATCCTTTAACCTAAACCTTAAATTACCATTTAACCCTTTTAAAAGCCTTTTTAAATTAAACCTAAACTTTTAAAACCATTTTTTTATTATTAAAACCATTTTAATTAAAAAGCATTTTTTTTAGAAACCATTTTTATTAAATACCAGTGAACCCTTTGCTAAACCACTACACATTTGAACCCTTGTCAAATACATTATCAACCCTTACCCTTTTTTTCAACCCACTTAACCCGTTTTTTTCCAACCTAATTTACCCAGTCAAACCCCATGGTCAAAACCCAGGAACAAATGAAATACTTACCTGCCAAAACCATCACCAAAATCCCCCCCCTCTTTCTTCATGTCCCTCTCACTCCAGGAAACAACCAAGCTCATGTCACATGGGTGATGCCACCTTGGCAATCCTTTGTCCCTTTATTGGACACTGATGAGAGATACAAAAATTGAAGGGCTGTTATCAACAACCTTGGAGACCAAGTATGAATCAATGGTTGTTATGAAAGCACAACAAGTATCTCATTCCTCTCTCTCACAACAAGCACAGAAAAATACAGGAATAAGAGAAGACCCATGTGTTGTAGTATAAAAAGGCGGATGTGTAAAGAAGAAAAAGTGTCTAGAATTTTTATGTTCTAGTCCAAGTTAATTTCTTTCTTTTTAAATTAAATGTAATGTTTTAATTCAGTTTTAATTTCCAATTGAATTAAATTTTACATTATCAGTCTTGTAAAGTGAATGAAATTTTGTCAAGTTTTATTTTTATTTATCAAGTTCTCTTTTGACCCATGTTCAAGTACTCAAATGCAGTTTAGTTTTAATTTTTAATCTTCATCTAGTCATTAACACTTGTTTTTAACAAACTTCTACAAGATTTTTGGCTTAAAACAGTTTTGCATAGCAAATCTTAGACTTAAGGGAGTGTTTGGTACAACAGTTTCAAGAGTGTTGTGCTTGTTTAGATCAAGGAAAATCAAGTTGTTTTTGTTTAAAATCAGTGTACAATTGAGTTCATGTCAGTTAGAGTTTAAGTGTTTAAGTTAAATTGCATGTTTCTTTATTTTTCAAAAAGTCAGAACCATAAAACTGTGTCTGCAGCCCCTTTTTAAGCTTGTTTTCAAGCTTATTGCATTATTCAAATCCTTGAACTTTGGATTTAAATGTTCTTGAGTATATGAATTAAAGCTATTTTTAGCTTATACCTAATTTAGATAGCTTATGGTTAGCTTATTGCCCCTCAAAGTAGCCACTTTAGTCATTTTAAAATATGTGCAGCAGTCCCATATCTGTCCCCATACAGCTCCATATTAGCTTATATTCAGCTTTTAGAAACCTTGATGTATGTACTTTAGCTGTCTAAGCATATTTAGGAATTTTAGGCTAGTTAGAAAGCTTGTTTTCAAGCTTGAAAACCACCCTATGTCATGTTTTTAACTGCATTAGTAGATCAGTAGTGTAGGGTAGTCTTTTGAGCTTATTTAGCTTGTAAATTTGCTTATTAGGTCCCTTTAGTGCTTTTTTAGGATAGGATAGCTTAGGATTTAGTATATTAGCTTACTTGAAGTTTTTCCTTAGCAGCTTTTAGTCCCTTTAAGCTATAGCAAAACCAAATTATCCTTTATGCCTTTCTGCTGTTGTTAATAAGCTGTTTTACAACTAATTTTTGAGTTTTAAATATGTTGGTTTTATAAAAAGTTGTCCTTTTTAGCTTATTAAAAACTTTGTCATTAAAAGTTTTCAAAAAAAAATAATAACAAAAAGTGTAGAAACCAAGGATCGAACCCTGGTCTCTACACTCAAGCACACAACACCACACACCAATACCAACTGCGCCCTAGGGACTTGTAGTTGGTATTTGGTGAATTTAATTCTTAACCTTTCATTCCCTTATTAAGCTAGCAGCCATCTTTCGCTTTTTACCATCTTATTCAGATAAGCTGGATCCTTGTATTCATTTTTCTTAGCTTCATCATATTGTCAAGTATTTTACAAAAATTTTGAATTTTCCAATTTCAATTAGTATTTTTTACAATTTAATTAGAGTAATTTAGTTTTTAATTCATAAAAAATAATTTAAAAATCAAAATACCCGGATTTTTTCTAAAATCATTTCTAGTTGTTTAGGAAGTAGGAAAAATTGTTTGGCACCCTTAGGCTTTAAATTCCAAAATTTTCACTTTTAGGGCTCGGGACGCTCTCGGTTTTGCCCCGTGTTTTAGTTTTAGTGCCTTAAGACGTAATTTAGCATCGGTACTTGTTTCTTATGTTTAGTAATGATTAATTTAGTATTCTCTTAGATTTCCTTGCCTTATTTGCTTCCCCGTATCTTATTTTGAATTTAGAAAAATCAAAAAACGTAAAATCCCGTCTATTCAAGAATTTTAATAACAAACCTCAAACGTAACCGTCAATTCACTCCTCGTTGGGAAACGTCCCAGTAATCACTTGCCCGGTATCATATATCGTATATTTGCGAGATTTACGTGTTGACCTTTTTCCTAAAGGGTCGATTCGTCGTTCGCTCGTTATATCACGTATGTGATATTTTTATATTACATTTGATTATTTGACCCCTAAAAGGCCGATATCAGCCATCCATGTCAGTCTTTTTCTTATAGAGCCACTTACTTCCAACTACCTTAGCATTTGGAGTTAAGTCAACCTCTTCCCAGACTTCATTATCTTTCATGGATTGCATTCTCCATTCATTGCAGGTTTCCATTTGTCCTTTTCAGGATCAGTCATGGCAGCTCTATAATTAGTAGGCTCTCCAAGATCTCTTAATATAGTTTCCTCAACTTCTACGCTAAGACATATACGTTCAGGTGCACGCGTAGTACTTACAGATCTACGAATGGGAACCACTTCAACTTCTGGTGGAGGACCAAGACTATCAAGTTTTACCGGAAGTATATTAGTGTTTTCAGAAGGTAATGCATCTTCATGATCATCTTCCAGATCATAAACTCTCCCACTGAATTTTTGAGATACGAGATCCTTTTCAATAAAATCTCCATACCTATCAACAATTACTTTATTTTCAGTTGGATAGTAAAAGTAGTAACCTATAGTTTCCTTAGGGTATCCTACAAAGATACACTTTACAGATCTATGTTGGAGTTTATCTGCTAAGTCACTTCTAACATACACCTCGCAACCCTAGACCTTTAAATAAGACAAGTTAGGAGCTTTACCATGCCATATTTCATATGGTGTCTTATCAACCTTCTTGGTGGGAACCATATTTAGAATACGAACTGTAGATTCTAAAGCATAATCCCAAAAGGATAAGGGCAGAGTAGTAAGATTAAACATTGATCGCACCATGTCTAACAATGTACGATTCCTTCTCTCAGATACACCATTTTGTTGTGGAGTATATGGAGATGTGAGATTTTGGACTATTTCATTCTCAGCTAAGTAATCTTTAAACTCTTAGCTTAAATATTCACCACCTCTATCGGATCAAAGAGCTTTAATCTTCTTTCCAAATTGAAGCTCTACTTCTTCTTTGAAAACCTTAAATGTTTCAAGCACCTCATGTTTATGCTTAAGTAAATAAACATAACCATAACGGCTGAAATCATCAGTAAAGGTTAAGAAGTAGCTAACACATTTCTTTAACACGTGTCTAAGTGGTCCACACACATCAGTATGAATTAGACCAAGTAGATCAGGCGCCCTCTCCATATTACTATGAAAAGGTTTCTTCTTCATCTTCCCATATATGCATGAGTCACTGATGCGCGTACGGAGCGCGTTCGGGGTCAAAGGAACTTCCTTTTCTTCGAGCAAGTTTTTCAACCACTTAGGCAATGAACCTAATCATTGTAGTGTAGTATTGGGTAAGGCTCGAGGATTGATATCGTTCTCTAGGGGAATAGGAATGCTAGAAAGAAATGTATTACGAAAAGGTGGGGTTGAGGATGATTTTTTTTTTATCTTTTTATTGGTTTTTTAGAAAACCAAGGTAAATATCTCGGGGCAATTGGTTTGGGGTGGTACTTCTACCGATTACTTCTACTATTCTAATTATCTAATACTACGGGTAGCTATGTCTATTTGATGTGTGCTCGTATGATGATTAAAAATGTGTTTACCTAGATACTACTACTCCCTAGTTATCTTTTATTGGTTGGTTGAATTGTCACACCTTATCTTAACACGTTGTATTCCTAAGGTCGTAGGGTGTGCATAGTCCCTAACTCCTTGAGGTTATCCTTCGGGTTTAGCATACGAAATCCGCAAGCCCTTAAGCTATTTCATTCATAAGCCTCACTTTCACAAAGAATATTCAAGCATTAAACACAACGAATGATGCCTAGTTGCACTCCTAAGCCAATTACAATTAAGATAAGAAACAACCTAACAATAATCAATAACTAGGTTTCATAGATCTAAGCAAACATACAAGAAATTTAGCTAGACATGGTAAACAAGAAATCATACACTCAATCAATTGAAGATATAATGATACTTTAGATGAAAATACTTATCTCGATGTGTAAATAGGGTTTGGGACCCTAAGATACTGTCCAAATCAGACTACAAACGTTTTAGGTTTTTTTCTCCAAAAGTCTACCTCCTAAATGCAGAAAAATCGAATTCTATATATAGATTTACACTTGCGACGGCATCACCTTTTGGACGGGACGGCGTCAGCTCGCCGTCATTAGGATTTCGTCTTGGCCAAGTCATCGATGGGACGGCGTCACCTTAGAGTTGTGATGCCGTCAGGCTTCAATTGTGACGTCGTCTTGGTTCTGGATCTGGGCCGTCGAGATGAAAAGTCCGAGTGACGCCTTCTTCTTCAAAGCGACACCGTCAGTTATACGAACCAAAATTCCACTGAGCCGTCGGTGCATGTTTTGATCAAGTCTCTATATAGGGACGGTGTCGCCTTTGATTGGGACGCCGTCGAGTTCGGTTTAAGCGACTTGAGTGGCTTTGATCTTGACTTTGCCATTTTCTTCATGTATTCACTCCTTTTAGTCCAAATGTGCATCATTCCAAGATTTTGCTTCCAAGAGACCTAAAAGTGAAAAGAACGAAATTAAGCAGTAACGGATATAAAAGTGGTCGATTAAGGCCTTAAATGAACCTTTAAAAGTGTACATTTTAAATCCTTATCAAATATCCCTATACTTGGTATTTGCTTGTCCTCAAGCAGATGTGCTTTTGGCCAATCAATTTATAAGTTAGGGGGCATGAAGCATAGGTTTAGAATAATTCATAACAAGTAAAAGCACCGCAATAGTCATAACAAGCACGGAAATTATATACTAGCACCTCACAAGGGTGTTTGGTTTCTCTCATCTCTCAGGTTTATATGAAATATAATAAATGGAAATGGAAGATAAACACTCATTACTTGACATAGTACATAGATTACCATAGGCTTGAGACTAGATCAAACCTCTATCACTTTGGCATAAGCACCTAGGAACAACTATCTAAGAGGTCTTTCCAAGGGTTGTAACGTTTGGCTTACGGTATAAAAATAAAGGGTTTTGTTGGATAGGCGATATTTAGTGGTGGCAAGTCAAAAATCTTATGTTACAAGCATGAAAAGCGTGGCGTTGCTAAGCCGAGACTCGACTCATTAACTTTAGATAACTTGAAACAAACAAACATAAATTTAAAGACATAAACATAAAGATAGATGTAGGATGGTAGCCCGTATGTTTTTTTCTACTTTTTTTTTTGCATACATTTTTACTCTACCATCCTCTACGATAACATCAAAATATAAGGGATTTATAGGAGCATCCCTACACTTGAGTTTTTATTTCTCTAACACTAATTGACCCGATTTGAAAAGATCAAAACACTTGGAGTATTTAATTACGTAGACAAAAGGAATTTGAATTTAACGTTCTTTCCCGTTACTCCATAAAATATTACTTTTACCCATGAGTCCCAATCATCCCAAAACTGTGTACAAAAGATATGACTCGACTTAGCAACCATGCAAGTAACTAGATATTTGAACTAAGGGTTTAGTAATGATAACAATAATGCACTAAAGGTGAGTGCATACAAGGTAGGCTAAGGCGATTTGGGTGTACATTTGGGGGTGGATTGTAAACAATGCTCTTCATTGATATTCCGAAAACCAAACATCACGAGAACCACGAAAAGGATAGGCTCTGAGGGGTTAACTAGGGGTATCGTGTACTAAAGATGAGTACATCGCAAGGGTGTGGGGTAATTACTCGACCGATGTGGAAGAAGTAATTATAATATAGGTTTCAAACAAGGGTTATCCTAATGCCTCTTATCATTTAGTTATTCCTAACTACACAAGTGTAGTCTCACTAGCGATCTCGGAATGCATCACAAAACAAGTTCTAGAATCTATTATACTACCGGTACACTCTCTAAGCATTAAAGGTGAATGCTTTTATTCCTAAAGATCTAGGGCGAACCTCACATTTTTGGGGTGGAATTTGAGTGGTAAACGGTTTTTGTGCTAGTCATATAACTCCTATCCATGAGACGCTTTATTAAGACTAAAGTTTTAGCTCGTACATGTCATAAAAAATTTAAATTTGGTGCTAAAATTTCCCTAACAAATATTTCTCATAGTTTATTACACAAATGACCAAGGACAAGACAAATAATCAAGGATAAGAATAGTTTCTAAGTTCCCGTTTTATTCTCCCTCCCTACACTTAAACTTAACATTATCCCCAATGTTCCCCAAAAGTATCAAAGTTATGATAAAGGAAGGTAAGTAAGGAAAAGAAACTAGTACTCCCCTGATTAGCTCGGTAGGATCCGTGTGAGTTGCGGTTAAATTCTTTTCCAAGAAGAATGCATACGTGATAAGCTCCATCCAATGTTGAGTTTCTTCTTCTTGCCAAATATAACATGCACACTTAAGAAAACAAACGAAACCTTTGCGTAAAATCAACGGTAAAACTATATATGACACACTACACTAGGATATAATGCTTGTGGAATGGATGTTTGCGCTTTTCGGAAAATTAAGACCGAGAATTTCCAAAATTTATAAGTAGCACATAAAACAAAAATTGTATAAGTTGTTTACGCTTGACCGACATCGTCAGTTTTAATCTCGACGCCGTCAGTTGTCATGACAAAAACTAGTCTCTGCGTTTTCTCGAAAAATTTTGAAAAATTACATCTTTAAAACCTAGAAAATTCTCGCAAAACATCCATTATGACTCGATACAAGCATTTGACTCTAACAAACACACATATACATCAATTTCACTAATTGTAATTCTCATGTTCACATTCGTAAAAAACGTATGTAATCTTCCCTACACTTATCTTTTGTAAAATACCTTTATATGTAATTAAGATGAGGTTAAAGACAAAATAAAGCATTTTCACAAAATCAAACATGAGAACAAACAACAATGAAAAAGATATATGACACATAAACAAGCAAAAAATTAAGCATGGGTTGCCTCCCACGAAGCGCTTTTCTTTATTTATGAGTCTTGTAGCTAGACTCGAAGTCGTTCTCCTACGTACCTATGTAAGTAAGTTTATCCTCAAGAATGTCATAGGGATCAAACTTATCTTTTATCTTCCTATTGGTACGCTTAGTCCGGTATGCCTTTTCAAACTTTTCTCCATCGGGATCATAGATTGTCATCCTAATGTGCCATTCTCCATTTCCATCACTAGGTGGTCTATCCCAACTCCAATTATGCTTAGGCTTCTCACTCTCAACTTTCCACTTATTCATGTTAAGATTAATGGGCAAGGTTCCTAGGAACTCGGTCATCTTCCTAAACACTAAGGTATCCTCGAACGGGTTCACTTCAATGTCCCTAGCCAATTGTTGTTCATGGAAAGTTGAGTTACTTATGAAGGTCTCTTCTAGATAGAAAGGTCATTGAGAACCTATAAAATATCCATTAGTCCAAGGTCCATATCTAGATGATTTTCTATCCAACATGATCTCATAGGGTATTTCTTCCTCTTTGTAGTAGATATTCTTCTTGACATCGTAAATTGACCTAGCACTCCCTTCTCCTACCACTATCTTAGACATCTTACAATCAATTATGGCACTAGCGGTAGCCAAGAATCCTCTTCCTACTAACAATGGGCATGTCGGGTCTTTATTCATGTCTAGCACATGGAAATCCGCCAAAAGAGTTAATCGACCTACGTGCACTACCATGTCCTTAATTATCCCTACCGGATATGCAATACTACCGTCCGCTAGACCTAAGATGGTTTCCGTTGGTTCTATCTTACCTAGGTTAAGGCTTCTATGGAGGGACAACGGAAGAAGATTGATGCTTGATCCTAAGTCGGCTAATGTGTCGAAAGATTTGGAATTTCAAGCCTACACGGAAGAATGAATAGCCCGGGATCATCTAACTTTTTAGGTAACTTATTTTGCACAAATGCGGACCCACGTTCTCCTAATTTTAGTTCTTGCTCATATTTTTCTTTTAAAGCATTATAATAAGGCGCATGAGTCAAGACTTCAAGAACCGGTTTTTCTTGGTGGAGCTCCTTATACTCCTCTTCTAGATTAGGTTTGGGTTCTTGGTTGATGGTTTTCTCAAGAGTTTGATGGACCATTGGTTCGGGTCCTTGGTATCTCATGAAGGATCGCTTGGAACCCGTGTTGATGGCGTTGACCGAGTGGACTTTTGGGTGTGAAGGGCATGGATATGCACTCTCCCATGGTGAGCAAGAACATGAAGTCGATGAAATCGAATTCACATTTGGGTTCTTTATTGTATCACTTGGGAGTGCTCCAATTTCTCGGTCATTGAAGGCTTTTAAGAGGGCGTCGAGCTTGGTTGTCATCTCGCTTTGTCGTTGCTTGAAATCGGCTTCAAGCTTAGTCAATCGAGCTTCTTGAGATGACATGAACTTAGACACCATTGCCTCGAGACTAGTGGAATTCCCGGTGTTTGGAGGGTTGTTGTAGGACCTATTGGGTGGACTAGATGAGTTTTGGGGCGGGTTTGAGTTTTGGCTCCACTTAAGGTTAGGGTGATTTCTCCAAGAGGGTTGTAGGAATTTCCTAAGTTGTTTTGCTTGGGCTTGAAAGTGTACCACTTCTCTCCCGCTCCTTTGGTACGCGTGGAGGCGTAGTCCGCAAAAGCGTGTTCGGGGAGTCTTGTGCAATCACGAGTGTCGGGGGGACCACTACATAATTCACAAGGTAGAGTGATTTTATTCACTTGGTGTGAAGACTTAGGATTCTCGTAGGAGCTCATTAGGAATTTGACTTGATCTTCAAGTTCGAGCATCCTACGATTAGAAGTTTATGAGTCAATGGAAGGCAAGGAGATTGCCTTGACGGTTTTGGGCAACTCACGGGGGTCATTCCAACTTTCGTTGTCATAGAGGGAAAGGTCCTCTATTGTACCCCACGATTCTTCCGCGGTAAGTTCGCTAAGTTTGCCACCCGACACTTGGTCGATGGTTTGCCTAGTTGAGAAGTTGACATGATCGTAAAAGATTTGGACTTGAAGCTAAAGATCAATGCCGTGATGAGGGACTTTATGGAGTAAGTCCTTGAATCGATTCCATGCCTCGTAGAGAGTTTCGCCTTGACGTTGTTGGAACATCAAGATGTCATTCCTAAGTTTGGTAGTTCTCCCGGTGGGAAAAATTGGGCGAGGAAACGAGTGGTGAGATCATCCCAACTTGAGATGGATCCGGCGGGAAGTCGCTCAAGCCAATTACTAGCTTGGTCCCGTAGAGAGAATTGGAAGAGACGCAAACGCGTGGTCTCCCGTGTGGTAGCATCAAGGTCGATGGAATCAACGATTTTAAGGAAGTCCTTGAGATGCTGATTAGGATCTTCGGAACGAAGTCCATGGAATGCACATCCGTTTTGCACCAATCGGATGGTGTCGGATCTCAGGGCCGTAGTTTGAGCTTGATCGGGGAGCTCAATGGTGTTCCTGAAGCCTTGGTGGCTCGGTCTAGAGTATTCACCAAGAGTACGACCTCTTGGCGGGTCAATTGGTGGTGGGTCGATGGGAAGTGGTTGGTTTGGTGGTGGGTTATCACCTTCCATGATGAAAAGTGAGGGACTACGAACAAAGTCACAGAGAAGGGGAATAGACTACAAGGAAGCTAAAAATGATGAAAAATCTTACTTGATAGGAATCAAGCAAGGGAAGCTAAACTAGATAAAGATCTAACTAGCTATTCTATTCCCCGGCGACACCAAAACTTGATGCGTGACGAAGCGCTGTTCGAGGTCAAAGGAACTTCCTTTTCTTCGAGCAAGTTTTTCAACCACCCAAGCAAATGAACCTAATCGTTGTAGTGTAGTATTGGGTAAGCCTCGGGATTTGATATCGTTCTCTAGGGAATAGGAATGCTAGCAAGAAATGTATTACGAGAAGGTGGGGTTGAGGATGATTCTTTTTATCTTTTTATTGGTTTTTTAGAAAGCTAAGGTAAATATCTCGGGGCAATTGGTTTGGGGGGTGGTACTTCTACCGATTACTTCTACTATTCTAATTATCTAATACTACGGGTAGCTATGTCTATTTGATGTGTGCTCGTATGATGATTAAAAATGTGTTTACCTAGATACTATTACTCCATAGTTATCTTTTATTAGTTGGTTGAATTGTCACACCTTATCTTAACGTATTGTATTCCTAAGGTCGTATGGTGTGCATAGTCCCTAACTCTTTGAGGTTATCCTTCGGGTTTAGGATACGAAATCCGCAAGCCCTTAAGCTATTTCATTCATAAGCCTCACTTTCACAAAGAATATTCAAGCATTAAACACAACAAATGATGCCTAGTTGCACTCCTAAGCCAATTACAATTAAGATAAGAAACAACCTAATAATAATCAATAACTAGGTTTCATAGATCTAAGCAAACACACAAGAAATTTAGCTAGACATGTTAAACAAGCAAGCATACACACAATCAATTGAAGACATAATGATACTTTGGATTAAAACACTTATCTTGATGTGTAAAATAGGGTTTGGGACCCTAAGATACTGTCCAAATCGGACTACAAACGTTTAGGGTTTTTTTCTCCAAAAGTCTACCTCCTAAATGCAGAAAAATCGAATTCTATATATAGATTTACACTTGCGACGGCGTCACCTTTTGGATGGGACGCCATCAGCTCGCCGTCATTAGGGTTTCGTCTTGGCCAAGTCATCGATGGGACGGCGTCACCTTAGAGTTGTGACGCCGTCAGCTCGATTGGGACGTCGTCTTGGTTCGGATCCGGGCCGCCCGAGATGAAAAGTCGAGTAACGCCTTCTTCTTCAAAGTGACGCCGTCAGTTATGCGAACAAAAATTCCACTAAGCCGTCGGTGCATGTTTTGATCAAGTCTCTATATAGGGACGGCGCCGCCCTTTGATTGGGACGCCGTCGGGTTCGGTTTGAGCGACTTGAGTGGCTTCGATCTTGACTTTGCCATTTTCTTCATGTATTCATTCCTTTTCGTCCAAATGTGCATCATTCCAACATTTTGCTTTCAAGAGACCTAAAAGTGAAAAGAACGAAATTAAGCAAGAACGGATATAAAAGTGGTTGATTAAGGGCTTAAATGACCCTTAAAAGTGTACATTTTAAATCCTTATCATTTTGGATACATTCCCAATCATATCAATCTCAAACACACCATTCACTGTAATAGCATTAAAATAAAATACACCATTTAAATAAACTAAAATTCCATTACTTGTGATAGTATGAGTAAAACCATAATCCAAAAAAACAGAAAAGGAAACAACACATCTAATTATAGAAGGTGCACAATAACAATTGTTTAATAATAGTACTAAGCCCGAAGGTAATACTAAACTAAACACTCCTATGGCTTCAACAAGCTGCAGGTGCCCCATTGCCCACATGCATATATTGCTCCCCATAAGACAACTTCCTTTCCACTCTAAACTCATGCAGTGTATTACAAATGTGAATACCACATCGAGTATCATATACACAGGAAATAATTTTATGATTTAGAGTAAATAATTCAATCATAAATAAGTTACCTGAAGAACCGGCGCCCAAGGACCCAGAATGCTTAAACTTATTTTTCCGCAATTCATCAAGATAGAGAGCATAGTTTCTCTTCCAATGACCCACTACTTTATAGTAGTGGCAAGCCTGATCCTTCTTAGGATTCTCCTTCTTCTAAGGAGGGTATTTCTTTGGTTCAGGTTGATAGGCCATAACTTGTTTACCCTTATCAGCCTTTCCCTTTCCTTTACCCTTGTTGTTCGTACGTGGTTTTGGCTTGTTGATCCTCCCACCCTGAATAGAAAGTACCTAGGGAGTAGGATGCGTGTAGGTCAGTAACTGTCTTCCCCACGCAATGCATATTGAAATTCCGAACAAAACGATTAAAGTCCTTATTGAGGAACCTATTGATTAAGTTCACAGCAATGTATTGTTCATAGACTTTGCCAAGTGCTTGCAGTTGGTCCATGTAACCCTTCATTTCCAACACATGCGCACTTACGGGTTTACCTTCTCCTTGCTTACAGCTGTGAAGTGCATCAATCAAATCATAGATTACAACAGCTGCAGGTTTCTCAAACATTTTTCTAAGTTTGTTGAGCATGTCAAATGGGAAGAAATTTTCAAACTACTTTTTGAGAGCAGGTGCCATCATTCCTATCATCAAGCAAGGCACATCATTATGACGCTTGTATTCAACTTTCCACGCAGCTTCGGGGTTCAGCAAGGCTGGCCTTGTACAAATAATCTAACTAATCGGCCACTCTACAGAAAATTCTCAAAGAGCTATGCCAATCATTGAAATTTTGTAAGCCAATCAATTTTTCTCGCTCAAAGAAAGTTTTGAACGCAGAACCTAGTGTAGTGTTATCGCTTTGAGCCATTTCTACAGAAAAAAGTTCAAATATTAGTATTTTTGATAATACAACTTTTCAAGAAAATAAAAAATACCCAAGGTAATAAACATATAACCATAGAATTTTCTCGAAAAACTAGGATCCAAATTATCATAGTTTCATTAAATCAGTTGATCTCCTAGTAACGAAAGCACACAATAAGGTAACCTGTCGAACAATAATTGGCAAACATTTTCCAATTCCTAGATCATTTTGGGATTTACATTACCAACAACATTGCAAATGTAAACATGTTTTATCCCCATCTCGTGCCTTGAGTCCAGTTCTCACTTACTACTCAATTTAAGTCGTCTAACTTAAAGAACTGCAAATGTATCCATGTGAGGGCTGACCCAACATGAAGATTTACCTTTCCATCATAATCTCGCCAAGTTCTCACATGACATAAATTGCAACTTCAAGTGTTCCTTTAACTAGAAGGCACTAACTTAATTTAAAGGGTACTAGTTTTGATTTATAGTGTCAAATCAAATATGTACAAAGATGTCATGCATTCATCTTGTAGCATAAATTTTAATAAAAAACATTTTTATTAATCAATTCATAAAGATTAAATTTAACATAGTTTTGATTGAAGTATTGGTTTCAGCAGGAAAGAAATTTACTTTTAATTATCGTCCATTATATCGTACTTTTGCATAAGTCTAAAGACTTAGTGTTTTGGATAACTACCACAAAGTGGCGCATGGAATTAAAGCTAATTCGCCCTTAAGATGATTTTGTACATAAAATAGCCTACTTGGTAACTCCAATTTGACACACAAAGAAGCGGAGAATTTGGTCAGCGCGAAGCAATTAACCTCCTTCTTTCGGGTCACAATTTAATGCGCTCCCCTCCTTATACCCTTCTTATAGGTTGTGAAAATTGAATAAGCCGTTTTCACTATTTGTACAAAAACTCATCACTCATTTAAACTTATGAAAATTTTAACTCTTCAAAAACAAATCAAATTTCACCATTGTTTAGTCCAATTTATTTTTCATGAAATTACCGTTTGCTTAAAACTTGTTAAACATAATAAACAAACAAATAACAATAAAAAAATAAACAACTAAAACAATGCGCACATAACTAACAATTAATATGCGCAAACAAGTAGCCACATGCAACTTATTTGATAAAACCTATTAATAACCAATTCTTGGTTAAATTATGTATATGTCAACTAGGGTTTTCACTTACTAAGATAAGTGAGCCACATACATCGATAAATCGATTGCGTAAGCCATAGTCAAACATATACCAAATTGTACATAATTGATTCATTAATATATACATATTGGAGTCTTCTCCAATTTAAGAATTATCAAAAAAAACATACATGTGATAAAATAACTTAATAATTAATAATTCAAGCAACCGTCCATGACGAACATGCATGTCTCATAATTGATATAACATAACATTTATTCAATTAAGTCACAAGATCGCATACAATTCCATGTCACATAACAATTATTCACGAATTAATTCACGTAACATATATACAATTCTACGTTTAGATATCGATTAAAAAAACAATTTTCTAAACCCTAAAAAATTTATACAAATCGACTTAAAAAAAATTAGGATCGACCTAAAAAAAATTAGGGGTCGAAATACCAAAAAAAAAACCAATTAGGGCAAAAGCCCTAACCCTAAAATTAGTGTTTACATAATCATAACCAAAACACTAGAATAATCATTTCAAACACAATACAATATCTGTTTTTTTACGTGTTTAGTAATTAATTACTCAATAAACAAGATTTATGATGCCACTGTTAGAATTAATAACATGACAATCATATATAAAACACACAAAACATCAAAGATATATGCGAAACCGTATAGGAACGAATAATGAATAACTAATTAACATAAATATAAAGTATGTGTACATTTTGATTCTAGCCCAATAAGAATCAATTTCTTAAACTAGCAATTAGGATGAATCCTAATTAGGGTTTATAGAATTATAAGAATTGCCCTTTACCGATTTTGCAATTCAATACAAGATACTAACAATAGTGTGATAGTACCACGTTCTTGTAGACATGTACTATAACAAATTAAAGTAATACTAGTTTTAAGAACACAAAAATGTTTTGTTAAGGAAAATCAAAGTGATCGACACCTAGAGAGGTGTGACCGATCGTTTGAACCAAAAACACACACAAACAATTTAGGTTTTAGGTTTAGGAGTAGAATAGTTGAGATACAAAGACCCTAGGTCTTGTATATATACTCAAGGAAACTTAGAGTCCAAGTTAAGGTTGAATTGGGTTTGAAACCCCCAGGCCGATCGGTTATGGAATCCCCAAGGGATTCTAGAACCTACTGACATCTAATTTCATATTTAGTCATTCATCTAACATTTAAAGACCGTTAGTACATTACGTTTAATTAATTAATATTCGTTATGCATTTCGTGTAAATAATAACTAAATATAACATTTAATATTTAATTATTACATCTTTAATTTTTATAGGCAAAGTGTGCAATCCCGTGATCTCGAGTTCGATCATAACTCACGACTACTAATTTATATCCATAAAACCAATAGTGGGGGGTATTAATTGCAAGGTAAACCGACTCTTGCAACTACTACCAGGCTCAGCAGACTTAGCTACGACTACCCTTTTCTTGCGATCAATGATTTCATTTATCATATATAACTTATACTACTTGTTATCTTCAACATTGATCAATATAGTATATTTATCTGTTGTCTCTTTTCGATCACATGCACTATTACATATATTGTATACTTTAGTGTTTAGAGGAGATGGTTTTGATAATTAAAGTTGAGTGGTAGTTGATAATTGCCACTTTTACTAGCTGCCAATATGCATTTCCAACTAGATTTATTAATTAGTTGAACGAGACTAGGTAGTTGTGCTTAAGTTTGCTGTATTAGCCAAATATTGGACTATAACTTTGTTTAACCATATTCATAGAAACCTTATACTACTATTTGGTTACCCTATTTTTAGCATCTCTTGTTTATATCTGTCCGTTAGTATAGTAAACATTGCAATTGTAGATTTTGTGTGAAATGTTTCATCTTTTGTGTCAATCTCCTTTTGCTCTATGTGGGACTAAATTTAACTACTGTCATAAGTGGTACGGAAACACATATTCTTGCAGATTGAGCCAAGTGGTATACGGCAAAAGAAGCATCTGAATTGGCTTATTTAAATTGATAATGTCATGGTGACACCATCTATGGTGGTGTCTTTAGAACATAATGTCTCTTTCGAGTCCCCTCTTTTGTGGAAAGACGATTATTTGTTATTGATTTTGGAAGCATATACGTCGTTGGTGCTTATATATGTTATTTTTCTGGTTAGTGGTTCTTGGTAATGCAATGTCTAACACTCTAACTTCCTTTACTTGATAGTGCAACTAGGCTCTGATGTAAACAATTGCAGTGTGGACCTATTCTTTTCCTAGCGAACTAACTTATGTAAATTACAATATATGGGACAATCTCATATATACTCTGCCCGTGATTGTTGTTGAAAAGCGTCAAAAAAGAGTTCGGTGAAAAAGTTCTATTATATTATTAGAGATTTAGTCCAATGTAGACGATGTTTCGCCTTTTTTTTGGTTGGGCAAAATTGAAATTATATTAATGAAGATCTAAATAAGATCTCAAACGGAGTTACAAATTTGTGAGGTAAGTAACCTCATCAACATTAACTTGACAAATACACTTACATGAAAAATGAACACTAGAATGAGACTAGAATGAAACATACTCTTCTTATGATTTGTAACATGAGACGTACATATGATGCAATTTCTTGAAACTTCAATTGATGGATTGGATGAGAGGATACGTGACACTTGCGAAAGAATCATATGAACTCGTTGTTATGCATGAAAATGAGCGAAGGATATGGATGAGACATAACATGTCATGGTGTGAGACATATTTATTGGCTTATATCGTGCAAGAAGTCTTCAAACGTCACATTTCCTTGATGAATTGATTTTCCGTCTAAATTGATTCCGAGTGAGGCATACAGGAGTTTTAAATTCTCAAAATGATTTTCGCTTTCATCATTGTCCTAAAAGCTTTCGGAAGAAAAATTGTCAAAGTCGTCTCATCTTCTAAACCACTTAAAGGTGAGTTAGTGGTAAAAGGGCTTGTGACTATCACTTTAAAATGTGTGAGGTCTAAAGTTTAATTCTTGCTATGTGCAAACAACCTTAAGTGGTCATGCCAACCTCCTGAAGAAGGAGGGCCTTACCTGGTTTGATTCTATGTTGCGGTGGAATCAAACACCATGGACTAGTCGGCCAAAAAGTCAAAAATCATGATTAAAAAAATGCTTCTAGCAATACTTTCTTGAATTTCATCACGTTTTTCCTTTCATCCCTAGTTGTAGCCTTGCATTTCCCACGATCATTAAATATGCTTCTAGCAATACTTTCTTGGATTTCTATCACGTTTTCTGCTATACTTTTATCCCTGATTCAAACAAAAATCCCACGATCATTATTTTGAAAACTCAACTTTTTGTCTTTCAATATCTTTGCAAATCTTTAGGATTTGTTACATGTGAGGTGGCAATCAACAATTTTGTCAACACTAATTAGTGTTTTAGTTTGCTCTAAGCTTGATAAAATGAAACTAAATCCAATTTCATATGAGTTGGTAGAAATTTTCATCAACAATTCCATATATACCAAACGATGGGAGTAAATGATGAGTATAGGCTGGAATTGTTTGATGTGTACATAAACTTTTAGAAACAGAAGAAAACTCCAAATTCAGATTCGAATAACGGTCGGTAGTGGAGAACGGGTAAAGTTTTTTAGACGGCACAAACAGGAGTCGCAAAAAAATATGGTATCACATCAGTTAGGGATACTCATGGGACCAACGAATTAGCCATGAGTTGGGTCGCACTTGGTTGGCGTAATCAAGTTTTTATTTCTATTATCATATTAATGTTTTATATACGTGTATATTACGTGTAGTGGTCCTATGATCTACGTTTTACAAGTTAGAATGAATAAGCGCGGTCGATCTAACATTTCCTGGACTACACTTTTAATTATTACATATTGATAATATTAACCCTACTAAAATAAAAGATGTCCAAATAATATAAATTTAAAATAATTACATAATATAAAATGATGGAATTAGTAGTTAATGACGAATATACGTCAAAGCAAGGGTCAAAAGAAAATCAAAAAAAAAAAAAGTATACACGACAAAGAAGCCATAGCATGAAAGCCCATAATAAGAAAATCTCGGCAAAACACCATGGGAACTCTACACAATTGAGGATAGTAAGTTGATTTGAAGCAAAGGACGAAGTTAGAAATAAATATTACTGAGTGCACAAATTTTTTTTAACTATAATATAATAGGGTTTAAGATACTAACTAAATAAGGTTAAAACACATTTGATGGATCAAGGTTATTTAAAATGCATTTGAAAAAAATTGATGTTTTTTCTTAAAATTAATACCATCAAAAAAATCTATAGGTGTCCCCGGCACCCGCACCCCCTAGCTCCGTCCCTCTGTGAACCCATATGGCCAGACCATTGCATACTTAAATAGAAAAATGGAAAGTTCGGATGAACTACGTAAAAGATAGCATATATCACGGTTGTTAGGATCGGTCTTGATCGGAGGCCACATATAAAAACGATAAGAATTGTAGTAAGATGGCAATTCGAGTAGGATTGTAAAATTGCACGCAGGCCGTGAGATCGTTTACGATCCAATCCTACTACAAATCCATTTTTCTTTTTCCTTTTTTTTTGTCCATTTATGACTGGTGTTGTATCTCTTTTGGTACTCAAAATGGAGTCAGGTCACATATGTTTTATTTCTTTTGTATCCAAACAGTTTACTCAGCAATTGAAACATGAAGTAATTAACTCTATATAATCATGTGTTGCAATCTATCTAATGGTTTACTTCTATGGTATTTAAACTTTCAATTTTTCATATATAACATCCAATTAAATTCTTCTATCATTTATAATATTACCTAGAAATATATAAAGTATAACCCCTAAATCTTAGGATCTTGATTCAATTTTTACGATCACGATCTTACAAAAATGAAAACGATTATAGGTAGAATCCCGATCCTGAAAGCCTTGGCATATATAGCAACGTTCTAGCCGTGCAGATCTCCTGGGAAAGATACTCGCGAGTCGGTCAGGCATGGGCATTACACAGCCGTAATGACAATAAGGAAAAGGAAATATTTCTTGATCCCTCTAATGCCATAAAGGGTCATCACATACCAATGTTTTGAAAACCGGGTTTATAATCGACCGCCCAGTCATCGATCACGGGTCAACGGTTCACCACCGGTCAACCCGGTTTCCATTTAAAAATATAAAATAAAAAATCAATCACGGGTCAACCGGTTCGTCACGGTCAATCGGTTCAACCGCATGGTCAATCCGGTCAACACGATTTTTATAAAAATTTTGAAAAAACCAAGCCCGTAGGGTTTCGAGAACCGGTTGACGGTCAAAAAACCGGCGGGTTTAACGGTTAACCTGGTTTAGAAACCCGGGTTATTTTGACCCCTTTTTTTCCCCGGAACCGGTCCAACCGGTTAACCCGGCCGGATCAACCCGGGTTTCAAAACATTGTCACATACAAGTGTTCACAGAACATTTGACATCACTCATAATTAAGATGGTGCTCACACTAAAACTCATGAGGTGGACTCAAGGTATTTATTATTTTTTTGACATCTACAAAAGCGACAATTACAGTAAAACCTCTATAAATTAATACTCGATAAATTAATAATCTCGATAAAATTAATAATTTGTCCAGTCCAAACTTGAAACCAGTACAAATTTGGACCCTAATCGATAAAATAATAAGATAATAATTTCTTTGAAACCCCAGTGTATAAATATTAGTCCCAACGAGACTATAAATTAATAATTACTAAAAATTTCATATATATGTATATATGTGTGTGTGTGTGATACACTTCAAAATCCTAAGATTTTTTTAGTAAAAAATGAATCCATAATCACATGTTTTTTGTTGAACTTCAAATCTATATTTAGTTTATCTTAAAATCTCCTTATTGCACTAAAGAGTTAGTGCGTTGTCTTCTCGTATTGCAACAGAAAGCGTTAATTTTATTTTCATAAAATGTGAATGTAAATTCATAAAATGTTAATTGAAATTTCTTTTTCAAATTTATTTTTCGTCTCTGATGAGTATACATTGTAACCAACTATATATTAGACTTGAAAATTTAATGGTCATACGTAAAACATATTTAAATTTATAAATTATTAATTTATCGATATAAAATATCTCGCTAAATTAATAAAATATCTCGATCACAACACTATTAATTTATAGAGGTTTTACTGTATATCTTTTAACAATTAATTAATGCTTTCATTTAATTTTGTAAATACGTATTTTTATTTTGGGTAAGCTTAAACAATTTCTACTTTTATTTTTAATGTTGAACAATCTTTTTGAGACAACTTAAAAAGAAAATATGAACAATAATATTATGACGGAGAAAGTATTATCTTTGTTCTATTTCTTGACATGGTAAGGATCGTTCCTCTTGGACGAAAGAGTGTGTTAATGAGGTTCCTGCGTGTGACATTGGAGAACCATGCTTGGATATTCTTTAGACTTTGAATACTATAGGACCTTATCTCGAATCTATCTAAATAAGAGTCTAATGTTGACTTTAGATTTTTGAGTGTGCACTTTTTTTGTCAAGGGGAAGATACGTATAAAGATAGATGTCTTTGCGTTCCCATTCCAATGCGTTAAGCTGTATGTTTCAAAATTTTGGTATCAAACAATGACTATGATAGTCATTCAATCGGGTTGGTTGGAGTTTTGAGAATCAGATATGGGACTCACACCCATACATTCATAACACTGCAACATGGTGACTTTTGTAACTATTCCCGTGAGTCTCATTGTTACATTCTTTTTTACAGTTTTCACCATAAAATTTTCACAATGCATTTCTTTTTCCCCTTTTCTTCATTCATTTCTATCAACATAAAAGGTTTTCCTTTCTACAAATCAAACTTCCTATTATTGTATTTTGTTACCGATCAAGGGACATGTTTTATTGTTTGTAATGACAAATTCATGATTGAAACCATAAACAATTGAACACGAAGGAAGATGACGGGGAAAATTCGACACTCCTTCTATGGGGATGATCTTTTTCAAGTTTATTTTATATTTTTGCTTTTGCCTAAAATGATAATAAATGATGATATTGTTGTATTTCTTAGAGTCTTTATATGAGTAAGGATCAAATAAGAATAAAGAAACGGTAAGAATGAAAATAATCATAAATGACATTTCGGACGATTTACAAAATGAGATGCATCTTCCATAAAATTCTCCTTCTTCATTTGAAATGTGTGGCTGAAAACATTTCTCATTCTTCTTATTCTTGTTTGTCTTCTCACTGGATCCACTCCCGTCTTTATATATATATGTTTTTTCTAGTTCTTCTTTGACTTTTCACAATTTTCTTTTCATGTTTTTTAAAAGTAAGGATGAAGATACATGATTGTCTAAAAAAAATTAAGGTGAAGAAGATAAAGGAGATTAGGATAGAAACACGATACCCATATATTATATTTTTAATCCAAACAAGAGTAATAAATATGGTCATACATTCTAGGCCAAAGACAAATGCATATTCATTGTCATTCATGACATCATATCAAACGCATTTTGTAAGCTACCTAAGTCAATAAGAAATAATCCTCGTAAGATCATGAGAATCTAGATGGTAAATTAATAAAACTCAAGAGAACAATGTCATGTGTCTCTAAGTTTGGATTCTTTATAGATCATTCACACAATTCATAATGTTAGCTTAATAAGCTTAGCTCATTTGCGTTTATGTTTAACTAATAACGTACTTTTCGTTTAATGTTTTAAAACAGTTATTACTTGAAATATTGCATTAACAATAGAAAGAACCTGCCATTTCTTTCCAAAGACGATCAGTCATTAAAAAATAGCTTTGCTTTTCCACAATTTAAAAAACTTTCTTTATCTCCTTTATAAAGTAATAATTAAGCACTCAAATATAAGCAATATACTATTACACTTATAGTGTAGATGGTCAAGGTGTCTACTCAAGTGTATTGACTAGTTAATTAGGTATTTAGGTGTGTGGGGAATGTCTTTAAATTAAAACACCGTGTGCACGTTTTGGCCTAGAAAATTCACTCCATACCTTTTTGACTAACATATTCATAACAACAATATCCATAAATCATTACAATTTTGGCTCCCTCTTTCCCCCTCTAGGGCCACTTAAGAAACCACCTAGAAATTAAGTGACATTTTCTTGTTCAAAAAAAAAAAAAAGAAGAAAAAAAAAAGTGACATTTTACTATATTATTTCATTAACGGGCTTTTTGATTGGCTAATGAGGCCTCACACGTCACCTGATCATATATTACATCAATGACATTTAGAAACGATCACTAAAATTTCAACTATTTTTCTACTCCATTTGGCAAGTGGCAGAAAGCGGTGGATCTAGTGCTAGACGAAGTGATCGGTACAATAAAAAATATGCAAAATCGTTTTGCTTAATGCCAATGGCAAGTATTCCCTTGCTCAATGATTCCAAATTCCATACACTCACTGGAGTTGATCCATGCTAATTTTAAGTCCTAAAATGTTAAATTACAAAAAGGGGTGGTTAAAGTTAATCTCTCCAAGATCAAAGTGAGAAGATGTGTTTGGATAGGCTGCCTACTAGGTTAAAGTTAATCCCACTAGATGGATAAAGTTAATCCCTATCAAAGTGAATGTTTTGGCTTGGAAGACATGTTTGGATAGGCTGCCTACTAGGTTAAATCTCTCCAAACGTGGTTTAGAAATTCCCTCGATCCTTTGTCCCCTATGCAACGAAGTAGTTGAATCTTCTTCCCATTTATTTTTCTCATGCTCTTTGGCTAGGTAGGTCCTGCGTCTTCTCTGTAGGTGGTGGGAGCTCGAATTTCTTTCTCTCATTTCTTATGGCGAGTGGCTCATTTGGCTTTCAAGCACTCGTTTACCCAAGATCAAGAAGGAGATGTTGGAAGGATCTTGCTATGTGTCGTGGTGGATTATTTGGCGTCATAGAAATCAATGCTTGTTTGGTTCTCGTCAACCAAGAAGAGATATTATTTTCGATGATATAGTTCAAATGTCTTTTTTTATGGATTTCTAGTCGTTGTAAATCTAAGATTGTTTGGGATACTTGGATCCAAAACCCTAATTTCCTTTCTTTGTTTTAATTCTAGCTTCTTGCTAGTCTTAATAAATTCGCCGTTCAAAAAAAAACACGTATACTTATTTATAAATGTTTTCCGTCTAATCGTTGCACACTTCAAATTGTGAAGATCAAACAATTATGTCCACAGTCTTTCGTAATTACGTGTATGATACAAGCTATACTCAAATTCTGTCTTAGAGCACAAGGTATCGTGGATACCAATAACACGTTATTGGTATGTCACCTCATCGCCATATCATACACTTCCCAATAACTCACCAATAACTCAAACACCCTCCTCATAACACATCAATAACATGTTATTAGGTCCACAAAATACCCCACTAAAAATATCACTCATTCACAATCGACTAAAAAAAAGAAATTGCAAAATTTTGTCCTCTTTCTCCTTTGATTGAAGCCACTCTACCAACTCAATTCCCTTTGGCATGGTTGGGCATTGTTGCGTGGTATGGTTTAACATGCCAACCATCCATATTTTTTACAATTGGCATGTTAATCATGTTCCATTCCCACTACTCTAAGTGCAAACATTTAGAAGCAATTTGTTAGGATATCTTTTCATAAATTTAAGCTCGTGCATGTCTATACTACATTTAAATAGAAAATACATTTGCTTAAAACTTAAAACATGAATAATGTTGTGTGACTAAAGTACTTCAACTAATAAAAGGCAATTCTTAATTACAAATACTACATATAAAGAGAAAACACATTTTTCCTTAAAACTTATAAAATAAGTAATATCGTGTGACTAAAATACTCTTACTTATGAAATTCAACATAATATATTAAATATTTAATTACAATTTTAAACCACTAACTTTCTTAACTTTTACTTACTCCACGCCTATATATGCATACAAAAAATTGCACGTACAAATTGACGCTCTTATACACAGTCGTCGCTATGGACGAGCAATCATGTAATCTTTCAATAGTTAATTCGCCTTCTAATTAATGATTTACCATACCATTTCATCACTTCCTCTTCTAGCATTAGATACCAGAGCAAAATGGCATGAAAACAGTCACATTGATTCTCATAGTTTGTTTCAGTTTCACTTGTCTTATAAGTCGACTGTCTAGGTTTGCTTGAAGTCTATTAAAACAGGCACTACATATAAACAAGATCTCTGGTCTGTCTGTGCATCATATCATTACAATTTTGAATATATCTCTTAATATTTATTAAATCATGGCCACCTTAAAGTGCCCAACATTCTCTTAGTGCATCGCTTTTTTTCATTCTTCCACGTCCTTATATCACTTTCAACCAAAGAACTAAAAGTCAACTTTTGATTTCCCATTACGCATGATCAAAAAAGTTAGAAGATCAGTACACAACCCGTTAAACAACTCACATGGAACTTTCGATTTATTTGAAACGTGTTACCTACCGATTTCTAGGACCATGCACGCTATCATGAGTGAAGTTATTTGCGTCGGCTTTGTATTCAATGTCACACGTTTTGAAACGATATGATTGTTGGAAAATTGGTTTTGCAAAATGAGTTTTTGCAAATTTTGGACACTATTTAATATATGATATATGTTATATATATTTATGTTTCTTAGTAGCTTTGCGTTCTTCCGACGAGTCAGAACGAATAAAGTATGTCCAAAATGGAGTTGAAATGAATGAGATATCGTGCCCGAAGTGAGCGACTTGAAACATAAAAGCTTGGAAAATAGGAGAATCCCACATCGCCCAAAGCAAAAAGTGGATCTTGTTTATAAGGAATTCATAGTATTGGCTATCAAATTCCTTTAGGTTGGTTATGCTCCCACTTACGTCTTGGCGTCTTGCAGGGGTGAAAATGGGATTCCGGGTCAAAATGAGTTCGAAGATTACGAACTCATGCGCGACCATGGACACGAATCGACTCGAAGCCTCGCATACGTGCGTATTTCGAAATATGATTTTCGTTTATGGTGGAATATTTTTCTTGGAGTACAAGTTGAGTTTCAGTATATATACAACCATATGTCTCATTCGTTTTAGATATTCAAAAAACGCAGCTCCTTACCAGACGAGTTCCAGCAGCTCTTCGATCAGAAACACGCAAGTCTTTCAGGCAAGTTTGTCAGGTCCGGCTGTGCAACAGTTTTAGAGTCTGTCTTCTGCTTCTACCCTTTTCTGTCTGTTCTAGTTTTATGTTTTTATTATTTATCATCTGGTTTTATTTTAAAAGTGTACACCGTTTCCCACAATGATTTCATGGATCAAATCGTGCAAGTAACTTAATGTCTTCACGTGGCGTATGCTTCTTGATAAACTCCCTACAAGGATTAATCTTTCTAATAGAGGCTTGGACATTCCTAGTGTGATATGTCCGAATTGTGAAGGTGAGGTGGAATCCCGTAATCATGTCTTCTTTGGTTGTCCGATGGCTAATGATTTGTTTCGGTTACTAGGTCGATGGTGGAATATTACCATCCCTACCTTGTTAGACCCTATATCTTGGGAGACTTGGTTCAAAGGTATTCGCTCAGCAGTTTAGAAAACTTGTGTTGAGGCTTCATTTTCTCCTTGTGGTGGCACATCCGGAAATATAGGAATGCGGTTGTGTTCTCCTTGAAGAAGCCTAAAAAGGATTGATCTTTGATACTTTTGTCTCTCAATCTTGGTTTGGATAAACAATAGAGGTAGGAGTTTTAATGTTAATTGGGTGGATTGGCTAAAAGACCCTTTAAACGCTATTTTTTCTATGTAATTTTCTTTCGCCTAGCTTCTCGTTAGGTTTTTAATAATATTCCGCCGTTCAAAAAAAAATCGTGCAAGTAACTGTCTAGTCTAGACTATATTGGTGTTGGTGTCTTGCTGGTGCATATTTGGTTAGTTTCGTTTTCTGATATATTTACACCAAATGATGAACCCTTGTAAAGAATCTTGAGAGTTAGTTAATTTACTCCTCGAGGTCAACTTTCAAGCTTCTATCAGACAAATCGAATCTTGTGATCATGAAAGTTCTGGTATAACGTTCAGGTAAGGGTCATTACTCGTGATATGTGGAGTAGTCTAAATCAAGGTTATCAATATTGCGATCAAACCTAGGATCTTTTCATCTTTACAAGATCACACTAAATGGTGATTTTTTAGATGGAATGTATTCTTACATAGATATACAAAATGTCCAATATCAGAGAGATGTCTAAGTAGACACTAATAAAAATTTCAAATTTCAATTATTGTAAACGTACAGGGATTAACCCGGTTGTAACACTCTGTACATCATCTGAATAAAAAAAACTCGCCTCCCTAAAGTAACATGAAGAGAGAAAAACCTTGTCTGGTTTTTAGATTTGAATCATCGTTACAAAAATACTATAATACATGGAATCACTCTACATACTCGCTTTAGTAACAAAAGAAATTGTTTTTATCAAAAAGAAAACAAACAAACAAAATCTACAAATGAAGCGAAAGCTTTATTCAATCTTTCACACAAATTCAAAAATACTAAGTACAAAAAATGTCCAAAGAAAACTAATGTTATTGGTCATTATTTATAAGAAACTAGTGACGTAATAGCCAAATTTTAAACCGACTTACATTTTAAAACATACTAAAACCGAATACCTAATTTACCGAACGCCCTTTAGAGTTTAATTCTAATTCAAAAAAACAAATTCCATTTTTCTAAACAAATCAAACAATCGATTCTCACAAATGATCCAAAACAAACGCCGACATCAAATCAAACAATTAAACGTTAACTGAGAAATTCAAATAGTCAACTAAACAAACAAACCACTTCAAACGATCTTCAACAACGATAATCAAATTCAGGCAAAAAACTTCAAAAGCCCTAAAACGTAGAACCAAAATTTTCAAGCTAACAAACTCCAAAGAATCAATCAAAAACAAGAAGGATTTGATAATAATCACGTCTTCAAACACCAAATCAATTTACAAATTTCAAATTTGAAATTCAAATTCAAATGACCCACTTATTATATAAGTATTACGGCCTAATTTTAAACTTATTACTGGAGTATTAAACACGTTCAAGTTGACAAATAACTTGACGGACGAGCTATTATAATTTAAAAACAAACAAGATCTACAAACGAAACGAAAGCTTTACTCAAATTGCTAAACAAACTTAAAGGTATTAAACACAAAATTAAAATTTGAAAAAAAAAAAAAAAAAAAAAAAAAAAAAAAAACCACTAATGTCATTGATTCTTATTTATAGGAAACTAGCGGCCTGATTGCTAAGTTTTATTAAATCAAATCAAAAATATACTAAAAACTAAATGCAAATTTTATCAAACGCTGCTTAAAGTTTAAGTCACTTTTCTAACAGATATAAATAGCAAAAGTTTCAAAATCAACATAACCTAAAGAAAAACTTGTAATAGGGATGTGAATATGGGTCAAAGTTAGAAAAATAAGTCTAATCTATACTATATTATAAAGCATTTGGGACATTCCTAAAAAGGAAGGCTTAAAAAATTAAGATTCAACACTTGCTAATAATGCCAAATTTTAATAAGTACATCTATAATAGCATTTGTTGCAACACTTTAAAGCACTTTTTTTAGACATGTTTTTTATATAAAAATAATAAAAGAATAAAAAGTAATTTAATATAAGAAAAAAACGTCCATATGATAAATACCAATAAATGTTATTTTTAAAACATCCATAATATGAAAATTACTTGTTATTATACATATTGTACAAACTAATATAACACACAAATCTTTATGCAATTTATATGTAAACAAGTTAATAGTACATATGGTTTTAAAAAGCGGACCGAGCCAACGGGTTCAACCGTGAATAGGAGTCACCACCGGTTCGGCTAGCTCATAAAAGTCGTCAGAAAAAGATATTGTTAAATCAATGAGTTTAAAATGCATACTAATATACAATGTTCAAAAATATTATTAAATCGCAAGAGTCGCTCGAGAATCAACATATGCGTCTTTTGGAATTTTTAATAAAACTTACCGTAAAAACTATGTTTTATGAAAATCGGATGATTTTCCAAAGCAAAGGATGCAAAGGTGCAAAGTCTAATTATATATATATATATATATATATATATATATATATATATATATATATATATATATATATATATATATATATATATATATATATATATATATATATATATATATATAGGGAAGGATCAGTATAGAAGAAAAAGCTAAAATAAGAAGAATAAGAAGAATTTACTACCACATTTTAAATAGGGAGAGATTTTGAGGGAGATCATCTATTTTAATAGGTGCATCCGAAATGTGGTTGTGGTTTTCTCCTTGCTTATTTTAATTTTTCTTCTTATTCTTATCTTCTATATATATATATATATATATATATATATATATATATATATATATATATATATATATATATATATATATATATATTGAATATTAATAATTATCTTTTTTTAAATGCTATATGATTTATTGAATATTTATTTTTCTTTATCTTTATAAGTAATCTTTACTTGTATCATCCAATACATGTGGGACAAATTCAACAAACATTATTTTGAGAACTAAATTTTCTTAGTATAATGTAAGTGACTTTTAAAATTATTATCATGATTATTATTTAATGATAACTTATATTCAATTACTTAAATTACTTTATCTCATACCGTTCTGATATATCTACTATCAACTCATTATTGTCACCGCGTCACGTGGATAATCTACAATTTTTTATGAAAACTTTTTATTGTTTAAACTTAAATTATCGTAAATCAGTATATCTATTGTATTGTAAAATATAAACTAAAAAAATTTCGTTGAATATTTTAATTGTACAGACCATGCAACGCAACGTGCAGTGCTGCTAAGTCTTTATAATACACTTATTTAGTAATTAACATAAATTTGGCTTTATAGTACGCTGAGGATTGAAACCGATCCTACGATCTTACCATTAATCTTGCAGTCATACTCGTATCATGTCCTAATTCGATCCTTGTTCAATCCTGCAAAGTTTTTTTTATGGAAGATCTTGATAACCGTGGCCTAAACATGATTGTTGTTGGCAACCGCATGGACAATAGAACATATTGGCTGCCAAACATCTTTTTAGGAGTTGGTCATTATTTCGAGTCATTTTCCAGTTCCATCCGTTTCGGAAGGTGATATCCAAAAGTTCCTCCTCGACTTTAAACTTTTACCAAAAAAAAAACCTTTTATCCTAAAGTTATCACTTAACCTGGACAAACCAGTCCACAAACATTCAAATAAGGTTTGACAAATTTGAGGTCTCAAAAATAAAGTTAGACGACTCAAAAGTTAAATGCTATAACTAAAAATTCAATCATTTAAAAGTTTAATGAAAGCTTGTTACCTAAAAACTGTATTGATTGTAAGAAACTTTGATGAATATCGTTCTAACAAATTAATTAGTACGTAGTGATTGCCAGTTTACTGAGTTTTCGTGTTTGAACTTTGTAGATCTTAAAGTAATTTTAAATTCGAATTTTTTTGTCTATAAAACAAAGGTCAACATATTATTAAGTAGAACATCTAGATGTGGTGGAAAAATTACATCAGCAATTAATAATAGGTGCAACAATTACATCAGCAAAACATCTAGATGTTCTATTTCGAATATTAGAGCACTTATCTTTCCGTACACAAATTGTTTGAAGAGTAAAATCCGCCGTTCGTCCCCGGTGGCGTAGCCAGAATTTTACTTAAGGGTGGACCGAGATGTAACACAGAACAATAATAATCGTTATTATTTGTTTTTCGATAGACTTAAAAACTAAAATTCATCGGTGGTTAATTTTTACATAGAGTAAATTGCATTTTTGGTCCTTGTGGTTTGGTAAATTGAGAGTTTGGTCCCGTCCTTTCGAAAGTCTGACGATGGTCTTCATTTGAAGTTTTGGTTGCATGTTTGGTCCTGGCCAAACTTAAACGACTAAAATACCTTATCTTCTTTCCCTTAAATGACTAAGAGTTGCCAACTGCCAGAAATATGTACAAGGTACCCATCTAGTTTCCACAACTCTATATCTATCTTAATAATACTCCTTTTCTATTCTCAAAGCCATACATAACCAATTGATGGTTTTTTGTCACTCGATTCTTTTTCTTTACGAATGTGGTATTTCTCCATCAGTTCATACATTAACTTTGATCTAAAAATGTTGTTTCATGCCTTAGCATCACTTTTGTCTTTATTGCGTTGTTTCAGTCAACCTCGCAACACCACCGATATCTTGGGGTGGGGGTTTGTTGGCGGATGATGGTGGTGGGGTGGGGTTTGGTTGGTGAACCGTTAAGGGTTATGGTGGCGATTTGGTGATGGTGATTTGGGTTAACGATGGTGCTGGCTTGGTATGGGTGTTCGCCTTCGGAGTAGTTCGATGATGGTGATGGTGACGTTTGGATCTCGTTGCCTTACCATCGTTCACAAATATGTACCAAATGGGTGAGTGGGGGTTTGTGGCGGACTGGTGGTGGCGGGGATGGGGGTTTAGTAGTGGACTAATGACGGTGATGCTGGTGATTTGGTGGTGGTGATTTGGGTTAACGATTGTGGCGATTTGATGTTGTGATGATTATTTTTGAATCGGATTATTTGGATTTCTTCTTTGAATCCTGTTGTTGTTAGTTCCTTTGATGAAAGAAAAAACCAAACAAAAATGAAGATGTGAAAAAGAAGATGATAATTGGATGAATAAATGGTGTAGTTAGTGGTGTTCTTGAGAGAAAGCAAATTGATATCGATGTAATAATTTGTTGTAGCAAATGAAGGTATCATTATTGTTGAATCAAATATGGGTTGTAGCAATTGTAACAATAAATAAAAGAAAAATAATCGAAAATTAAAGGGAAGAAGACAAGGTATTTTGTCATTTAAGTTTAGCCATGGACCAAACATGCAACCAAACTTCAAATGAGGGACCATCGTTGCACTTTCGAAAGGATGGGGACCAAACCTGCAATTTGACCAAACCACAAGGACCAAAAATGCAATTTACTCTTTTACATATAATGGGCAAACTAATATACACTAGTGCAAATTTTATTAGGTGAGCCATGGCCCACCAAAGCCTTCATGTAGCTACGCCTCCTGTAATCGTCCCTAAACTTATAAAAAATACTAGTTTAGTTCCAAATTGAAAATAAATACATTCACTATCCCTACTGTTCACTTTTTGCATCGTCCATGATCTTAACACCGTCAGTCAACGTCTGTTAACACCCCCTCATATGTGTTTCACAACAAGGCAAAATAGTCATTTTCTTTAACCACCTTCATTTAGAGCATTTCCAGTAGTAACGCTGCAACGGCGTTAAGGTGCAAATTGTGGGGCGTTAGTAGGCGTTAACCGATGGGAGGGAGAGAGTATAACGGCGTTATATGGCCCAAGTTATGCCCATAACGGTGTTAAGTTAAAAAAAAAAAAAAAAAAAAAATCATTTCTCCCCAAACTATTTCAAATAAATTTTCACTTACACCTCAACCAAAATTCAAATTCAAATTTAAATTATATTGGTTAATTAGGTGAGGATAAATTCAAATTCAAATTTGAAATTTAAAATCAAATATGAGCGGGATTTATTCAAACTCAAAATCAACTCGCTTATATATACAACTCTACCGAGTTGTTTAGAACACAACACACACAAGTTACACACACAAAAAATGTCTCGTAAAGATTTTTCTCAAGAATTCCCAAGTCCGGAAAAGTCTGGAAACAAGCTTTTCAACTTCACCACATTTCCTCCAACTAGCTTTCCACCGAACTTGAAGTTTACTCAACACTACTGGGAAAATGTCTTCCCGTGGGTTTGAAAACATCTCATACCTCCCAATTATTCCAACTCCACCTGTGAACATTCCACAGGTGGATCTTCAAAACAACCCCAGTGTGTTAAGTGAGGCTTCCCTCCGTCAACTAGAACAAGATATTGAAAACGGTAGGGAAATTTTGAAGAAGCAAGCACGTGAGAAGTGTCGTCGTGAGCAAGAAGCACGGGAAGCTCAAGTATCTTCAAGACAACTATTTCGACATAATGGGCGTCGGATCTTTAATGGGAGTTTGATTCCCTTGAGTTCGAGGTTGGGTCTCGAATAATTCATTTTTAAGTTTTAGTAGTTTTATTTTCATCGATTGTCGTTGTATCTTTAATTTTTAATGTAATTAGTGTTTAACGTTTAATGTATTTTGTGTTTTAATGTTAAATGTGATATGTTTTTTAATAAATGAAATGTTTGTTTTAGTTTAGGGGTTGAAATTGAAATAATGTTCACACAACCTCACCTCCACCATTTAAGAACATAAATTCAACAGAAAATTTCTTAAACGAACACTTTCTCCTACTATTTTACACATATAAACCTCGCGTATATATTTTTCGAAAATGAACTTTTCAATATTATACGTTAGATCTCTACCGGAATATGTTTTAAACCGTACACGTGTATAACCGGTTTCACAGGCGTGAGTTTGGGCGTGATACAAACTAGTAAGTGAGGCGTGTTCAGGCGTGCGCTGGCGAGATTGGTGGCGTGGCGGTGCGTGCGATGGAGCGAGGGCGTGAAGGTGAGCTAAGCGATGGCTGGGCGTGTGTCGAAATTTTCGTGTTTGTCATCATTTGCCCCTTTTAAAACAGGTTAAGCGAAATAAAGGGAGTAAAATGGAAGAAAGGAGTTTCATGGTTGGAAGGTACAGTGTTTTAGAGGATAATAGTGAAGAAGATAGAGTTGTTTCTTGACTTTTTCAAAAGATGAAAAAGATAAGGTTGTTTTTTGTTGTATTTGTAAGGTAAAATTGACTCGTGTGTGTTGGTGGGGATGTCCACGTCCCTTTGTTTGTTGTAAGATGAAATAACTTTTATCTTTTGTTATATATTTCATAGTAGTGACTAATGATGAATTTAACTGTTTTTCCTAGTTTTTTTTCTCTAATTAAATTTGTAAAAGTTAATTACTTTTAAGTTAATACAATGCTAACTTCCTCTACTGATATGTGTTGAGTACATTTACTTCAGAAAATGGTCGAATATATGTGTTGAGTGAATGTTGTTTTTGTTATTTGGGTGAGTTGATTTGGGTAGTTTTTGGCATTTAATTGTGGAAGGTGTAAAGTGTTTTTAAAAGATATGATTGTGACATGTTTATAAAAGTGTTGTGGGGAATGGAAAAGGAGTCTCATAAAATATGCTTTCTGTAAATGGTAGTATATGGTATTATTGTGACAGAAAATGGTTATTATGGTAAAGTGAAGGAAAAATGTTCACTTTGGTATAATCACCATGTATACGGTTCATTTTCGTAATTTGCTTTAAATTCAAACCCTTTATTCTGTTTTGCCAAAAAGATAAAATGAGTACTAAAATTTTAACTAAATGGGTAATTAATCATTCTGCTTTGCCAAAAGACCGTAAAACCAGATTACACTTTTTTTTTCTTTTCCAGATTACGAAATTTATATCATTTCTCTTGAATAATGTGGATTCAATCATTCTTCTGTACGACTAGCATATGAAATCAAAAGCTAAAAAAAATAGATGTACAAAAAGACCAAAACAAACAGAACATAACGGATACCTAAGTATCAGCTAAAACTAAACTGCTTTTGCTTAGGCACATTTGATACACACTTTATATCCCTATACACATTCTTCTCAATCACCTTTCTTAATCATCTCACAAAATAAAGCTAACCCTTTTACACCGTTCGCATTAAACGCCAATGTGCAAGTTGCCAAGAAAAAAAGCTTACCAAGACCGCCTCCCCCCACCAAGTGGCAGGAAAGACGTACATGAGTTTCCCTCACAGTTTATAGTACGTAGTTCTATGTTTAATTTATGTTATCTATCCACCATTACGTACATGAAAATAATGATTTCATAAGCTTTACAAAACAGTGTTTCATTCCATACATCTTTATTGCATACATCGTGTAGCCACACGACCATTCCTAGAAATGGATCTATCGTTTGCTAAAATATTAAGGTTGCGTTTAGTTGAGAGAAAACACCGTTGTTTTCCACAAAATGTTTTGTGGAAAACAAAGAAAACAGAGATCGCGTTCAAATCAACGTTTTCTAACAAAATGTTTTGCAAAACACAAATCTTACATTTAAGTAACTTAACAAGGAAAATTACAAAACAAATTTTAATTGTTTCCTTGTTTTCTTTTGTAACTGTTAACCTCCTCCTTTCTTGAAAGCGAGAAAATAGAAACATCAACTAAACGCGTTTATATTTTCAGTGTTTTGTGGAGATTAATTCTCCATCCAAATTTTTACAAAACTAGAAATAGAAAATAAGAGAATTTGTTTTCCAACTAAACGCACCCTAATGTTCCCTCTTTGGTTTCACCATTTCATCTTCGAATCCCCATTTTTCCATGTACACATGATTAACAAGAATGGGGTATATTATATCTTTACAATTTGGCATCGTTGTTACTCGAGTACCATATAGAAAGGTATATGATTCAAAAGAGCTACTGATTTACATCTTCAATTTGGTACTCGTTGTAGCTAAAACCGACACGAGGTTTGCCCATGCTAAAGTTAAGAACCCTTGCATTCATGTTGTATTGTATTTGTCCCTCGTAAAGAAGTTTTCTTATGTAGTGTTCTATGTCCGAACCAATAAGGCGTAGTGTATACTCTGTCAATGGTGCTCCCTGTTTCAACATGACAATAAATGAGATCTGTTTGATACAAATGAAGCAAATTATTCAATACCAAAAGATAAATATGGTTAAATGATTATTCAACATCTTGCGTTAAAAGTAACAAAGATTTTGTTTATAAATGGTAATACTAGGAACAATCCCCATAAATATTTTAAGTCGTGTAGAAAGTGTAAGATTGTAGTATTCTAAAGGCATGGGGTACTATAACATAGTTCTGGGCCTTCTGGCCAGCGTCATCATAACTGTGCGTTACACTGTACACCATCTACAATCATAGCTTCGGCGATGGCGAGGAAACATTGAAATTAAAGCGTGTATATGTTTATTTTGGGTGTGTTTTAGTGAGTCCAGTTTTTGAGTGTTACGAGGGCGGGAAAATGTGATTATGTGTTATTCTCAATGTTATGTTGATGTGGCAACACCCTTTCAGAACACCAGCATTATCACCCCTGTTGCTATTAGAGATTTTGTTAATTATGTGTGTTGTGAACTATTCTTGAGACTTTTTTTATTATAACATAAATGAATTAGCTTCACTTCAGCTATCAGCAATTTTAGCAGGTATCAGTTGTTTTTTGCAGGAAAATGGGTAAAATTGGTTGGTCAGAAAATGGTTTCCAGCTAGGAACTAGTGAAAGTTGTTTATGTTTCAAAGCGGGTAATTAACAGTTGTGAAAACTACTAGGCAATTAACGTACTGGGCTAGCTCAGTTGGCCACCAAGGTTTTCTTAATGTGCCTTGGGGAGGGGATGTTTGGCTAGGGGAGGTCTCAAGTTCGAGTCCCACCCGGGAATTTTACCCCTTCAGGCGATAAAGGAGGAGCAGGCGAGTTTCAGGGTTAGCATACCGCCCAATTGGATGCCACTCCTAGACCAGAACCACTAACAACTAACAAGCCGTTCAAAAAAAAAAGTAACGTACTGCAAGGGGTGGTGCCCCTTAACCCTCTCTCTATTTGTCATGGCGGTATCAAGTTAGCTCACATGAGTGTGCACCTTGCATTTCCTGATTCATATTGGAGCTTACCGTGATAAAACCTCTTCTCTCCACTAAATCAGCATGAAATTATCGATGATACTAAATCACGAACAGAGTTTCTGTATATGTATCTTTTCTTGATATCTGTTTTTGTTATCTAACTTTAAAATTCTCAACATCATCCTACAAATACTGAAAATTGTGACAAATATATCTGTTGCAAGTTCTGGGTCGAAGGTCCCCCAAAATTACCATATTTGAGAAATAAAGTGGTAGGCAAAGCAAATTTAAATGCCAGTTACGGATTAGAAACAAAGTTGTATATTGCTACTATTTTAAATTTGGGGTAATAATTTTAAATGTCCAAAAATACTCATATGGGTATTGAACAAAAATTTTTGCTTATTATAACTTTTAATTTCGGACTTTTTGAGGTACTAAATTTTCAATTTCGGACTTTTTGATGTACTTTTGTGACATTTTTGCCCTGGATTTTTAATAATTTGAAGGGCGAAAATGTCATAAAGTACCTCAAAAAGTCCAAAATTAAAAGTTCAGTACCGTATAAGCAAAAAAATTTGCTCGATGCCCAAAAGAGTATTTTTAGACAAGTATGATACTTTTTAAAGTTATTGTCCCTTTAAATTTCTATTACGGGGTAATTTATATTGGCTAAACCAATTTTGATTGAATTTCTACCCGTCCGATCCATTGATAAGTTTCATTTTTTCGCCAGTTTTAAGCTGAAGCAATTAAGGTATATTGGCACACATTGATGCATTCATAAGTAAATGCATAGAAATTGAATATAGATCGAGTATGATTTAAGCATTACCTCGTAGTGATCAACGAGCTCCTGGAAGTAAGAATAAACCATGCTACAAGTTTCTGGCGTCCAAACGAACTCATCAGTTGGATCAAGTATAAGTGTTAGCTTATCCATCTGAGTTTGATCAAAAGCACATGTTTCAGGGTCAATATAAGCCGCAAAAATCCTCACATGTCTAGTGGTACTACTTAACCATTGCCCTCCATATTGTCGTCCCATATTCTTACTTTCTACGTTCACTTGTGGCTCAACAGGCCTCGGCTGAGTTACGCCTTTCACGGGCTTTGCTTCTTTTTCTTCTTCTTGTTGTAATGAAGTTGATTCTTGAACTTCTTGTTGAGCAAATACTATAAAGTTATTGTTGTTTCTTTTTCTGGATATCATGTTTTCTGATTTGTGCATGGGTTTCCATATCACCATTGAAGCTAGTGAAGATAAAGAGGATGCCATTTTTAGGTGAATTTGTTTTTTTTTTGGTTCAAATTGTTTTGGTGATTATATGGTTAACATTTGTATGATGGAAGGTGTGGATAAGTTTTTTTGGTTTTTTGTTTCATGTGTATGTGAACAAGTAGGCGTTTGTGGTAGCAACTTAATATTCATCCTAAAATATATGCACAAAGAGATGTGAGAAGCCCAGTTCTAAATCCTAATTAGGCTTGGCATGCATATAAAACCATAAATTCAATTTGGGTTTTGAATTTTTTTAATCTTTGAGCTTTGACCCTTTGGGAAATATTTATAAAAGAACTGATCAAGAATTTAACTTGTCTAGGGTTTAGCATAACAAAAATTAAATCCACAAATCCTAATAAATACTGGGCTTTATTATCATCCACCGGGTTTGCTAGACCCGGCTTATTTGTTAGATAGGCTCAGCCCATTTTCAACCCAGACTTAAGAATAGAAATTTGTTTCTAATTTTAGAGTTTTCATCACCATTTTTAGAATAATAAACGTTATAATATGAATTTGAAAACTTTTATACGGCCTCACGGATTGAGATGGCCTGATTTTATGTTACCATTGAAAAGTTATGCATAATAGATTATGTTACCCAAACACACAAGTTTTTCTCTATAAACAAAATGACCGCGTAGATTACGGGAGCCTGGTAACTTCGTAATGGCCTAGTAACAGATAGCTATTACATAATTCAGTTACTAAAATATATGATACTACTCTGTCAGTTACTACTGCATTCAGATTTAAGTTTTTCAAGTACAAAACCAACTAAAGAACCCAAGAGCAGCGCAGTAAAACGTCTGTAACTCGTGTAGATGCATGATTAAAAATTCGCAATGATTCAAACTTAATATCTCCATGTCACGGAAAACAAGCGCTAACCACTTGAATACGACCAGATAAGAATAGTCGGTCAGTACATAGCCAATAGGGTGAAAGTGAACATTAACCAGTCCAAGCTGCCCCTAAGTCTGAAGTTAGCTGGAAAACAGAAGTTGCCAAAGCAAAAAATTTAGCTTTCAAACAACTAATAGCTAGCAATATACAATCACCAAGAACAAGCTTGTTCAAAATACAAAGTGTTTATATTAGAAAGTTACTAACAGAATGGCTTAAACCAGATGCAATGTATGCTTGTGGGCAGAGAAAATACGGAGTATAACTTTTTTGCTACTAAATCCCTTAAAATATGAAATTTTGACTTGATATGAACCTTTACAAAGTTGCTATATGATTATTTTTTCAAACCTCAAAAATAATTTTCAACATGACATATGTATGTGTAACCCATAAATCTGTAATACATTTCAAAAACAGGAAACGGGTTCACATTTCAAGTAACATTTCAAAAAATGTTGCAATGTTCATTAAACAATCTATAAAAAAAGGGGAGGTATAAACAATGAAAAGTCATAGCTTAAAATTCTAAACATGAAATTGGGGAAATTCTAAACAAATATAAGAAACCGTTGCATCTGGTTGAAGATAGTCTTACCTTGGTTTGAACGATCTACAGACGAATCACTAGGCGGAAATGAGCTTGATCTGTTCGTCATTCCAAAGCCAAGGTTTTTACAGTCCATTCCAAGTGAACCTAACATTAAATACCCACATTTGGTGCATAAGCAGCTACACTCAACTAGACTTGTTCAAGCAACTAACGTCTTGTTAACATAACCTGAAGCTCATAGGTCAAATCTTATACTTTTGTTTTACCAGCATACGCGGTGGAAATATGGGTGTGTTAGATAGCGGGTCAAAAAGGGTAATATTATAAGGTTTGGCTCACATTGGGCAACTTAGCAGGTTGGCATGTCAAAAGACCCCAACCCAAACCTAGCTGGTTTAAATAATCGGGTCAGCCATGTCAACCCTAACTTGTTTACATATAACCCGAACACGCAGTAGCGGAACCAGGATCTTAGAGGACGATGGGCAAAAAAAAAATTATAAAATTCGATTAACCTATACCCAACCCGAATGACCTGTTTAATAAACGGTCCAGATGGATCTACCTGAACACGACCCAAAACTTATTTAGACTCAACCCGAACCTGAAAATTTTCGTATCGGTTTCAGGTCGGGTTTCGTGTCGGGAGTCAAAAAGTGCCACCCTATTTGGGTATAGCAACCACCACCCTTTTTTAAGATAAGAAAGTGAATATACAAAACATACATTATTACAAAAAAAACCAATTTTAAAAATACGATGTAAGAAGGTTTTATGTATTTAAAGACACTTCATATAAATTTCAGATTTCGACCCCTTTCCCTGTTACTTAAATCCAATAGTTTAACCAATATGATCTGTTAAAGATAGAAACGAAACCCAAAACAACGCTTTAATATGTAAATGGCATAATGAGAAGTGTACGGACTTACAATCTTTGAAGCAAGGAGAAAACGTTAAATTGAGAAGGTTGCGGTAACCTTCATTACATTCACATTTGTGGGTGAAGAAGGACGTTGATTGACATTTTCCTCCTCCACAGTCGGTCCAGCTACACACTAGAAACCAGGCAATATACATAGTGATAAACAAAGCATTAGTCTATATTGGTACGCACAGTTAATGAAGTTTAACGGTGTACCATCAAATATTGATTCATTTCCTCGGTTCTGTTTTTCTTGAACTGGAGTTGGAGCTTCAGAACATGAATAGTTGAGTGTGCCTGCAAGAAAAAAGTAGTCAGTTGATATAAAATGTTCTAAAGCTTGACCTTTCGAAGACAGTTCAATGTATAATGATGATGGCGACTGGAATAGTAAAAAATTCAGATTCACATCGAAGTGCAGAGGGAAGTCCTAGCCAAAGAAGATGAGCCTTTTTTAGAAGAAAAATCGGAAATATGTTTGCATATCCATTTTTAAGCAAGGTAAGGTATTAGCAAATTTCGTGAGGCTTGGGTAAATGTAAAAAAGATACAAGCCATGACCCCATATATTAACAAAATTATAAGTTCCAAAGAAACTTCTGAATGCTTGGGATTTCAAACATAACAAAAAACACAAGATGTGATTCATGAAAGAGTAACGAAACGTACCCAAATTTGAGTACGTAACTGACTTGTATATAAAGAAACGACATTCAATTCCTAATTTGGTAATCCACAAGAAAGACTAATGTTGGACTAGCTAACTATATACAAAAAAAAAAAAAAAAAAAAAAAAAAATCCTTTTGTTCAGAATAGATTAATTGGCGATGCTTTGATGATCTTGTATCAGCAAGCCAGCCTAATCAAAATGTGTGTCCATCAAAGACACTTCACTAGACGGCACGGAAGCAATGACTTATTTGAATACTGAGCAGGACCAAAGTTTTAAATAATTCAAGGTAGATAGATTCATATTTAAATACAATTTATGGATTATTTTTTAATGTTCATCTAACATAGATAAGGTTAGTAAATTCGGGGTCTAAAAAGTAATTTCACACAACAAATTCGAAGTCGGATTGGAGGAACTCCATCCGGTTTACTTTTACAGTTTAATATACGGAGTAAATTATCTAATCTTGTTACCATCTATGTATTCTGGCAGAATAAGATATACTTTGTTACTTACATATTCCAATAATCCTTGCATTGTGACAGTTATGTAATATACAAGTGAGTGACAAGGGTGATTCTACTTTTACAAAGAAATGCTTCAAGCTAGCCACAGTTAGACAAAAAAACACAAAATTCAAGAATTTGTAGACTTACAATTAGGAATAACACAAGGGAGAGTTTTCAAAAATCCATTATCATCATCAAAATTAGCTACTTGCTTCCACCCAGGTGAACATTCACATTCATAAGGGATGGTGCTATTGTTGGAAGGCTTGCAAATCCCCTGACCACATGCCACGTCTTTGCACCCATCTTCTGCAAAATTTACACCCAAATAACAAGAGAAACTTTAGACGTTTATAAATCGTACCTATTAACTAAACATACCACATGGATACAATTGTTGACTTTCTTACAAAAAAGCATACAATACATAGATAATGTGGTAATCATTCATGGGATTTCTTTGTTTTGCATCTCTACAAAAATAATCATCAATAACATACGTGTTTTCTCCTACGCACATAAATCACAATATTTTGTCGACTTTCCGTTTAAGTTAACAAACTCATTAGACTAGAAGATGTTTATGGCGTGAAAAAGCACCTCATCACTTGTGAGAACTGAAGTTATATTATTCATAAAAACAATTTTTGTCAAGGATGCAAAGCGATCTTTTTTTCTACCTCGTGAATAATCTAACTACATAAATTTAATAGCTCGCACTACAACATTGTTAGTTGGTATGGCTTCAAACAAGTCTTGCTATCACAGAGCTCAAGCTCGATATAACAAGTCAGTCTCGAGCTTATAAAGGCTCAGCTTGATCTTTTATAAAAAGAATTTGAGGATTTTTTAAAATGTTGGAATATTAAATTTTTGATACAATCGAATCGAGCTAAAATTGTATCGAGCCTGATCATGAAGGCTTGTCAAGCTCTTGATCCGAGTAACATATTTAGCCTAAGGCCCTAACTGCTGAAGCTATTAGGTTGACTTTACCATCAATCAAACATAAAATCTAAACTAACATTAAATAACAAAAGAACAAGGCAAATCTTGATGAACAAAAGATATGGCATCATACAACCATATCAATAAACACTCAGCCAATGATTTAATTTTAGATAGCACTCTACCCTAACAAAAGAAATATTGCACTTATATAAACAAAATGAATTAAAATAATCGTATACTTCCAATATGTTGTTATTTCAGCAATATTTCATAAGTTAAATCAAGTAATAAACATTTTTCCTAGAACAGAAGTAGTATTTTCTATGATCAATGTTACAGTACACAAATTTCCATAATCAGAATATAAGTAATATATTAAGATTAGTGATCAAACCAAAGATAGGTGCGAGAAGCGGAGCGAGAAAATCGGCTGTGATTGTACATGGCTGCAAAATAAGAAACAATGAAACAAGAACAACAAGAGTTTTTGAAACAAACATTTTTCAAAGTGTAGAAAATAATACTTATAAATTAAACAAAGTTGTTATGGGCTAAAGAAGATTTAATACATAAGTTGTTAGAAAAGAAAGAAATAGTTAACCAGTTTACGTACAGTTGGAAGTTGCTGCAATTAATTTGGAAGGCGAACCGTGTGGCCAATTTTTAACTACGAAGTAGTCGTTGGAAGTTGGAACTTGGACTTTGTATTGCATCACTTTACACCATATAAAAGTATGCAGATATATTTACTTAAATTTAATTAATCAAATACTTTTATAAATTTGAAATGCTTAAACAAAACCCTTTAATAAAATATATTTATTAACCATGCATACGTATACGAACGTTGATATCTAGTAATATTGATGCTTATAAAATTTCTCATACCTGTATAATATCCTTTCATACATCTTATACCTATCTCATATCTAACCATGATTTTTAGTAGCAACAATTCCTAACCTATACCTCATTTAAAAATTAAATACATAACAAACTTTATCTAAATGGAAATCCCACACCAAATCGGTGATGTTTACCGATTTCACCCACATTAATACCACACCGATCATCACCGAATTATAGGCATTGCTCATACCGATCGGGGTCCTCCATGCCGATCCCAAACCGAGTCCGGCTGCCACCCCCTGATTGGTCTATATGTGTCGACGACAAAACGAAAGCGTATTCTCCAAGTTCTTAACTTGGAGACTAAACTTGTACAACTACTTGAGAATTAACCCGTAGTTAAAAAGAACCTCAAAGAACACTTAAAAAAATTGGATTCAATCATAAGGCTGCCCCACTAAGGTCAAACGATCGACTCTTGCGATCAATTCTCACTCGATCGTCCTACTGTGAGGAATCGATCGCCCTTCAACTTTTACCCAACTTGGTCGCGATGCCGATCAAATAAAAATGTAGGTGCATTTAATATTTAAACCGTCGCTTTTATTAAGCGGCCGTCGCCTAAAGGTAGGCGAAAAAGAAAGTTTGGCGTGATAAAGAAAATAAAAATTACTTACTCCTTCCTGAAGAGCCTAACATATAGAAATACGAATGTTAGAGGATAAAAAACAAAATAGCTAAAAGTTGAATAAAACTTGCTTTTTTTAATATATGTTTTATATTCATTTTCTAAAAGACACGGCTTAAGTATAAAGAACATATCGGAACAAAGCATTTGTGCCGAATATAGCCATGTGCAATAATGCATCTTACACTTGACCAATTGTCCATTTATCTTTCCAATAATATAAATAAAGTGACCGGCATTCGTATACCTTTCGGTGAAATTGATTAGTGTGTCTTAAAATGTGTGCTCAACTACAAGATGATGATACTTTGCAATTTCATCGGTTGAGATTAAGAAAGATAAAAGTCTTTACGATATAGCTTAGTCAAATTAGACACAAATTTATAAACTTTAACTAAATATGTTTGTCACTAGAGTGATAGGTGCGACGGCTGTTATCCGCCAAGTTACAATCACATCACGTTAGTTTTTACTCGATAATATTCTTATCTTGTATAACTTCAAAAACACCCTACCTAGTATAACCCAGGTTATAGAAGTTTTAACGAGTGGACTTGCCCACGCGTTGCTGCGAGGCATTTTCGTAATATTATTTTGCATTACACATATGCAACAGGAACTAAACTATACACTTAAAATACATCCATTTGGATGCTTTTAAATTTCACATTGAAACTGACTCTAACGCATAACTATTTATTACAAATACATGTTGCAAAAGTATCACAAAGAAGATAATAACTCGAACGGTAATCAGAAGCAATTTTTTATATACAAATATTAGCTCTGAAGCATCAGTCAACAACAACTGGTGATCCTGGCTTGCATCTTTGATTAGCATGAACATAGCTTCCATGATTGCATCTTTGTAGACCTTATCTAAAAATCTGTAGAGCAATATCAGGCTTTTCAAAGAACACGATGCAAAGAAACTAATATAGTAAAAATGCAATAATTAGCGTATGTTGCTTTTTGAATGACACATTCAGCGGCAGACAAAATAAATCCCATAATAGCAAAAGCCTTAGAAGAAACGCTAGTTCTTCTACCCATCTGCTTTGTTGTATAAATAAATTGCTGCCTACTAGTGATCTCTACTTCATGCATTATTGGATTGTCCAAGTCATCAAGAAACAATCCCATAGCGAGCCCAAGCGCGTGACCATTATTTCACAAATCAGTTTCATATATGTGGTTCTAACTATACAGCTGGGAGCAGGAAAAAATCATAGATTGGTGTGGTTATAGACCATCTTAACTTACTGATTTTATTGGGTTGTTGCTCACAACTGAAGTTACTAAATATTGATATAATGCTAGCAATGCCTATAAGAGCACTTGGTAAGGTGAAAAAAAAAACACGTCATTCTCTTAAATGTATACCATTAACATGCCAACACCATACCACCAAAAATGCCAAACTTGTGCCAATAGATTTTGAGCCACTCTATCAACTCACGCCATATGCAACTTTTGAGTATTTTATTTTTTGTCTTCTTGTTTTTTGTTTTTTTATTGTGAGTGGGTGGGTATTTTTAGTGGGGTATTTTGTGGGACCAATAACATGTTAATGGTATGTTATGAGGGAAGGGTGTTTGAGTGATTGATGTGTTATTGAAATGTGTATAGTGTGGCGCTGAGATGGCATACAAATAGCGATGTTATTAGTATCTCCCTCACCTTGTCTCTAAGAGTAGTGGGTATGGAACATGATTAACATGTCAATTGTATAAAAATATGGATGGTTGGCATGTTAAACCATACCATGCAACAAATAACCACAATGCCCAAAAGGGAATTGAGTTGGTAGAGTGGCTCAGCCAAAGTAGAAAGAGGACAAAAATTTTGCTATTTCTTTTTATTTTTTTAGTGGATTGTGAGTGAGGATATTTTTAGTGGGGTATTTTGTGGACCAAATAACATGTTATTGGTGTGTTTTGAGGAGGGTGTTTGAGTTATTGAGAGGTGTATGATGTGGCGATGAGGTGGCATACCAATAACGTGTTATTGGTATCCACGATACCTTGTGCTCTAAATGTTGTCAAACTGCCAAACTACGTGAACACCAGTTTTCATATTTTATACATGTGTTCAATTTCTCACACTTAGCTTTTAGAAGTACCACGATGTATTTGATATAGACAATCGCTTCAATGTATCATTAAAAGAAAGCAGAGGCACAAAAATAAGCACAAAATCATGGCTAATATATATACCACCATTCATGAGTGCTAACAATAACGAAGCGATTATTTACGGCAATGTGATAAAATAATAACGAAGAACTTACCAGTAGACCTTAAGTGTAGTGATTAAAAATTATGCACCATTAAAATCTTGTCCTGAACTCACCATGGCCACCATTCCTGTAAGAACCATGTTATTCTATTAAGTGATAGGCTCTAGATGAGAAGCAAAATGAAGCTATATAGTCTGCTGCAAATGAACATTGGTGTTTCCACTTTTATAACATGTTTATAAATACATATATACAGATACACATTTTAACGCACCTTCATTTGATACACGACTCCGCTTTGTACCAGAACTCCTATGATTCCCGACAACAGGCGGTCTAGAAACAGCATTTCCACGGGACGTAAAAGTATGTTGGTGCAAGCTGTTAGTAGTACCTATTACAAAAAAATCAAGAACCATATGTAAAGAACATCTACAAATGACTAAACCATTGTACACAATGAAACACTCACCTATCAAATGAACAACAGGTGTAATTGGCACCACGTTCGATACGTGTTTAGTCGAAAGACGGGTATGCCCAATACCTGTCAAAAAAAGGAAAAAATTACACGAACAACCGCCTGTAATACAAATCATCAAACGCAACAGTTAATCGTCTGGCAGATGTCTACCCGATGGACGTTCACGCACAACACCTATAAAAAAGAAAACAAAAATAGCATATAAACAACATTCAATATAATTTATGATACAAATGGATCGACTACTATGTCTAAATAAATAAGCTACTTACTTGTCAAGCAAATGGCATCATAACCTGCCAACGCATCCCGCACAATATGTGAACCAACACGCATGTCGTTGCCATTCTCAACAACAACAACTGAGTGGCTAGTTCCCTCTTTTTCGGAACAGTCGTCCACCCAAAATGCACCATCCTGACTGCACGCATCGTCCCCTAAACCTGTGGCCGATAAACGTTTTCGCCTAACATCGAACTCACCTCCTAAGTGAACACCATCTTCAATTCGTACAACATCACCTATCCAAAGGAAAATCAGCAACCATATATAGACAACAGTAGTTACAGTTGACAGCAGTAAATTGGCAATACATGATACACATGAAGAACTTACACACCTGTTTCTACTTTGTGAAATGGTTGGATGTGTAAGCATATTGAGCTCAATCCCTACAACTACATTCACAGATCTCGACTCCTACACAGTGTATCTCTAACTTCTCCAAAAATAAACACCTATCCTCCATCTTTCTGTACACCTACAACGTATTAACATTTACCAATTATGAGTATTCATATTCATCACCAAATCAACTATACCCACCTTTTTTTTTTGCTTAAAAAATTTATGGGTATTGGATCTTTTTCACAAATGAAGAATACCCACTTGTTATTTTTGTTTGATTTGACTCTAAATGCTAAAAAGATTGGATCTTTATCACAAATAAACAATACCCAACTCAAATGTTAGCTTAAAATTACTTAAACTATTAAAAGATTGGATCTTTTACAGTTATGAAGAATGCCCAACTCAAACTTTACATGATTTGATTCAAAATGTGGGTACTTTTAAAGATTGGATCTTTAGCACAAATGAGCAATACCTCCGCATATCCTTATAATAAACGCCATCTAATTTGCAGTCCAAACCTCATATATACTGCTCTAATTAATTAAACCTCATAAGCCTACTAAAAAAGCTAATACAAACACCCTCTAACCTTTACTTTTAATAAACTATGTGGATCCACAACACCATCACACCACCGTCGTGGATTATCAGTAAACAACCATCACCACCGCTGTAATTGAGACCTCAAATCCATGAATCGGAACCTGCTTCAGAGACCCAAATCTCTACTAAAATCTGAAAACAAAAAAAAAAAAAACCCAATTCAATACTTCAAATTAAAAAAAAAAAAAAAAAAAAAAAAAAAAAAAAAAATTTGAAATTAGAATTACTTTCACATCTTACATCTAGCTTGAATAATACCTGAAAGCTGAGTGATTACATGGTCAAAGTATAAAACTCCCTCCATTTAAGAAATACACTATAATAACCAACCGAGGTGCAGTGTAGTTCTAAACTTTCTACATAAGAAAAAAGATCAGATCCAATTAAACAGCCACAAACACATCCATGAATTTCTGAACATTATATAAGCTAAAAAAGAAACCGAAAGTACAAATTTTTGCTTACATAAGATATATATCAGAGGTAATGAAAGTCTCTTTGAGACTCAAAAATCCAGTAAATATTTTTATATTACACACCGAGTTTGAAATCTATATGCCTACTTTTAATTACAAAATTTTCACGTAATCTTCTCTCAATGCTTTGCTACTGTTCCACACGGCCATGAACTTGTCCACCTATATGAATTAAGGCGAACGTTACTGGTAAGCTTAAGAAATGCTAATCAAAGACACTCAAGATCCTTCAGCTGAATATGAAAATAGACCATACCTTCAAGTAAATATCAATGGCTCTATACATTCCATCTTCTGTCATCCATCCTTCCATTGGAATACATTCAGGATAATTTATAAACTTCGAAACTAACAAATTGCGTTGCAATAAATTACATATATAGCGAAGTTAAAAAGTCTATATGTCCAGAGATCAAGATGGTATAGTTAAATGTAAACTAACAAATTACAATCAAAAGCTATTTTAGCAAGAAATTCTTACCCCGCGTTGCAATAAATCACATATATAGCAAAGTTAAAAAGTATATATGTCCAGAGATCAAGATGGTACAGTTAAACGTAAGCCCATATAGGTTAACTGACATTAAGTTATAATAGATTATTGCTAAGATTTTTGTATAGGCAAATTCCATAAAATATCAATGTACTTTAATTTCCAAGATAGTCTAATTTGGTTATACTGGTTAGGTAGTTTTATCAGTAATATAAGTAGACTTCAATTACCAAACTAACCCATTTATAGAAATGGAAGTTGTGAGATACTACCAGGTAGTTTTGTTGGCTTCCTTAATGGATCAAACTTTTCCCTTATTGCAAGTGCAATCGGATGACCCAAAAAAAAACCCCGATCCTCAATACCTTGAATCAACAACCATGATCATTATCATATTGTTTTATGAAAGAAAAGAAAAGTTACATCTTAACTGAAATTTTCGTAAACATAAGTATACTTATAATTGTAGATAATGGAATACCGAACACATAACATTAGCCTTCATTTTAACACTTTAATTTTCGCTGGAGGAAAAGAAAGTATAAAAGCTTTGGACTGGCAGGTAGCTCCGCCTTAACTCACGTAAAATATATGGAGGTGTTTGGCATTGCATTCTGAAAGTGATTATCTTATTATTTCGTTTTTCAATTTATAGGTAGCCAATTTGAGTAACGATTCCCGTAACTTGATAATTGATAAGTTCAATAGGCAGATTTGAAAAATCAGCACATGTGGCATTTTAAATATTGGTTTTGTGTCCTATGCCATTTAGTAGTATGTAAGAGCATTAGGTGTGACTTAGCCTAACCCGTCGTCTTGGCACCAGTGACATCAAGATCCCACTTTTCGCATTACCATACAAATCCTCCTCACTCATAACATTCATATCAACCTCTTCTCTTCTAGGTATGGCTACTAGCTTTAATTTTTATTCAATTTTCATATAAACTAAATTTATTTATTAAAATAAAAATACAAAACAATATATTTAAAAAAAGTTATAAACTAAAAAATGTAAACAAAGAGGTGTGATTTACTATTTTCGGCCTCTTATTTATTATCCACTAAAAAAAAAGAAAAAAAAGCGTCTTCTTCAACCTCTACTGAACCCACAAACCACTTTCTCTTCAACCTCTACACACACTACAAACACTTCTTCTCGAATCCAACACAAACCCACAAACCACTTCTTCTTCATCTACACAATTACACACACTACACACACTTGATAAATCAAAAAGAAAAAGAAGAAAATCAAACCTTTAATATATCAATCGGGTCCCCATCGGTGTTTTTAACTCGTCGTGCGGATGGCGAGTTGGTTCCTGTGAAGGACGGCGAACAGGTGCGGTGTGGCGGCGGCCCACGGCGAAACGACACGTCGGACGACGAAGGGTGATGGCGAATGAACACCGTCCGCTCTAATAATTATAAGACACGCTAAGCCAACTTGTACAAAATTTCATAATTATACCTCAAGTATCTGAAAAAGAGTATAAGATGATTTCTTAGATTGAGATTACCACTTCCATGTCTCTTTCATAATACACCACCTGAATGAACTTTAAGTTGACCTGAGTTCTGTATTGAACATCATCAACGTTCAACTTAGTATTAGAAAACTCTAATTTCATTTGCAAACTAATTATAAAGAGATGCATAAAAGGGCACATTTTAACATTTGAATGATCAGCACTTGTTCCTATCCATAACGAAACTACATCTTGCTTTTAAACAGTTAACAAAATTCAAATTCAACTATTATTTGCTTTTTTTTATTTAGGACATAAGTTATTCAACTGAAAGCGTGTTATAAAGTTCAACGTCTTGAGAATCAAAAGGGAACTCAAAAGTAATGTGCGTGGTTTTAAAAATCAAAGTGAGATACATTATGGAAAGTATATCAATTATACCCCTATCCCCTACCGCCTAATTTCCTATTTGATCGACTCAATTGGTATGCTCCCTCACTTTACATACATGACTACATCATGATCGTAACCGCATTGAACAACCTACATTTAATAGATATGGTCAAAATACTATTGTACATCCTAATTCTAAAACTCAAAATTTTAAAAGGCAAATGTAGGACGTTTGGATTATCTAATATATTCGAGCTTATAGCTTTTCCAATTTCAAATAAGGCCAACTCGATGTATCTAGCAATTTTTATCAACATTTTATTAAATGTATATTGGTAAACAACTTAACTCGAACTTAAATCAACAAAACACAATAATCACACAATTTGATAACAATGCTAAAAATTCAAGTAGTTGTGTACTTTTACTGTTTTGACCTCTAATGTTAGTTGCGGGCCTATGAGTGGTTGTAGGTGTGAGAAAGCGATCGGAGTTAGATATCACAGGAATCTTACATTGTTCCCTATTCACTATCGTATAAAAGCAGTTAAGTATTAAAAAGCAGATAATAGTGAATCAATGGTCAAGTAACATGTAAGTAAAACACACCGATAAATTTTAACATAATATTCTTTATTAGAAATCAATCAAAAGAATACATTACCCAAGTACTTGCGGAATAGTACTTGGGATTGAAATGAAAAAGGGTTGGTACTCTCACATGGCTGGGAGCTAAGTCGAGCACAACTACTATGGAACACCGAGCTATCTCGGGGACTGAGTTGTGTTGGAGGAGTGAAGATGACTTGTGTGTGTATGTTTTACATTCACAAGCTTGAATCTTTCACTCCATCTCTTATGCTATTTATACAAGTATGAGTATTAACTTTATCCTAAGTGACAAACCGACAATTCTGAGAAGACAAAATCGATGTATTTTATGCGTATTCTAAAGACTATATTAAGTAAGAGACAATTTGCTTTCCATAAGTCGGTGATGACCTTGAGCACGATAGTTTGCCATTCATGGAAAGTTGACTTTGGTTGATAAGGACTTCGTCTTATCAGATTCAAACTTATCCGCCTTATCCAGCTCATTCTTGGTCTTCATTGCCTTGATCTTCTACTTCATTTGCCATCATCCGGACGGTCATTCTAACGTCCGGTCAAGGAATGACGACCACCGACCATGTCGTGATTTTGGGGATTTCCTACCACGTGGCCTACTAGGTAGAGTGGCTATAGGCTATGACGGGTAATATAGGCTGCGGAATAGTGGCTGAATAGTAGAGGAATAGTAATATGAATAGGAAGTTGGGGTAGTATAAATACCCCAACACATTTAATACTTTGCATTAAGTTTTTACACCTACATTCTTACCTCATTTATCATTGCATTTATTACCCTTTACTCATCCTCACGCGGAGCTTGGTCTCGGGATAACACCGGCGAGGCTAACGCGTCTGTACATTGTCAGAAATCTCAACCCTTTGCCGGACGCTGGAACCGGTAGGACAAGAAATTACTTCAACAAATTGGCGCCATCCGTGGGACCTGATTCATTCTACGGAGAATCGAATGGCGGTCGGAGTTACCACCTCGCTTGAACCCACCTCCCACCGGAACACATAGGTGGGGCGGGGTCTTCAATACTCGAACCTCGGGAATCTGGGAACGGATACAAGCCGGATGGCGTCTTTAGAGGCTCTCTTTAGAAAGTACAATGCAACAGGGACCGGTGTTATCAAACCGGTTCGACTCACTTTCTGAGACGAAGATGAGCGGGAGGAAGGCGTCGCACCAAACCCCAAGATGATCTCGGCAAACCTCATAAGGAAGTGGCTCGGTCACCCTTCACAAGAAGGATAGTAGAGTTCGGCGGTCCCAGTGCACCATGCCTACTAACTTGAAGCTATATGACGGTTCGGTGATCCGGATGATCACATCAACCGCTTCGTTGGGCGGCAAATCAAGGAGAATGGCCGATGCGGTGTGGTGCGGGATGTTCCAACGAGACCATGGATGGAGCAACACAGGGTGGTTTACAATTTGGAACCGAGGGAGCATTGGCAGTTGGGACGGTGAGAGAACAATTCACAACAAGGTTTGCTCTACGACAAAAGAACACGAAGGATCCCGAAATCACCGGATTGTTAGGCGGGCAAATGAAACACTTAGGTATTCAAAGAGCGATGGACCGAGCGAGGCTAGCCGGATACTGGGAGTTCGGAGCTCATGAAGATATCGGCGTTCATGAGTGCTCATCGGTGCCCGACTTGTCTAAAAGTTTTCGATCGGTCCGAAATCCGTGAAAGAAATGATGACTAGAGTAGATGATTATATTCGCGGAAGAGGCTTATAAGAACACCGAATTAGAAGGGAAGCAGTGAACTATCCCGGAGGAAACCTCGAGAGATAGGAACCTCGAGGGACCGGACGGAGAAGGAATGATAGAGAGAGCACAGGAAAGAGGCGATTCGAGCACGAGAGGTATTCTCTCCGTACGTTGCCCCGAAAGTGGACGCTCGGCCCCGAAACGATTTTCGACGCAATGATTTTAGCAAGCATGATAATCACAGAACCATGCTTTCTGTCCTATCTAAACAGCCTAAAGAAATATTAGCTACTGAACACCATTTGAACCTACCCCCACCCCCACCATTGCAGGGAAAACCGAGCAAGGAGAATGAGGACAGATTCTGTGAGTACCATGGAGAGAAAGACCACTTGACCAACGATTGTTACCACACGAAAAGCAATTGGAAGCGGCCACGGAATCGGGAAAGTTGGATCATCTAGTGAAAAGCGTCCAACAAAGGGGACGGGAAAGGCGAAGGGCAACAACGGGAAAGGAAAAGTGATCAACATGGTTAACTATTATGTTGAAGACCATGAGAGAAAGCTCGGTACTACGATGAGGATTGGATGAGCGTCCCATAACCTTCCACGCATAGCACGGAGGACCTATCGGAAGAACCATTGATTACGGGCGGAAATCGAAGGATATTTTGTTCGGAGGTGTTTGTTGGCGAGGTGCATCGATCCGGTGATGTATGAGCATTGTTTTAATAACTTTAGCCCATCCATTCGGTCTAGGCTACAAGAAAGTAGTGCACCGCTAGTGGGATTCTCGGAGAAGTTATCCAACCTTTGGGGAAGATTGAGCGGAAGTATGCTTGGAGATCATGGTTTATTCGGGGCGGTCATGATGAAATTCACGGTGGTGCGATCGCCTTCACCTTACAATGTAATCACGGGACGTCACGGGTCTAAGGAGTTAAGAGCCGTGCCTCGACCATCCATGCCATGATGAAGTTTCCCACTCCGGAGGCATTGCCACCTTGACCACCAAGAGGCGAGTAGTCATGGAGTGCACGGAGATTGGAGGAAAGGCGGGACCCAGGAACAATTTCTCTCGAATATAAAGGCGAGACAACAGCCGAGAGACTCGAGGTTAGGGCCGGCGGAAGATATTACAGTTACGCGGCCTACCACGAACAACGCGTGACGATAGGGACCGGTTTCTCCGGGAGTGTAGGAGGCAACTCATCGAACTCACGAGAAAAATAAAAAGTATTTGCTTGGGAACAAGCGGACATGACCGGGGTGCCAAGGCGTTTCATCAACACTCCCTTAATGTGAGCGTCTCGGACACACGATCGCCCAAAAGAAGGATGTTTTCGAGAGAAAAACCAAGTGATTACAAGGGAAGTTGAAGAGTGGATTAAAATTTGGAATTGTTCGTCCGGTCGGTACCCAACGTGGATTTCAATCCGGTGCTTGTAAAGAAATGTGACGGAAGTTGGAGGATGTGCATTGATTTCAAAAATCTGAATTCTTCCTGTCCGAAGGATTACTATCCTTTGCCAGAGATTGATTGGAAGATCGAATCCGTCATGGGATACAAGTATAAATGTTTTCTAGACGCTTACAAAGGATACCACCAAGTTCAAATGAACAGGGAGGACGAGGAGAAAACAACATTTTATACAGAACAAGGGACATATTGTTACACCAAAATGCCATTTGGATTGAAGAATGTCGGGGCAACATATCAGCGGCTGGTGGACTCGGCATTCCAATCACAGATAGGTAGAAACTTGGAGGCATATGTTGATGATATGGTTATAAAAAGCCGTACGGAGAGAGATATGATAGCCGACATAGCGGAAACTTTTGATAACCTCCGAAGGATTAACATGAAGCTGAATCTGCGGAAATGTTCGTTCGGTGTGGAAGAAGGGAAGTTCCTAGGGTATATGGTAACATCCGAAGGCATAAGGGCGAACCCCCGGAAGACGAAGGCCATCATGGAAATGAAGTCTCCGGGGACATTGAAAGAAATGCAAAGTCTGAGCGGGAAACTGGCGGCCCTGAATAGGTTCTTGTCAAAGTCAGCAGAGAGGTCCTTGCCTTTCTTCGAAACGTTAAAAAACATCACGAAGGAGAACAAGGACGAATACCGTTGGACACAGGAAGCCGAAGCAGCCTTTCAAGAGATGAAAGCTCTGATATTAGAATTACCTTCGTTGACTACTCCCAGGCCAAAAGAACAATTATCCATATATTTAGCGGCGTCGAAAGGAGCCGTAAGTGCCGTTCTAGTGGTAGAAAGGGACGGAAGGCAACTTCGGTGTACACTACGTAAGCCGAACCTTGCACGAAGCGAAAGGAATTATACTCCGATGGAAAAATTAGCTCTATGTTTGCTACATGCATCACGAAGGTTAAGAAGATACTTCGAAGCCCACCCCATCCGGGTCATCACCGATCAACCCGTCAAGCAGATATTGTATAGGCCGGAGGTTTCAGGAAAGCTTGCAAAATCGCGTGTAGAGCTAGGGGCTTACAACATTATATATGCTAAAATCAAGGGCAGTCTTTGATTTTCTGAGGTGCGGTGGAATCGAGCACGTCTTGCCGGACAATAACGGAAGAGATAGGGGTGTGATGGAAGTAGGAGAGGAAGGAGAATGGGTATATAGAGGCGGGCGTCCAATAGCAAAGGATCGGTGCGGGACTAGTCCTCATCGGTCCGGAGAAGGAAGAACTTACTTATGCCAATAGCACCAACAATCGAGTATGAAAGGGACTCGGATCGCAAAAAGCTCAAGATTAGGAGTGCAAATGCGAGTTGACTCCAAACTAGTATTACCAAAGAAAGCATGCAAAATACTTGGCTCGGTGAAAGAGCACATAGCGGGATTCAAGGTTTCAAAATCGCAATATTCAAGGGCTCAAAACCAAAAGGCGGATATATTGAGCAAATTAGCATCGGTAGCTTTTGACCACCTCACTAAAAAGGTATTAGTAGAAGTCCTGGAAAAACCTTCGGGAGGAGCGGAGGATTAATACCGTGGTGGAAGAAGAGGCGGATAAGCTGGATGACGCCGATCATTAGATGTTTGGAAGAAGGGTTTGGCGGAAGATCCCAACGAGGCCGAGAGTCTCTGGATGAAAATTCCACAATCTGATATGGAAGGAGGAGTTACATTTAAAAGGGCTACCTAGTGCCAATGTTGAGGTGTGTAGGTCCGTTGCAAGCAAATTACATAATCTGGGAGGTGCACGAGGATCTTTGTGGGATGCATTCGGACCAAGAACCGTAGTGGCAAAGCTTATGAGGCAAGGGTATTATTGGCCCACTATGCACCGAGCGCGAGAAGAAATTAGGAAGTGTGACTCTTGTCAGATACATGCTCCGGTACCCAAACTCCCTAAAACATTTCTGACTTCCATCATGGCTCCATGGCCTTTCTACCAGTGGGGAATGGATATGTTAGGCCTTTTCCCGGAGGCACCAGGCCGCTTCAAATATGTGATCGTGGCAATCGACTACTTTACAAAATGGATAGAGGCGAAGCCGCTGGTAAAAACAACGGGAAAAGACGTTATAAAGTTTGTCTATGAAAATATTGTATGCAGGTATGGTGCAGGGATCATAGTCACCGATAATGGGACTAACTTTGTCAACGACCCGTTTAAAAAATGGTGTGAGGCTTGAAAATCAAGCAGATAAATCGGCCGTTGCACATCATGCAAGCCAATGGATTGGTGGAGCGAGCCAACAAAAGTTTGATGGAAGGAATAAAGACAAGATTAGGACGAGAAAGAACCGGATGGGTGGACGAGTACGCCTAACGTTTTATGGGCGCATCGAACCACACTCAAAACAAGCAATGGTGAGACCCGTTCGGTTTAACGTCGGAAGTGAGGCCGTGATACGGCGGAAATAGGGATGCCTACACACGAGCGATGATGTTCGAGAAGATCAAAGCGAAGAGGAACAACGTTTGAACTTGGACCTACTACAAGAAAGAAGGAAAATCTTGCCATACGAGAAGCTAAGTACAAAAGCGGTCGGCGATATTATAACCGGAGGTCGGACCCATGAACTTCAAGGTGGGAGATTTTGTGTACCGAAGGAATGAAGCTAGTAGGGTGGAAAACCAAGGAAAACTGGGACCCAACTAGGAAGGGCCCTACCGGGTGATAGGAGCAAATCAGAATGGCTCTTACAAGTTACAAACAATGGAGGAAAGGAGGTCCCTCGGACCTGGCACGCCATAAACCTCAGAAACTGTTTCTTATAATTGTTATTGTGATAAGAATCCTATGATCACTGTATAACCCAACTTATCTATGTATATTATCTCAATGATGAAAGTTTTCCTACGATAAGGAAAACAAGTTTTCGTGACAAACAATGTGTTGCATAGCTCGTCCGTGGTGGCCCCGTCGAGTCGATTGCTAGATATTTACCGGGTAATACTACGGATGCCGAAAACCTTGCTCGGATGCCCAAATAATGGATGCCCAAAGTAAAAATAATACTATGGACGCTGGTGGAATGCCCACTCGGATGCCGAGCATCCTTGCGGATGCCGAATAATGGATGCCCTAAAAATATGTAAGGTTGCGGATACGGATGCCCGGCCTCGTGGCGGATGCCCTTTAGAAAACCTAAAGGAGGCTGGTCGATATAAAACAAAAAAAGAGAGGAAAGAACCACAATAACGTGCATATACACAACACATACAAAATTTTGTCTAAGTAAAATACTTGATTCTACCTCAAAAGATGACGAATATAAGTCACAAAAGGTAAATTGTTAAATTATTACAATCATAGTTATTTGAATCATTGTTCACAAACATACAACACAAGCCTAGCTTCAAATGTTGGCGTTGGATTTTACGTGGGGGGTGCTTACGGAGTAGTAAGGACTGGAGGCTGGGAAGAAGGGCCGGCGGGGTCCTTGCGAGGAGGGCCGTCGGGCTCCATGTTCAGCAGATCCCCAAGGGGTAGCCGGTAAGAATCCGATAGCTTCTTTATATATGGGTACTCGGCCGTGAAAAGTTTATTGTATTCGGCCTTCCATAGCTTCGGAGCATCCCTGTTGACGTTGGCAATACCCTTTAGAGCCTCGTCGATCTCCTCCTCTTTCCTACCCACACTTGCCCCAGTCACGAACCCAGCTTGGTATGTCAGGCTATAAACTTTAGCCATGCCCTTTTATATTCCACACTTTGTTGAGTAGCGCGTGACAGTATTTGGGTAGAAAATGCAGACGACATTTTGTTTTACTACCTCCGCTTGAGCCACCTCGGCCGCCAAGTTTCCTTTTCCACTTGCAATGACTCTAAGGATTGGTTTTAACACTTAGCTCATTTTCAAGTTTCACGATCCTTTCGGCTTGGGCGGAGGTTTCTCTCACTCTCTCTCTCGGGTCACCCTGTCCACCTCATCCTCCAGGTTCTTCCCTTATCTAGGCTAGCTTGATGCTCGGTTTCCAGTTTCTTCAGCTCCTCGGACAACCTCTCATTCTCGCCCTCGGCGGCAGTCAATCTATCGGCCAACTCCAGACAAACCTTGTGGTGTTGGCTCAGCTCCCAGTATGCGGACGAGATATCCCTGAACCTCTTCAACAACTCGCCCTGAGCTATCACACTTTTGCCGAACTCTTCATAGGCCCGGTGAGTAAGCTCAATATTATTCATCTGTTCTAGGGCTTCTTTCTCTGCAGGGGTGGGAAGATTGTCGATAAGCTCCCTGCAGGACCGATAGGAGTTTATCCGAACGTCATCCCGAAGAGCCCAGTTAGGGACGAAAACATTCGTGGCTTCATCTGCACAACGAATAGAGAGATTAAGGAAAAACAATCGACACATAAAAAGCAAAATGACAAGCCGAAGGCTAGAATATACCCGAATCAAGGTTGATCTTATCAACCTGCTGAAAGCCATGAGAATGGTGAGTGAAAAACACGAAAGACATGACATAATGACATAATAAGTAAGGAGAAGATTGTAAAATGAACTACCAAGCAATCTATCGTACCTTGAACTATGGAGGAGAGCTAGCGGCGGTGTTTGGCCCCTTCGTTAACCGGGGGGTGTGCATCTGTTGCAAATGTCCACCACCACCGCGTGCATTATCACCCATTCCTTCATCGACCACATTGGTCTCCCCACCTCGGCCGCAATATTCGGGACCCCCTGCTCGGCATTAGCATTCTCATCGTCTCATCCAACCTCCGGATGGACTTGGTTAATAAGTGCGGGTTGTCAATGGGCTCACCGGAAGAGATATGCTCAACAAATGGCGGCGTTGCTCTTTCTTTTTACCCTGCGCCTTTGAGGTTCCCTCTCCGTGGCTCTTTTCTTCTCTTGCGAGCGGGCTTCCTCTCTTTTTTTCCCTAAGTGCAACAACGTCGGGATCCGCTTCTTCGCCTCTTTGCTAAGGCATCTTTGGGGGAATGGCCCTCCCGGTGATGGTCGGTGGTCCTTTTGGAACCTCCTATTTGGGTCAACCATGGGACCTTTGCTCACAACCGTCCCTCCCAATCAGGAAGCTCGAGATATTCGACATATTAACAAGCGAAAGAAAGAAAAGCGACAACAAACACAAATTGGTTAGAAACTTTAAAGGCGGATCCGGGAGACAAACATCAATCCCAAGATAACAAGCTAAGCAAGTAATTACCATGACCCGGGCATCTTTTAGAATGGGCTCGAACTCGAGATTCTTGAAAACCGAGAGAGATGGCACATCCATAAAGGCTCATCGTCGGACTGCGTAACTTAATAAGATTCGGCTAAGTCTCGTGGCGTCCTCTTGGGAAAAGCCGGTGGGAAAAGTGTCTGTGATTTTGAGTCCTTGTGTCTCACGCCATGGCAAAAGGGATGGCCCTTTGTCGATCAAGAAAAACTTCTCCTTCCAATGTTTGGACGGACAAAACCTCCTTGAAACACTTATATGAACCCTTCCCGTCCGGTTCTCGAAGGAAAACCAATGTCCTTGTTTACAGTAGGTAAAACGCCGAAAAGTGAAACCAGGGGTGTATGTTGAGGCTATAACATCTAATCTCGAAAAGAATCACCCGGTTCAATCCTAGCGGAACTAGCTGAGAAATGTGCACCCTAAAGTGTCTGATCACATTCAGCAAAAAGGTGGAGAAAGGAATTCTAACCCCTATCTCTAACTGCTTAGGGTAAATGCCTATCTTATCCTCCGGCAATTGATCCATGGTCATATCATCTGGTGGTAGTACCGGACGTAGATCCATGGGAACACCATACTCGGCAACTATAACGTCTAACTCTGATTGTTTTAATTTAGAAGTGTATATGTGCATGTCGAACTTAGGAACAACAGGTTGGATGGTCTCTTCGTTGGTTTCTTCCGTCTGACGGACGGACGTGTTTTCTCTAGCGGAATATTCCCTCGGTTCCAATCTCGGCCATTTCTAAAAGATGCCGAAGACAATTCTGAAATATTAACGAGAAGAGAGGCAAGACAAACCTTAAGAGAGATGAAGAGAACGTCAGGAGATCTGAAAGCAATCTATGTGTGTGTGAAATGTAAAAACCAAATGAGGTAAAAGGGACATATATATTGAGGAAACCCTAGTATGGTGTGAAAATGTCTAATCGATCATAAGTAGGGATGGCGTGGGCTTCGTGGGCCGTCCACGACGAAGGTGAAAGCAGACGGTGGCGCGGAAAAGCCCAAAAGACCACAGGCCCATATAACCGACCCATTCTCGTAAGGTCCAACCATCGTGATTGATCCTATATGAACTTTTCTCTCCTTTGCGGGCGAATAATGTTAAGTGTTGCATCATCGGCTTTCGCCAACAATACAACACTGGGGGACATGTTGGCGTATGTGTGTCGGACGGACCAACATCCGGTCAAACCCATCATCCGGACGGTCATTCTAACGTCCGGTCAAGGAATGACGACCACCGACCATGTCGGTGATTTTAGGGATTTCCTACCACGTGGCCTACTAGGTAGAGTGGCTATAGGTCTGCTGACGGGTAATATAGGCTGAATAGTGGTGTGCGATAGAGGAATAGTAACATGAATAGGAAGTTGGGGTAGTATAAATACCCCAACACATTTAATACTTTGCATTAAGTTTTCACACCTACATTCTTACCTCATTTATCACTGCATTTATTACCCTTTACTCATCCTCACGCCGGAGCTTGGTCTCGGGATAACACCCGAGGCGAGGCTAACGCGTCTGTACATTATGCAGGAAATCTCCAACCCTTCAGCTGGACGCTGGAACCACCGGACAAGAAATTACTTCAACAAATGGATCAAACTTTTCCCTTATTGCAAGTGCAATCGGATGACCCAAAAAAACCCGATCCTCAATACCTTGAATCAACAACCATGATCATTATCATATTGTTTTATGAAAGAAAAGAAAAGTTACATCTTAACTAAAATTTTCGTAAACATAAGTATACTTATAATTGAAGATAATGGAATACCGAACACATAACATTAGCCTTCATTTTAACACTTTAATTTTCACCGGAGGAAAAGAAAGTATAAAAGCTTTGATCGCAGTAGCTCCGCCTTAACTCACGTAAAATATATGGAGGTGTTTGGCATTGCATTCTGAAAGTGATTATCTTATTATTTCGTTTTTCAATTTATAGGTAGCCAATTTGAGTAACGATTCCCATAACTTGATAATTGATAAGTTCAATAGGCAGATTTGAAAAATCAGCACATGTGGCATTTTAAATATTGGTTTTGTGTCCTATGCCATTTAGTAGTATGTAAGAGCACTAGGTGTCACGACAAGACTTAGCCTCTTCGTCGTGCCACCTCAGCGCCACATCAGCATCCCACTTTTCCACAACTAACCACAACAAATCCCTCCTCACTCATAACAAACCTCAACCTCTTCATTCGGGGCCCACCACTACCACTTTAATTTTTTTATTCAATTTTCATATAAACTAAATTTATTTATTAAAATAAAAATACAAAACAATATATTTAAAAAAGTTATAAACTAAAAAAAATGTAAACAAAGAGGTTGTGACTTACTATTTTCCCAACCTCTTATTTATTATCCACTTAAAAAAAATAAAAAATAAATAAAAAAATAAACGTCTTCTTCAACCTCTACAAACCCACAAACCACTTCTTCTTCAACCTCTACACACACACTACAAACACTTCTTCTCAAATCCAACACAAACCCACAAACCACTTCTTCTTCATCTACACAATTACACACACTACACACACTTGATAAATCAAAAAAAGAAAAAAGAAGAGAAAATCAAACCTTTAATATATCAATCGGGTCCCACTGTCAGTGTTTTTAACTCGTCGTGCAGATGGCGAGTTGGTTCACGGCGAAGGACGGCGAACAGGTGCGGTGTGGCGGCGGCCCACGGCGAAACGACACGTCGGACGGCGAAGGGTGATGGCGAATGGACACCGTCCGCTCTAATAATTATAAGACACGCTAAGCCAACTTGTACAAAATTTCATAATTATACCTCAAGTATCTGAAAAAGAGTATAAGATGATTTCTTAGATTGAGATTACCACTTCCATGTCTCTTTCATAATACACCTTTGAATGAACTTTAAGTTGACTCGAGTTCTGTATTGAACATCATCAACGTTCAACTTAGTATTAGAAAACTCTAATTTCATTTGCAAACTAATTATAAAGAGATGCATAAAAGGGAACATTTTAACATTTGAATGATCAGCACTTGTTCCTATCCATAACGAAACTACATCTTGCTTTTAAACAGTTAACAAAATTCAAATTCAACTATTATTTGCTTTTTTTTATTTAGGACATAAGTTATTCAACTGGCGATGTGTTATAAAGTTCAACGTCTTCAGAATCCAAAAAAGGGGAACTCAAAAAGTAATGTCTGCGTGGTTTTTAAAAAATCAAAGTGAGATCTGTTATGGAAAGTATATCAGTATACCCCCTATCCCCCTCTCGCCTAATTTCCCTATTTGATCGACTCAAATTGGTATGCTCACCCTCACTTTACATACATGACTACATCATGATCAGAACCGCATTGAACAACCTACATTTAATACATATGGTCAAAATACTATTGTACATCCTAATTCTAAAACTCAAAATTTTAAAAGGCAAATGTAGGACGTTTGGATTATCTAATATATTCAGGCTTATAGCTTTTCCAATTTCAAATAAGGCCAACTCAATGTATCTAGCAATTTTTATCAACATTTTTATTAAATGTATATTCGGTAAACAACTTAACTCAAACTTAAATCAACAAAACACAATAATCACACAATTTGATAACAATGCTAAAAAATTCAAGTAGTTGTGTGCTTTTCTGTTTTGACCTCTAATGTTAGTTGCGGGCCTATGAGCTGGTTGTAGGTGTGAGAAAGCGATACAGAGTTAGATATCCTGGGAATCTTCTGTTGTTCCCTATTCACTATCGTATAAAACAGTTAAGTATTAAAAAAACAGATAATAGTGAATCAATGACTGAAGTAACATGTAAGTAAAACACACTGATAAATTTTTAACATAATATTCTTTATTAGAAATCAATCAAAAAGAATACATTACCCAAGTACTCATGAATAGTACTTGGGATTGAAATGACAAAGGGTTGGTACTCTCACAAAGCTCGGGCTAAGTCGAGCACAACTACTATGGAACCACCGAGCTATCTCGTGGACCGAGTTGTAGTTGGAGGAGTGAAAGATGACTGTGTGTGTGTATGTTTTACAATTCACAAGCTTGAATCTTTCACTCCATCTCTTATGCTATTTATACAAGTATGAGTATTAACTTTATCCTAAGTGACAAACCGACAATTTGATGAAGACAAAATATCGATGTATTTTGTCTCTATTTACAAAGACTATATTAAGTAAGAGACAAAGTCGCTTTCCATAAGTCGGTGATGACACTGAGCACGATAGTTTGCCATTCGGGAAAGTTGACTTTGGTTGATAAGGACTTGCCTTATCGATTCAAACTTATCCCGCCTTATCCCGCTCATTCTTGATCTTCATTGCCTTCGTCTTCTACTTCATTTTGTCTTCATGTAAGTAGTTGGTGAGGAGTTTAGGGATTCGGTGAGTTATTGTCATCACTCACTGAATCCACCATCTTCTTCTTGACTCCGTCTTTACCCCTTAAGTTCCGCTTTCTTCGCGGGAGAGACTTCTTCTTCGCCTCTGCCGAGTATCACGAAGATGGCTCACCGAGAGACTATGCACTCAATGACCGTTAGTGTTTAACGGTCTAAACACTTAGGGTATTTTCTATTCAAATCCTAGACTTAAGGGGTTTGGGTATTTTTGAACCCAACGGTCTCCCTATTTGGATATACAAATAGCCTAAGTGTTTGATAGTGTAAGTGAGCAATTGGCTTTTTCTTACACCGAATGTACTAATGAACATAATAAGGAACACTGAATATTTTAACAAAACATACATCGTTTATTGATCAATTACATAGTTCCTATCACTAGTACAAAAGATAAATGATAATGATGTCAATCAAGATGGATCCCCAGTGCTTCAAGCTTAAATTTCTTTGTGATGAGTGTTTCTTTGTCAGGGTGATCTCTTATCTTGGCGTTTAAGTCAGCACATAACCTAACGTTTGTAGGAGTCTGAATTTGAGAGGCCACTGGTATGTAGCTTAGCATTGTAGCCACACCTGCCTGATCAATGTCACTCCACCTTTGGAATGCTGGGTTCCCATAGACATCAATAAAAAGTCTTCTTCGTGCTTTTCTATCACAAGACAATTTACAAACTTCACACCTTCGGTAGCTCCCTATTGCATTCCGGTCCGGGCACTTTGATCTCAGCTCGAACTCAACCCTCTTCGTTTGCCCTGTGATGATTGAGGTTGAGATCCTTGAGGTGCGATTAAAGCGGTGAATCCCCGATATCTTGGTGCTTCCCTCGATCTTTAATACCTTTTGTCGAGCATTTTCATTAGCTCCTTAACCACATTATTTCGCTTCTTTTCAATGATTGGACCAAGCTCATCGAGTTCGATGATCCCAAAGTCGATGAATTTCATGGGATCATGAACCTCGAAATGTCTTTTATCATCCCCATGTAGACATTCATTGCCGATGGTTTGGACTTGGGGATGATTCTCGACATTGTGATTTTCTCAGAAGTCTTCGCTTGTCATTGACCAATTGTAGTGGTCAATTCTTTCTTGCCCCGATGGTTGCAGACTCTCTGTTCTTTTCATCCAATTTCTTTTCATTTCATCCATTTTAGCGGCTGAGCATCCTTGAAATTTTGTCCGGCCGACCCTTTTGAAGCTTCTTAGGATCAATGCCAATATTTTCATCTTCTCAAGAACAACTTGTACGGTGCTTCTTTTGCTCTGTCTTTCTTCTTGACTAGTTTCTTTCTCCTTTCTTCCTTTGCAAGATAGGCGATTAATTGTTGTGGTGTGGCAGTCTTGAATGTTGCCGATCATATAGGAATCTTCTCGTGCTCGGTGTTTGCATTATGGCTTTTCCTTTATCCCGGCACGAGGAAGATGATGCTACCAAGGGTGGTGTTGTTGTCATGATTGTTGTTGTTGGTGGGATCAAGATATGGGTGTTGCAGAGTGGTGGGATTGATGAAATAGGTGTTGCAGAGATTGGTTGGTGGCTCCCCTCGGTGTGAGAGGAGTCTCTTGATGGTCTTCTCCCTCAACTGTTGCGGCAACATCTATGAGAGCAAGAGTTGCCTCGGACACTCGGGGAGTTGGTGTTGCTTGACCTTTGAAGGCTTGGTAGATCTCCGTGACCATAGCCTTAATGTCGCTTGTATCCTTCAAGACCAGTGACTTTTTCGCGCAGATTAGCTCGAAAGAGTTCCAAAGCGGTCATTCTAGGCCCAAGATTCCAAGCCATTGAAGATGATGCCTTAGCCAAAGTAGTCACCGAGCATCCAAAGAACCCATTGTAGCTGAAGAGACCGGATGAAGATTGAAGACCTGAACATTGGCATTTTGAGCATGGTGATAAGTTCGGTGAGTCTGAGGAATTTTTCAAGTAAGCCTTAGTAGCCTCCAAAGACTTTGGAGTTGAGTGTTGGGTCTTCTTTGACCGACTCACGATTTCATCAATCTTTTCCCACAACCCTCAAGGTGCTTTAGAAATTTAACGATTTTCATCCAATCTGTGAAGATGTTGGTACATGAGATCTCTGTGTTCATCGGTGTTTGCATCAAAAGCATGTACCTCACCTTCAGATCTGCATAGTGGCGGCGGCTTCAAGTGTGTTGATCCCATAATGTTTCAATAACCCGAGTATAGCTTCCTTGAAGCTTTAGTGATCCACATAACAAGTTGCCTCTCAGCCGGTGGAAGAGTATTATCAAACTTTTCAATTCTTGAGACGGGAAGATGCGAAGAGTCGAGTCATTATCTTCAAAGTTGAAAAGGTGACTCTTTAGGCTCTTGTGGATTAGGCTGATGCTCTTGTTCGGTTTGAACATCGCCCACTTCTTCTCCCGCCGATAGTATTTCATCTTCCTTGTCGACTTGTTCTTCATCAAAGAATAAAATTTCGTTAACCTCAAAGAACTGTCAGTAAACCGGTGGTGGTGATGGGTTCCATATCACGGTGGTATTAATCCCTCGAGTCTTTGTCCCCGTTGCTCCTTCAAGCACCGATGGGTGTTTCCAGTGCTATCCTAGAAGCGATGGCGGTGAGATCCCTATCGGTGGGTTGTTCAGTTCCTACGAGTCTTTGGGATCATTCGGTTGGCCCTCGACAAAAGTCGTGATTTGCGAATGTCATCCTTGGGCGGTGTGGAAGGCGCTCCCACCGGTAGGTTGTATGTTTCCTCCGGATCTTGGGGAGTAGTAGTTGGGACCAAGGGCACCGACCGTGATTTATCGGTGTCCTTCGTTGTCACCAGGTGGATGTTGCTTGGTCTCCTTTGGGTGTCACGATCGGTCTTGGGCTTTCTTTGCCTTTTGGGTTATGTTCCAAGCCTCGTGGCCCCGAGACTTAGGTTTGGTCTTAGTCCCGATCGAGACTTCCCTTTCTCTTTTAGGAGCGGGGTTAGGAGACATTGAGTCCTTACGGTTGTTTACAACAACCATATGGGCCGTCAATTCAATTTTTGACTTGGGATGGGTCTTTTGAAAATTTGATTGACTCAGGATACCGAGTAAAGCGGTGTATTTGTATTCACGAGGGTAATTGCAACCCAAGTAACACTTGTAAAGCACATGAAACAAACCTAGGGTACGAAGCGTATTTCGTCCTAGTTTTGCTCAAGAGCTTGGTTACGAGATCATTGTAAATGATCTCCCTATGTCGACAGTGACCCGTTCATCAAGCAATATGCCATCATCAATGAATAGAGTTAACTTGTTCGGTGGATGAGTGGTTCTCGAGAACTCGAATCACAAATGTGAACAGATCCTCCAAGCCACGGAAATGAGTTCTTGGTGACGGGGTCTTGTCCAAAACTTTGGATCTAAAACAATTTGTTTTAACCCATCTTTAAGCATGGAAGGTTCAGGATGGGCAACATAGACTCCAGAATTATAGTCCAACCCTGATGAAGTACAAAATGTTTTATAATCCAGGGTGACTGACTGTTCCCCATTACAAAGACTGAATCTGATGAGATACTCCCTGAGTGGTCTTAGGTATGTCTCACCAATAGAGGGTGTCGGGTCATAAAACACAGCTGTAGCCCAAAACTCCCTGTGGAGATTTTGGTACAAAATAGAGGGTGACTGAGTAAAGGCCATTTTCAGTGGGCAGTTGAATAAAAACTTCATGATGCCCTTATAGGCTGGGACATCAGGGGGTATTCAAAAGTGCCTATAACATTGTTTGTTTTAAATTCAACATTACTGAGATCACCTACCCACTTTGGTGCAAAGTGAAGAAGTTGTGTTCTTGCCATTTCCATTAAAAGTTTAAGGGTTTTGAAAAGATTTTTTTTACAAGAACAATCAAGGTGTTTTGAGTCTCTTGGGTTTGTGATGAAAAACCTTTTGTAAATTGATTACAGAGAAGATTTTAGTGAAAAAGCTATTTTTGAGGATTAAAAACACAAAGATTTTTGGGTTTGAGAAGTAATTTTGACAGAGTTTAGATGCAGAAAATCTTTTTGTGTGTTTTTAGTGTTTTTGAGAGGGGTATTTATAGAGTGGTGAGAGGGGTAATTTTTGCCTAAATGAGGATTTGTAAAGTCAGATTTTGAAAACGTTTTGTTTACCTCATTTAATGCCACCTACTCCACTACCCGTAGTAATTTCCCAGTTTTCAAAGGAACAGTTGCAGTGCACAGTAAAAGTGCATTCTGCAGTAATAAAATATCCACAAGATATTTCATGTGAGATGAGGCATTTAATGCCAAGTGGGAAGAGGTAAGTTTTTGAGAGACCCTTGACTTTGATGACAACATGATAAAGAGACATATATTCCTATATTAAATTAGAATGTTTACCAACCTAGGACATTTAAGTAACTGATACTTGGAGCATTTAGTTACTTATTCAGTGCTCAATATCCATAGTCATGGTCCTTGAATGAGTCTTACTCATTCAGTGAGAGGGTTGTTTTGGGGTTTTGTTCAGGGAGGATGAACCATTTCAGAGAAAACTTACTGATTGGGATTGGTTTCGTGTCGACTTTCAATGTCTAGCACTCCCAATTCGACTTTCTCTCGAAGGTAGGTTCATCTAAGGGTTTGGTGAAGATATCAACAAGTTGATATTCGAGAGGAATGAAATGAAGCTCTATGTCTCCTTTCATTATGTGGTCTCGATGAAATGATATCCGATATCAATGTATTTGGTTCTTTGGTGAAGGATGGGGTTGTTGGAGATTGCAATAGCATCGGTGTTATCACGAAGATGGGTACCATTTTGTAATGGATGTCATAGTCATTTGAGTTGACTTTTCATCCATAAAACATTTGCACAACACCGCACTGATGACCACATACTCAACTTCACCAAGACATAGCCACCGATTGTTGCTTTTAGCACTCCAACAAACCGTTTTCCTCCAAGAAATTGATAGGACCCCGAGGAACTTTTTCATCCATGTTGCGACCAAGATAATCAAAGTCGAATATCCTTTGAGATCAAACCCCGAGCACTTTGGATAGTAGAGTCCAAGGCTTGGAGTTCCTTTCGGTATCCGAGTATTCTTTTGGCTGCAGTGAGATGGGATTCTTTGGGATTGGACCGATATCTTGCTATTAGATGATCGAGAATTGTATGTCCGGTCCAGAAGATAAGATACATCGGTGAGCCAACAATCCCTCAAACGGGTTTGATTGACCGATTTGCCGGTGAGATCAGTCCAAGGTTGTTAGAGGGACCATTGGTGTCTTCAATGAGGCACGATCGGATATTTCATATTTCTTCAAGAGATTTACGGTGTACTTCTCTTGACTGATGGAGATTCCTTTATCAGTTTGCTTGATTTGTAGTCCAAGGAAGTATGTGAGTTCACGTATCATGCTCATTTCAAACTTCTTTGTCATCAGTTTTTCAAATTGTTTACAAAGAGTGTAGTTTGTTGAGCCAAAGATGATGTCATCAACATATACTTGGACTAATATCACATCTTGCTTTGTCCTATAGATAAACAGGGTGTTGTCTATCTTTCCTCTGACAAACTTGTTTTGAATCAAGAAGGCTGAGAGAGTTTCATACCATGCCCTGAGAGCTTGTTTAGTCCATAAAGGGCTTTGTCAAGCTTGCAGACATAGTCAGGGAATTCACTACTCTCAAAGCCGGAGGTTGCTATACATACACATCTTCCTTGAGTTCACCATTCAGAATGCACTTTTACATCCATTTGGTAAACTTTGAAGTTCATGTAGGTAGCAAATGCAAGAAAGATCCCTGATGGCTTCCATTCTTGCAACAAGAGCAAATGTCTCATCATAGTCAATGCCTTTTTGTTGATGTAACCTTTGGCTACAAGTCCGGCTTTGTTTTTAATGACATGCCTTTTCATTAGTTTTGTTTCGAAAACCCACTTCATTCCTATGACAATGACATCCCGAGGACATTTGATCAAGGTCATGACCTTGTTTTATCAAACTGCTGAAGTTCTTCTTGCATGGCTCGAACCCAACTTGGGTGTTTTAGAGCCTCGGTGACACTTTTGGGTTCTATTTCGATAGGTAATAAGCATATAGACATTCATTGGTCAAGCTCAGAGTTAACTTAGCGACCATGCTTCTAGTGAGCATGCCCTCGGTGGGTTCACCAATGATGTTTACAAGCTCAATGTCCCGAGATTTTGTCCACTTACTTTGAGGTCAAGGATCCGAGCTTGAAGAGGTCACTGGAGACTCGGAGTGAGTTGGTCAGGGGCCACGAGAATCACTAAGATCATCTGTTGAGATGTCTTGTTCGAGTTGAGGTTCATGAATCACAAGTTCCTAAACATTTGGTTCAAGATACCTATCCCAGTGGGGATCGATTGGTTATCAATGAATTCATTGATAGTTGGTTGGGAAGGTTGTGAGGTAAGACATAATATGAGATGTCGAGATCGACTTGGTATGAGGAATTGATTTGATGTTATACTCATCGAGGAGGATATCTTGATGAGTTATCAATTCCTATTTCCTCCACCGAGGTGTTGGTGAACCCGATGCTCTCGAACTCTCATCAAAGGTGACATGAAAGGTTTCCTCAACTTGTTGTCTCCTTGTGTTAAATACCCAAAGGCTTTGGAGATCGGTGAGTAACCTAGAAAATATCCATCATCGACTTTAGCATCAAACTTGCCTAGAAGATCCTTGTGGTTATGAATAAACACGGGACATCCAAACACATGAAAGTAGTCGATATCGAAGTCTACTTTTGAATATCTCATATGGGGTTTTGTTATGTCTTTTGACATTGATTGACCTGCTTTGAGTGTAACAGTGTTTTGACCGCTCAATGAGAAATGTTTTGATAGGGTGAGCTATTTAACATAGTTCTAGCGACCTCAATGAGAGTTCTGTTTTTCCTTCACCACCCCATTTTGTTCGGGGTGTAAGGAGATGAAAAGTTTGGGAGATTCCCTTTCATCACGTAAATTCTCATGCTCTTCATTTCGAACTCAAGTACCATTGTCGATTCTGATTTTTTTAACAAGAATGTCATTCGGTTTTCAATGTTCCCGATGAATGACACTATTGTATCACCGCTCGACTCTTTTTGGAAAGAAAGTATACCCAAGTGTATCTTGAAAACTCATCAACAATGACAAGTGTATACTTCTCATGTTGGATTGATCTTGGGTGATGTGTCCAAATAGATCCATATCACGGGGAGGTGAAGGCAACTTTGATGGAGAAATTTTGTTTGGTTTTGAATGATGCTCTTTTGTGTTTGGCTTTTCACAGTCGAGCATAGTTTATCTTTGCAAAACCAAATGATGGTAAGCCAAGGACCTTGTTTTGTTTTGCCAAGTTGTTGATGTTTTGAAATTTAAGTGTGAGAGTCTCTTGTGCCACAACCAGTTGATAGTCTCGGTGGCTTTGGCAAAGAGACAAGTTCCATCTTGAGAGTGTTGACATGTCTAAGACATAAACATCATCTCTTCTCGGAGCTATCAAAACAACTTCTTTGTTGGCATTAAAAATGGTGCCTTGTTTGTCATTGAATTGCACAATGTACTTAGCATCACAGAGTTGACTAACAATGATGAGATTGTATTTTAGACCATTGACATAAGCTATTCTAGAGAAAACTATTCCATTGCAGTATATTGAACCATAACCTTGAGTGGGACATGATGAGTTATCACCAAATACTACCTTGGGTCCTGGTTCCTTTACATACTTGTGCAGATACTCCTTAACGCCAATCATGCTTCTTGAGCATCCACTATCTAGATGCCAAATAGGCTCCCTAGCGTGTCTCTGCATAAATAGTAAACTGGATTAGTTTCTCTTGCCGACCCACATACTAGTGGGCTTGGGTCTAAAGGTCTGTTTGAATTTGGCAATTGACTCATGGTCGGTGGTTGAGTGCATTGTGCTACCACAAGTTTTGCATTTGGAGACCGAGGATGACTTAGTGATTCGGGTTGCTTGGAACTTCTCCTTGCTTGGATGACATCAGTTATCGAGATGTCTCATGAGTCGGATTTCGCAAATATCACAACATTTGTTCATGAGACAATCATCAAGATGATGATCATTAAAGCCACGGTGTGGACAAGGAGGAAAGGGTTTTGCTCTATACTTTGAGCAGATTTGGAGGTTGAAGCATACTTATGACCAACTTTGGTATAGTTTGCTTTCTTGAGTGAACTTACATATTGCAAGTGATCGGAAGTTTTGTGATCATACTTTTGCGATCATACAAAAAGGATTCTATTGATTGTCGATGGTATGGTGGTATAGTGGCATAGATCACACTTACGCTTGGGTTTGGTGGTGGATTTTGACTTTGAGGAACTAGAGGAGGCGACTTTGTTTCCTTGATTGATTCAGAACTTTTCGATGGATTCCATCTTATCGGTTAGCTTCCTCACAAGTTCGCCGATTGTCGAATTTGAGTCGGCTTGATGGGGACCGAGGATGTGGAAGTCTCGGTGGAGGTAGACTCTTGTTGGATTGGTTTTGTTGGTCTTTTCGGGATGGTTCTACCAAGTCCGACCTTTATTTTGGTGAGTGAGGATTTAATTGTAATGGAGTAAGCTCGAGCTAGGAGCAACACCTCAAGAGGTTTTAGGGGTGGAAGCGGTGCATTAGATTCTCGCTTGACTGGAGATGTGTTTAGTACCTCGGGCACATCGTGAGTCCAAGCATGCTCTTAATAACTTGACTCGGGCTCTAGTATTCTTCCAAAATCGAAATTTGGAAGCTTACTGTGGTTTACCCGCTCAATCCAATCACCGGGGTTGGGAATTGTCAACATATTGGTAATCATGCCACCGGACACAAATGGTTTAGAGATCGGTTTTGTTGTGAGAGTCGTGAGATGGTCTTCACCTATGACTCTCTTTTTTGCTAATGGGGCACCCACAACATCAAAGACCCTTGGATTCTTAGCGCCCCAACTTTCAATGATATCCTTTTCCCTTTTAAGTTCATCTTGAAGAGCCCGATTTCTTTTAACTAGTTCGGTGTTTTGAATTTGCAAACCGATAGCCTCAAGCTTATTTTGTTTTAAAAGAAGGTTCATCCCTACACTTGTTCGGTTCAAAACTTAGCTTGTTATATTTTGAAAAAGATTTAATCGTTGCTCTTCTACAAACTTAAGGTCAACATTGATATAGTTCATATAAGATCGCCAATCGTAGTCATCATCCATAGAAAGCAAAATATTTACCTTTTTCATTGTGATGTTGACCCATTCTCCATTCTGGCATGATTCTTCCCAACAGCCTAGCTTGTCCTCTTCGAGAGGGCCATCGTGCAATCGACATGCACCATTTCATCATCAAATGAGACCGGCTCTTCATCCCAATCGAACGTTTCAAAGAACTCAGGCCCTTGCTTTTACCCCGCATGATTTAACATTGTTTGTTGTTTCTAAGGGATTGGCCTCAAGCAATGCAAACTTAGCTTTGACTTTCTGTACTTAGCTTCAAAATCTGCAGCTTTGTTTTGATCATTTGTTTTGAAAATTTTGATGAGACCGATAGATTTTGGTTGAAAATTGCTAAAGCCCGAGGACCGATTTGACCTTGATGGTTTGTAAGAGGGTTCGTAAATCGTTTTGAAAAGCGATCTTTGGCAAATGACCTCTTTTGTGACACTTAAAGCATTCAAGGTCCTCATTAGCTTTAGCATTGGAAAACCTTTGTTTCTTTTATAAACCTTCGAGAGTTAGCAAGGAGTGCCCTTTCCGAAATTCAATGTTCATGTCATTTAGGTACTCATCACTTGATCTCTCATCGCTCATCATCCGAATTTTCCCGAAAATCTTGAACCACACTGTTAGAATAAAAAGCGTGAGAAATTGGTGTTGAAGTGGTGGTCGGGACTTCTTGACTTTCGAGACTTCTTTAAGTCGTGGTATCGTCTGCTGATGAGGTTTTCCTCAGAGACAAATTTCCATATATTTCGTGAAGTTCAAGATTACGGATATGATTTGCATTCCTAAGTCCCCGAGAGAAATTCACCACTTCGTGGGGAGACTATTGACAAAACCAACATTGACTTCATGTTTGGACAACTTTACACCATCATTAGACATTTCATTTAAAAGAGTTTTGTACCGGTGTAAGTTTGAGATAGAGTTTCGAGTCCTTAGCCCTCAAGGTGTTGTACTCAAGTTTCGTGTCCATTATCCTGCTTTCCTTGGTATTAGATGGGCCTTCATGACTATAGTCATCCTGTGTTTGGGCCTAATACAAATAAACCGTAAAACTTATTAATATTTTGCGATCTCTTTGTGTTTTGTTGATCAAATATAATGTTGTCTTAAGTATAATTATAAGGATACATGTTATTTTTGTAAAGCATTTACATATAGTCTTTTAAATACAAAAATGTAGTAATTAAGCATTTGTTGTAATAGTTTATTAGGATGGGTAAAAACCATAACCCATGGACCATAACCCATGGATCTTAACCCATACCCAAGAAGACTAGATACAATGTATACTTAGATACATTGAATATAAAGAAAACCCATGGACCAACCCATAACCCATGACCCATAACCAAAAAACCCATGGGCAAAGAGGAGCGCCCACGGATCCCTAGGTTTACACTCAGACGGATCCCAAGTGGAAGGATCCGTGGGATCCGGGAATAGTGAGGAAATTTGCCTATAAATAGAGAGCCATTTCTTCATTTTAACTCACCCTCTTCTTACTAAATCTCTTACACTCTCATTCTCTTCTAACATATAGATCACTTGATCTAGAGAGTTGTTCTTCTTTCTTTCTATTTGTGATCCTCATATAGGAAGACAGGGGTCCTTGATTGATTTGTCACCCGCAAGATACGAAGATCTTGTATTTGATATTTCTTTGGTCTACGGACTTGATCTAGCTTTGTACCGGAAAAGTGTAAGCAACGTTGAAGGCTTCTCCGCCAAGTGAAGGAGTTTGTTGACATAGTGCTTGAACTCGAGTAGGTGACTGGGAGTGGAGTAGGCAAGGAAGGTGTCCTTGTACCGAACCACTATAAATCGGTTGTGTCATTTCTATCCCTTATCTTTATTTATTTGCTTGCATTATCATTAGATCTATACGCTCAACATCCAACGATTTCACATAATATCGGATCTAAAGTTTTGAAATCAACTTAAAATCGGTAAAACTATTCAACCCCCTTCTAGTTTTCCACAATTGGCATCAAGAGCTAAGTTTATAAAAGTTTTAAAGTAAAATTGTATTTTAAAACTTTTCGATCACTATGGGTTCGAAAATTATAAGGAAGGGCAATCTATGCAACCACCACCACTACTTGAAACTAATGATTTAATATATTGGAAAAATAGATTCAAACATATGTGAAGTCTAAAGATATTGATCTTTGGTACATTATTGTTGAAGGTGATTTTGAGGCTACCTCAAATGATGATAAGGGAAATTTAGTTAACATACCTCATGATAAACTAAATGATGAAATGAAGAAAAGCTTTCTAAAATAGTGAAGCAAAATGGTTTTATATAATGCTTTACCGAAAAAGGAATTTGAAAGAATTTCTTTACTCAAAACCTCTAAAGAAATTTGGAATCTTTAGTTGTAACTCATCAAGGCAACGAACAAGTTAAAATAATAAAATTGATTTATTTGTTCAACAATATGAACAATTTTCAATATCGGATGAGGAAACAATAGATCATTCATTTGCTAACTTTAATACTATTATTACATCTTTACAAGCACTTGATGAATCTTTCTAGCCGTAACCATGTTAGGAGATATCTAAGGCACTTCCATCAAGTGGAGATCTAAGGTGACGCGATCAAGAGTCAAAAGATTTGACAACTCACCCTCGATGAACTCATAGGCAATCTAAAAGTCTCACGAGCTTGTTCTTGCTAAAGATTCCAAGCCTCAAAGGTAAAAGAGAAACACAAATCTCTTGCCTTAAAAGCCAAAAGGCTTCAAGCGATGAAGAGAACTCTTCCTCGTAGTGACGACGAGAAGTACGCTATGGTGGTAAGGGACTTTAAAAAGTTCTTTAAGAAAGGAAGATATGTCAAACAACCGTATGACGATAAGAAAGGCTTTAAAAGCAAAGATGAAGAAAAGCCAAAAGATGATCGTACTTGCTTTAAATGTGGGACCCAAACCACTTTATTAGTAAGTGTCCCAAACGGGATGATCAAAAGGCGCTCGTGAGCGGCACCGGGAATGAGCGACGAGGAGGACGAAGAAATTTGTCTCATGGAAAATGACGAGGTTTGTCATGAATACTATAGTAGTTCATCACTTGATGACGACTCATTGCATAATGAATATGACAAACTATGCAATATTAGCTTAAAACTAATTAACAAAATAAGCTTTTAAAGAGTCAAAATCAACGCTTAGATAAAGAAGTCATAGAAATAAAAGCAAACTAAAATGTTTAGAAAAGGGTAAAATAGCAAGTGGTGAATGTGAACTTTGTGTTCAACTTCAAACACTAGTTGATAATTTAGATTCTAAAATTGCTAGAATGAGTACGAACACCTTAGATACAATACTCGATGGTGTTAAACCGGTAACAACCAAAAGGGTCTAGGTATTCAACAACTTGATCCATCAACTAGTGAAAGTAAAGAAACAAAATTTGTTAAAGAACTAGAAAAACCACCAATTGCTGTGGCGGATCCCACGGATCCCTAAAAGGGAACCGCTAGTGGATGACCGGGATCCGTGGATCTGCTGTGACAATTAGTGGTAATAACATAGCCTCTTCATCTAGAACCGAGTTCACATCGTTAAGGAAGAAACCAACTCATGTCACCACTAGACATCCACCTCCAAAATATAATCCTACTTTTGCAAGAAACAAAGCACCATCTATTCAAAAACATAATGCATCTAGGAGACCTAATAACGTCTATCAAGAAGTAACCATCAAATGGGATGGAACCCTAATATGCAAAACGGTTTTTCCTTTCAAAACTTTGCTTCATGGAATGCATACTCATCTTATCCATACATGTCTAACATGAATGGAATGTTTAACACTAATGGACCCATGAACAAATGGGGACCAAACTTTTGAGTTTATTATTGTTTTAGGTGTGCTTAAAGGTCGACCTAGACCCCGATGAATGGGTCAAGGATAGCGGGTGCACGAGGCACATGACCGCAATAGGGATCTATTCTCCACATATGAACTGTAAATGGAGGTAATGTGGTGTTTGGAAATAGCAAAAGTAGAATCATCAAGAAGGTACGGTTTCTAACAAATCTCTAACCATTAACGATGTGTGTCACGAGAAAACCTAAACTTTAACCTCTTAAGTATAGGACAAATATGTGATAAAAGTGCAATGTACTTTTTACCAAACCGTAGTAAGATACTTAAAAATGGCATAACCATAGGAAGAGGAATTAGGAAACATGGAGTCCATGTCATTAAAATCGGTAATGAACCTAAAGACAAACTATGTCTTACCTCTATGGATGATACTTCAACTTATGGCATCAAGATTGGGTCACGCCAACATGCGACTTCTTCAATCGCTATCATCCAAAGATCTAGTAAGAGATCTACCTAAGTTAAAATATAAACATCATTTTGTGATGCTTGTAATGTAGGTAAACAAGCTCATTCGAGTCATAAAGCTAAAAACATGGTGTCCACAACTAGGTGTCTAGAATTACTACATATGGATTTATTTGGTCTATCCGCTATCCAAAGTTATGGAGGCAACTACTACACTTTGGTAATAGTGGATGACTACTCTAGGTATACATGGACAAAATTTTTAAAGAACAAGCGAAACCTTTAATTACTTTGAAATATTAAGCAAAAAGATCCAAAGAAAACTAGAAGTCCTATAGTGTCTATTAGGACGGATCATGGTAGGAATTCGATAATGAAGTGCAATTTGGAGCCTTTTGTGATGCTAATGGTATTACTCACAACTTCTCGGCTCCACGACTCCACAATCGAATGGGGTAGTAGAAAGAAAGAATAGAACCCTTCAAGAAATGGTAGAACCATGCTTAATGAACAATCCGAGTTTCTACCGGTGTAAGTTTGAGATGAGTTTCGAGTCCTTAGCCCAAGGTGTTGTACTCAAGTTTCGTGTCCATTATCCTGCTTTCCTTGGTATTAGATGGGCCTTCATGACTATGGACCAGGTCATCCTGTGTTTGTTCGGCCGTACTACGACTTATAATCGACTCATTAATACAAATAAACCGTGAAAACGCTTATTAATATTTTGCGATCTCTTTGTGTTTTGTTGATAACAAATATAATGTTGTCTTAAGTATAATTATAAGGATACATGTTATTTTGTAAAGCATTTACATATAGTCTTTTAAATACAAAATGTAGTAATTAAGCATTTGTTGTAATAGTTTATTAGGATGGTAAAACCATAACCCATGGACCATAACCCATGGATCTTAACCCATACCCAAGAAGACTAGATACAATGTATACTTAGATACATTGAATATAAAGAAAACCCATGACCAACCCATAACCCATGACCCATAACCAAAAACCCATGGGCAAAGAGGAGTTGCCCACGGATCCCTAGGTTTACACTCAGACGGATCCCAGTGGAAGGGATCCGTGGGATCCGGGAATAGTGAGGAAATTTGCCTATAAATAGAGAGCCATTTCTTCATTTTAACTCACCCTCTTCTTACTAAATCTCTCATACACTCTCATTCTCTTCTAACATATAGATCACTTGATCTAGAGAGTTGTTCTTCTTTCTTTCTAGTTGTGATCCTCATATAGGTCCTTCTAAGGCGAGATCACGAGCATTCTACAAGTCATCCAAGCAAGGGTCCTTGATTGATTTGTCACTCCGCAAGATTTCAGAGCGAAGATCTTGTATTTGATATTTCACATATTTGTTGTGTAATAGTTGTGTTGGTTTGGTCCACCGTGCTACGGACTCGGTATCTAGCTTTGTACCGAAAAGTGTAAGCAACGCCAGAAGGCTTCTCCGCCAAGTGAAGGAGTTTGTTGACATAGTGCTTGAACTCTTGAGTAGGTGACCTGGGAGTGGAGTAGGGCAAGGAAGGTGTCCTTGTAGCCGAACCACTATAAATCGGTTGTGTCATTTCTATCCCTTATCTTTATTTATTTGCTTGCATTATCATTAGATCTATACGTTCTCAACATCCATGCGATTTCACATAATATCGGATCTAAAGTTTTGAAATCAACTTAAAATCGGTAAAACTATTCAACCCCCCTTCTAGTTTTCCACAATTGGCATCAAGAGCTAAGTTTATAAAAGTTTTAAAGTAAAATTGTATTTTAAAAACTTTTTGATCACTATGGGTTCTGAAAATTATAAGGAAGGGCAATCTATGCAACGACCACCACTACTTGAAACTAATGATTTAATATATTGGAAAAATAGATTCGAAACATATGTGAAGTCTAAAGATATTGATCTTTGGTACATTATTGTTGAAGGTGATTTTGAGGCTACCTCAAATGATGATAAGGGAAATTTAGTTAACATACCTCATGATAAACTAAATGATGAAATGAAGAAAAAGCTTTCTAAAAATAGTGAAGCAAAAATGGTTTTATATAATGTTTTACCGAAAAAGGAATTTGAAAGAATTTCTTTACTCAAAACCTCTAAAGAAATTTGGAATTCTTTAGTTGTAACTCATCAAGGCAACGAACAAGTTAAAAATAATAAAATTGATTTATTTGTTCAACAATATGAACAATTTTCAATATCGGATGAGGAAACAATAGATCATTCATTTGCTAACTTTAATACTATTATTACATCTTTACAAGCACTTGATGAATCTTTCTCTAGCCGTAACCATGTTAGGAGATATCTAAGGGCACTTCCATCAAAGTGGAGATCTAAGGTGACGGCGATCGAAGAGTCAAAAGATTTGACAACTCTCACCCTCGATGAACTCATAGGCAATCTAAAAGTCTACGAGCTTGTTCTTGCTAAAGATTCCGAAGCCTCAAAGGTAAAAGAGAAACACAAATCTCTTGCCTTAAAAGCCAAAAAGGCTTCAAGCGATGAAGAGAACTCTTCCTCAGGTAGTGACGACGAGAAGTACGCTATGGCGGTAAGGGACTTTAAAAAGTTCTTTAGAAGAAAGGGAAGATATGTCAAACAACCGTATGACGATAAGAAAGGCTTTCGGAAAAGCAAAGATGAAGAAAAGCCAAAAGATGATCGTACTTGCTTTAAATGTGGGGACCCAAACCACTTTATTAGTAAGTGTCCCAAACGGGATGATCAAAAGGCGTTCGTGAGCGGCACCTGGGGAATGAGCGACGAGGAGGACGAAGAAATTTGTCTCATGGAAAATGACGAGGTATGTCATGAATACTATAGTAGTTCATCACTTGATGACGACTCATTGCATAATGAATATGACAAACTATGCAATATTAGCTTAAAACTAATTAACAAAAATAAGCTTTTAAAGAGTCAAAATCAACGTTTAGATAAAGAAGTCATAGAAATAAAAGCAAAACTAAAATGTTTAGAAAAGGGTAAAATAGCAAGTGGTGAATGTGAACTTTGTGTTCAACTTCAAACACTAGTTGATCATTTAGATTCTAAAATTGCTAGAATGAGTACGAACACCTTAGATACAATACTGATGGTGTTAAAACCGTAACAACCAAAAGGGTCTAGGTATTCAACAACTTGATCCATCAACTAGTGAAAGTAAAGAAACAAAATTTGTTAAAGAACTAGAAAACCAGCCATTGTTGTGGCGGATCCCACGGATCCCTAAAAGGGAACCGCTAGTGGATGACCGATCCGTGGATCTGCTGTGACAATTAGTGGTAATAACATAGCCTCTTCATCTAGAATCGAGTTCGTTATCGTTAATAGGAAGAAACCAACTCATGTCACCACTAGACATCCACCTCCAAAATATAATCCTACTTTTGCAAGAAACAAAGCACCATCTATTCAAAACATAATGCATCTAGGAGACCTAATAACGCCTATCAAGAAGTAACCATCAAATGGGATGGAACCCTAATATGCAAAACGGTTTTCCTTTCAAAACTTTGCTTCATGGAATGCATATCATCTTATCCATACATGTCTAACATGAATGGAATGTTTAACACTAATGGACCCATGAACAAATGGGGACCAAACTTTGAGTTTATTATTGTTTTAGGTGTGCTTAAAGGTCGACCTAGACCCGATGAATGGGTCAAGGATAGCGGTGCACGAGGCACATGACAAAGAATAGGATCTATTCTCCACATATGAATCCGTAAATGGAGGTAATGTGGTGTTTGGAAATAGCAAAGTAGAATCATCGGTAAAGGTACGGTTTCTAACAAATCTCTAACCATTAACGATGTGTGTCACGAGAAAACCTAAACTTTAACCTCTTAAGTATAAGACAAATATGTGATAAAAAGTGCAATGTACTTTTACCTAAACCGTAGTAAGATACTTAAAAATGGCATAACCATAGGAAGAGGAATTAGGAAACATGGAGTCCATGTCATTAAAATCGGTAATGAACCTAAAGACAAACTATGTCTTACCTCTATGGATGATACTTCGACCTTATGGCATCGAAGATTGGGTCACGCCAACATGCGACTTCTTCAATCGCTATCATCCAAAGATCTAGTAAGAGATCTACCTAAGTTAAAATATAAACATCATTTTTGTGATGCTTGTAATGTAGGTAAACAAGCTCATTCGAGTCATAAAGCTAAAAACATGGTGTCCACAACTAGGTGTCTAGAATTACTACATATGGATTTATTTGGTCCATCCGCTATCCAAAGTTATGGAGGCAACTACTACACTTTGGTAATAGTGGATGACTACTCTAGGTATACATGGACAAAATTTTTAAAGAACAAAACGGAAACCTTTAATTACTTTGAAATATTAAGCAAAAGATCCAAAGAAAACTAGGAAGTCCTATAGTGTCTATTAGGACGGATCATGGTAGGGAATTGATAATGAAGTGCAATTTGAGCCTTTTGTGATGCTAATGGTATTACTCACAACTTCTCGGCTCCACGACTCCACAATCGAATGGGGTAGTAGAAAGAAAGAATAGAACCCTTCAAGAAATGAGTAGAACCATGCTTAATGAACAATCCGAGTTTCTACCGGTGTAAGTTTGAGACGAGTTTCCGAGTCCTTAGCCCCAAGGTGTTATACTCAAGTTTCGTGTCCATTATCCTGCTTTCCTTGGTATTAGATGGGCCTTCATGACTATGGACCGTGTCATCCCAGTTTGTTCGGCATTTACGACTTTTATAATCGACTCATAATACAAATAAACCGTAAAACGCTTATTAATATTTTGCGATCTCTTTGTGTTTTGTTGATAACAAATATAATGTTGTCTTAAGTATAATTATAAGGATACATGTTATTTTGTAAAGCATTTACATATAGTCTTTTAAATAAAAAATGTAGTAATTAAGCATTTGTTGTAATAGTTTATTAGGATGGGTAAAACCATAACCCATGGACCATAACCCATGGATCTTAACCCATACCCAAGAAGACTAGATACAATGTATACTTAGATACATTGAATATAAAGAAAACCCATGGACCAACCCATAACCCATGACCCATAACCAAAAACCCATGGGCAAGAGGGCGTTCCACGGATCCCTAGGTTTACCTAGACGGATCCCAGTGGAAGGGATCCGTGGATCCGGGAATAGTGAGGAAATTTGCCTATAAATAGAGAGCCATTTCTTCATTTTAACTCACCCTCTTCTTACTAAATCTCTCATACACTCGATTCTCTTCTAACATATAGATCACTTGATCTAGAGTTGTTCTTCTTTCTTTCTATTTGTGATCCTCATATAGGTCCTTCTAAGGCGAGATCACGAGCATTCTACAAGTCATCCAAGCAAGGGTCCTTGATTGATTTGTCACTCGCAAGATTTCAGAGCGAAGATCTTGTATTTGATATTTCACATATTTGTTGTGTAATAGTTGTGTTGGTTTGGTCCACCGTGCTACGGACTCGGTATCTAGCTTTGCACCGGAAAAGTGTAAGCAACATTGTGAAGGCTTCTCCGCCAAGTGAAGGAGTTTGTTGACATAGTGCTTGAACTCTCGAGTAGGTGACTCGGGGAGTGGAGTAGGGCAAGGAAGGTGTCCTTGTAGCCAAACCACTATAAATCGGTTGTGTCATTTCTATCCCTTATCTTTATTTATTTGCTTGCATTATCATTAGATCTATATGTTCTCAACATCCATACGATTTCACATAATATCGGATCTAAAGTTTTTGAAATCAACTTAAAATCGGTAAAACTATTCAACCCCCCCTTCTAGTTTTCCACAGACTCCATAATATCATCAGGAAGACATGATATGATGATACTTTTGAGTCTTTGGTCTGGTTGACCACTCTTCTCTCATCCTCGAAGTCCACTAAGCTTCGTGTTTAGGCAAACCTTGATCTTTGGGATAAATGGACCTTTATTAATACACTTGATGTAATAAGGTTCCATCCCAATCAAATAGCAAAGCATACGCTTTTCTATTTGTTAAATTTACCAACTTCAAGTCTAGGGCAACAATGAATAAGCTCCACCCTTTTGCCGACTAGTTGGGGTACATCAATTTCGACCATTAGGATCCTGATTTAAAACAATTTTGAGCAAACCTTGAAAAGGGTTTTATAATCGAGATGCTCGATACCACTTGTTGTTCCCTATTCACTATCGTATAAAACAATTAAGTATTAAAAATAGATAATAGTGAATCAATAATCAAGTAAGATGTAAGTAAAACACATCGATAAATTTTCAACATAATATTCTTTATTAGAAATCAATCAAAAGAATACATTACCCAAGTACTTGCGGAATAGTACTTGGGATTGAAATGACAAAGGGTTGGTACTCCTCACTAAGCTCAAAGCTAAGTCTCGAGCACAACTACTATGGAACCATCGAGCTATCTCGTGGACCGAGTTGTGTTGGAGGAGTGAAAGATTGCTGTGTGTGTGTGTGTTTTACAATTCACACGCTTGAATCTTTCACTCCATCTCTTATGCTATTTATACAAGTATGAGTATTAACTTTATCCTAAGTGACAACTAATAATTCTGAAGACAAAATATCGATGTATTTTGTCTCGCTAAAGACTATATTAAGTAAGAGACAAAGTCGCTTTCCATAAGTCGCTGATGACACCGAGCCCGATAGTTTGCCATTCGTGGAAAGTTGACTTTGGTTGATAAGGACTTCGCCTTATCCGATTCAAACTTATCCCGCCATTTTTCGCCTTCATTGCCTTTAGTCTTCTACTTCAGTTTGTCTTGATGTAAGTAGTTGGTGAGGAGTTTAGGATTCAATGAGTTATTGTCATCACTCATTGAATCCACCATCTTCTTCTTGACCCGTCTTTACCCTTAAGTTCCGCCTTCCGAGTGGAGAGACTTCTTCTTGCCTTCATCGAGTATCTCGAAGATGGCTCACTGCGAGACTATGCACTCAGTGACCTGTTAGTGTTTAACGGTCTAAACACTTAGGGTATTTTCTATTCAAATCCTAGACTTAAGGGGTTTGGGTATTTTCTGAACCCAACATCTTCTGTTATAACAATTTATAATGTTAAAATCATACTTACATTGTTATTATTTCCACGGTTTCAGGAATCGTTGAATTCAAATAGTAGTATGTCGAGCTTAGATTCTGGATACTTATGTTTCTGATTGCCACTTTGTTTGTAGTTGTGCTACCATAATTCTTTTTGTCGCCAACATGCTGGAGAATTCCTATGTAGTATGATAAAAAAAATGAACAATGTTCAAAGGGATGCATTTGGGAGGATCATAACTGATAGACGAGAATACCTGTGAGAATGGAATCTTCTACGTCTGCGTGAGAGGTACTTCACTGTATACAACAAAACCAAAATAGTGGTAAGGAAAGCCTTCATTTGTTATTGGAGAAGCTTGTGTGTATTTGACAAAGAGCAAGGTCATATCATTATCTAGTGTCTTCTGGCAGCCAAATCCCTGAATCTGGTAGGTGAGGCCAATTTGAAATATATTCTCAAAACGTTTGTTTTCTTGCAGATCTATATTAGCCTAAATTGCTTAACCCCACAATGTACAAAATATAATTGGTTAGAATAAATTAATAAATATTAAGTGGTGCACAAATTTCATCGCTTTGGCTACTATCTTTTTTCTGCAAACCTTTTTATCCAGGAAAATGCAGCCAAAATTTGTTGGAATCATGGTACGAAAACTTTTGGATGTCCACGTCTGGTAGATTTTAACCTGAATAGCTTTGTTGATGTCTACCCGTTTCAAATTGGCGAAGTCGATAACTTCTGGCTCTATGGCTATCATTTTGCCTGCAGATTTGGATGAAAGATCGTGGCTGCTGCTCACAGGCATTAGTCTACAAAAGTAGCAAATAGAGAAGGTGAACGACATGTATATGAACTTTAGTACATTTTTTTATCATACTATAAAGACAACTCCAAACACCTTAGATCCTTGAATGAAAGAATAAGAGATTAAAATTTTGAAGCACACTTGCTTACAATCTATCAAAGTGGACACACCTTTTGCTGTATGGCTTAATTCAATTGGCTCATTTAACCAATTTGACACTTACGAACTATCTTTATGGGTAAAAGCCATAAAATAACAACGTACTTTCTAAAATTTACCGACTTGAAACACTTACTTTTTTATTAATATATACACCCATGTACTTTCAAATTTTGTTCCGACTTTACCCATATTGTAATAAAATAATATTATTTAATATGATATTATATTAATATAAATCGGTCATATGGGTGAAGTCGGAACAAAATTTGAAAGTACGTGGGTGTATATGTTAATAAAAAAGTAAGTGTTTCAAGTCGGTATATTTTAGAAAGTACATTGTTATTTTATGACTGTGACTATAAGTTTCTAATTATTTGACGACAGCTTGACTGTGACTATAAGTTTCTAATAGCACGTAGATGATGCACATTACCTTGCAATTTGGCCATGACGTTTCGATGGTCACCATTGCTTGGTGACAGAGTAGGGAATGATCATATCATGATCACCACACAAAACTTACTTGTAAGAATTCAAATTGACCAAACTGGAAATCCAAAGACCTTTCCAGAGCTTTTGTAACAAAAACGAACGTCTGCATAAAAACATTTTTCATGATTAAAGAAAAGTTGCATTTGGATGTAGGCAGCATCATAACCTAATGCTAGCAGGTACCTGTCCAGAAGCGCTTAACTTCAACTTCTAATTGCAGTCTCTATTCATCATAATTCAGGACAACCTTAACTGAAGACACGCCTTCATTATAAGAAGTTACAAATCACGCTACTCATCCTGAAGCAAATCCGCTAACATTATCATTCTTTTTCAATCTTTCAGAAAATACTAATTACATTTATTCTCCAGGTCATTGTCGAAAAAAAATATATTCTCTGATAAAACACATTTTTGAAAAAAGACGTTCCGGTGGACATTGAATAATCAAAATCAATGCTTGTACCCTCGTTCGCATATATACAATATAAGGCACAACACTCAAAAGTAACTACTATCAAAACAACATAAAATAAACAAAAATTATACCTATCTCTGCACCACGTCCCCGCATCTCAGAAATCAACATTGTAAGTTGCCTAATTGTAACACCTCAACCTTTTAGGTAATGATTTATATACTTTTATATTCTAGTAAGGACCTCTCACGATATAAATCTAAGCAATAAGGACTATCCTTGCAATAGTCCTGCCATTAGGGACCAAACTTGCCAAATAGTCAAATTTTAAAATTATATTTACCTGAATATCATTCTCAGGTAACCAAAAATTCCAGAAGTGTCGACTCTTTTCACATACCATCTACTCCAACATCATATCAAGCTAGGGTTTGATCCAAGATTAATTTTAAGCAAGTATTGAGCAAGGTTTCACCTCACATAAGCTTATAAACGAATAAGCTAGGGTTTTCACCATCCAATTTGAGGTAAAGATCATGTCTTGTTGTTAAACTTGTATGTCATGGCTTCCTAGTTGTGGGTAAAGCCTAAAGTTTATATCTTTGTGCCATTTATGGGGTTATCATAGAATTTTACATGATTATGTGAAATTATGATTTTTGAGAAATCACCAAGTATACTAGTAATCATGTAGAATTGATTAGATAAGTGATGGGTACCTTATTAAGGTGCTATAACACCATTTTGTGGTGTTAATTTTCAGAAACCATGTTGATGTGGTTATATAAGCCACGAACCAAACACCCCTTTATGGCTTATTTATTCTTTTAGTGCTTATTATAATAAGCCTAATCATGTTCTTAATAAGCTCCGTGTAATTCATATGTTCCTAGGTTATAAGCGTTACTTGGGACATCTTTAGAAGCTCGTGATTCTATTCAAGCGACTTTGAGGTGAGTAACATATTTAAGTATAGAAGCGGGTCCTTGGTAACTCGTTAATGTGCCATTCTAATTGTGGTGCCACGTTCATGTTTATGTAGTATATTGTGTTACGAGTTCATGGTGTTATAATTATCGTTGTGTGCCTAAATAAGTCACTCATAGTATGTTTATAAGTGAATTATGTTAGGCGGGTCAAAACAGCCCCAAATGACCCGTTTGGATTTAGTTAAGTATTTTTAGCCTAAATATTATAATATTATTTGTATAGCGTCCTAAGTGGACGACACAACTAAATTAGTCGTCCTGAGTGGACGATTTGCATAATTATATGCATTATGACCCAAAAGATGGGTATAGACGTCCTAAGTGGACGACATGTGTTATTATGTCATGACATGCTCTAAAAGGAGCCTAGGCGTCCTAAGTGGACGGCCAGAGCCTTATTAGCATCTCATTTTGTAAAATGAGACTTAGACATCTAAGTGGATGACCGGTGTTTATAGCGGCTCAAAGTCATGGAGTATATGACTTAGGCGTCCTAAGTGGACGACTAGAACATTTTCGATTATCTTGAACCAATATGGGTTCTAGCGTCCTTAGTGGGCGACTAGTATATAATATCAAACAAGTACTCATTGTCTACGAAGCAACCATAATATTATGCTATGTTATGATTAGTATCTTTTATATGTTATTTCACTAAGCGTCGTGCTTACGTTGCTTTGTTGTACTTGTTATAGGTGAAGCTAGTGGTAGTGCTACGAAGGGTACGAAGACCGAGAACTAGACCTCGGTGGGATACTTGGGTAATGAGCCTTTTTCCCTACACGCTCTCTTACCAAGAAACGCCCTAGGTTGTATGCTTTTGTGTATGAACATATAAACTCATGGTTATGTGATAATCAAGTAGATAGGTAGTTTCTTTTATAGTTTAAAGGGTGTTTGGCATAGTGCCATTCTTGCCCATATTGACCCATTTTGATCATGTACGGGTCAAGACGAATGATATATGTTATGTACAGTTTTATGTGTTGATATAAGTGTTGGTGTAAATATTTTATATGTCCATGTAAAAAAAAAAAAAATTAGCCTGGGCGTTTCAAGTTGGTACCAGAGCAGTGGTTTAAGGGATTTAGGTATCCGCTGTAGATGGGTACTTAGACTTAAACCTAGGCTCTGTGGGACCTATAGTATTAGACACGTTTCCGCATTATTATGTAGCATCAGTATTAGTATTAGTGCAGCATACATTGTTTGTATGGTAAACATATTATTAGTATTCATGAATTTGGTGTAACATGGTCAAGGTGAGCACTTGGTTATCTGATGGAATTATTACGACGCCTGGCCAACGTGGTAATAATCGCGTCACATAACGAGAATTTACCGATATTATGTTGCACCAAAGGAATGAACCCCGATAGTAATATTAAGCTCATGCATATAGAAATCTATACATTATGAATCTTGCAGTGACTCTTATTGTTCTCTTATCGTGCAATATGTTTAACTTTCAGCGTAGATATGGCTGAAAGACCTCCTAACAGCTCTGAGTGGCCGACTCATGTAGACATACCAGAACAGGATGATCGGGAGTCCTCCCGATCCAGCAGAAACAGATGAGCATGATAATGCTCCTATTTCTGATGCTATGGCTAGACAGATCAGAGATATAATATCTCAAGAGATAGCCAAGGCACAGGAAGCAGCTATACCATATTATACAGAACGTCTCAGTGAGATCATAGCTCAGACTATCACAATGAGAACTTGATCGAAAGCGGTTGCACAGTCGCGCCACCCAAGGAAGTTACTTATCTCGACTTCGCGACTTGCAAGCCCCGATTTACTCGGAGAACAAGATCCTTTTAAATGCCACAGATGGATCCGGGATGTTGAAGGGCGTTTGCCACGATAAATGCCACGAGGAACGTTGGGTTAATTTTGCTATTAATCTCCTTCGTGATCGGGCTAAAACATGGTGGAATTGGACCCTTGCATCAAAAAGACCAGAAATTGCTAGGAGTATGACTTGGAAGGAGTTCAAGGAATTACTCTTTCAGAACTTTGCTCCAGAGGCGGAACTTAATAAGATTCGCCGAGACTTCTTGGGTACCCACTGGACCACGAGTCAATACATGAATTCTCCATGACCTTCCTTGACAGAGCACATTTTCTACCTGAATATGCTAATGACGAAAGGTTGCTTATGAAACATTATGTGGATATGCTTAGAAAAGATATCCGTCAGTTTATTTCAGCCAGGGATTGGAAAAACATGGATCAGCTCATGAATGCAGCTTTAGAGCGAGAACAAGAAACAAAGAAAGAGGAAGAGATTCCTCTAAAAGAAAGATGGAGCGAGCTAGTTCGTCTCGGAAGAAAGTTAAGCGAGCGAGGCTTATCCTAATCACGGGGTAGGAGCTTTCCACGGTGTGTGCGGTGTAAAGGTTTCACCCAGGAGAATGTCGTGCAGGTAGCAAGACCTGCTACAGTTGTGGTGAGCCTGGTCACATCAGTAAAGATTGTCCAAAACCGGTTCAGGTTTGCAGGAAATGCTATGATCCAAAGCACACGACTGAGTCTTGTCCCAATGTCAGACCCCTTCCTCCTCCGCGTCAGCAAGAGCCTAGGAGGAATATAGACAGGCGAGGGGCGCCATCTGCTTCTAGACCTTCAGGAGCCCCTAGCCTTCCTATTGTCCAAAGACCACATAGACCACCAGCCCGTGTTCATCAGATGATTGTAGATGAAGCTAAGGAAGCATATGACGTTGTGACAGGTACCTTTTTTGTGAATCTATTACTTGCTCGTGTGCTATTTGATTACGGTGCGAGATAGATCTTTTGTATCCGAAAGGTTTAGTAGGAGATTTTACATTCGATTAGTCGACAAGCCACCACTAGATGTGGAAGTAGCTAATAACAAAGTGATACGTGTGTAGATGTCTTCGAGTGCGAAATAGAAGTCGATAATGATAAGTATCGATTGATCTAATTCCCATCCCTATGGGAGAGCTTGATGTAGTCATCGGTATGGGTGGCTCGGTATGAATGAAGCCATCATTGTATGCCGACATAAGCTAGTCCGACTCGAGAACCCCAGTGGGGAGAAACAATCATCTATGGCGGCGTAAGAAGGCTAACCTTGCTATTTGTACTTATGCTAGAGCCAAGAGATACTTGGCACGTGGTGTCAAGCCTATTTAGCTCATGTTGTCGATATTCATAAGTCTGTTCCAAATCTTGATAATATTCCAATTGTTAGGAATTTCCGATGTCTTTCGGAGGAACTCCGGGTATGCCACACGATAGAGCGGTGAGTTCCACATTGATCTTATTCGGGAGTACTCCTATTGCCAAAACTCCCTACGGACTTGCCCCATCGAAATCGCAGAACTCATGAAGCGATTACAAGAAGCTGCTGGATAAGGGTTTCATTCGCGATGGTTCCCGTGGGAGCACCGATCCTTTTGTGAAAAGAAGGATGGTAGTATGCGCATGTGCATCGACTACCGAGAGCTTAATAAAGTTACTATCAAGAATCGTTATCCTCTTCCTAGGATAGATGATTTATTTGATCGACTATGAGTATGCAAGTTTCTTTTCAAAATAGACCTCGGATCTGGATATCATCGGTTAAAGATTCGGAAGAAGATATCCGAAGACGACTTTCCGGACTAGATATGGGCATTATGAGTTTCTGATTATGCCATTTGGTTTGACGAATGCCCCAACAGCTTTTATGGACCTAATGAATCGGGTCTGTCGTCCGATGTTAGATAAGTCAGTTATTGTGTTTATTGACGATATCCTCATTTATTCCAAATCAGCTAGTGATCACGAAACCCACTTGCGCCAAGTCCTCAGCATGTTAAGACGAGAAAAGCTTTATGCTAAGTTCTCGAAGTGTGAGTTCTGGCTCCGAGAAGTTCAATTTCTCGGGCATGTCATAAATAGTGAGGGCATTAAAGTAGATCCAGCTAAAATCAGTGCCATCATGAATTGGGGGCGACCCAAAACTCCCACAGAAATTAGATCATTTCTTGGACTTGCGGGTTACTACCGCCGTTTTATCAAGATTTTGCAAAGATTGCTTCTTTCTTCTTGAGCTCACCCATGAGAATGTAAATTTTGAGTGGGATGAGGATCGAAGTCGCCTTCAAACTCTTAAACAGAGGTTAAGTCAGGCTCCAGTCTTAGTATTGCCAGAAGGCAATGATGATTTCGAAGTTTATTGTGATGCATCTTCTAATGGCCTCGGCTGTGTTCTTATGCAGAGAGGTCGAGTCATCGCCTATGCCTCTAGACAGCTTAAGAAACATGAGGAAGAATATCCTACTCATGATTTAGAGCTAGCGGCAGTAGTCCTTGCCTTAAAACTGTGGAGGCATTACCTTTACGGTGTAAAGATCAAGATCTTTACCGACCATAAAAGCCTCAAATACTTCTTTGATCAGCGTGACCTCAATATGAGGCAAAGACGTTGGTTAGATCTAGTCAAGGACTATGATTGTGAAATCCTTTATCATCCAGGAAAGCCAGCGTTGTAGCGGATGCCTTGAGCCGTAAAACAAGGCACGACTCCTTATTGGTCAAATCACTTGGATGGTGATTACCCCGACTTTTATGAGCATATTAAATCGATTCGGCATGAAGCATGGGAAAATGGCGATGTAAATTGAGCGGCTCGTGGGTCGGTGCACAACTTAGTTGTGGACTCACGAGGGCTCGAACACTTTGGTAGAATATGGATACCGAATGATAAAGAGCTCAAAAGTTGTTGCTTGATGAGGCTCATAAGTCAAAATATTCCATTCACCCGGTGCCACCAAGATGTATTATGATCTTAAACCGATTATTGGTGGCGGTATGAAAAGAGACATTGTAAAATATGTCGAGCGATGTCTTACTTGTCTCCAAGTTAAGGCGAACATCAACAACCTTATGGTAGCTACAACCTCTTGAGATTCTGTTCGAAATGGGAAAGGATTACTATGGATCTTATCACGAAATTACCCAAGACACCGCGTCAGTATGATGCTATATGGGTGATTGTAGATCGTTTAACAAAGAGTGCGATTTTCCTTCCTATTAAGGAATCGATGTCCTCAGAGGCTCATGAGTTGTATCTTCGCGAAGTAGTGGCCCGACATGGAGTACCAGTCTCTATAGTATCAGATAGAGATATCAGATTTACTTCTAGATTCTGGAAGAAATTTCAAGAGAATCTAGGTACTCGTGTCCATTTTAGCACAACTTATCATCCACAGACAGATGGTCAGAGTGAAAGGACCATTCAGACACTAGAAGATATGCTTCGAGCCTGTGCTATTGACTTCGGTGGTAGTTGGGATAAGTACTTAGCGCTAGCAAAATTCTCGTACAATAACAATTATCACTCCAGTATTAAGATGCCTCCATACGAGATGTTGTATGGAAGGAAATGTCGAACTCCTATATGTTGGGGTGAGATTGGACAAGAGAATTAGCCAGTTCTGATGTTGTCCAACAGACGAATGAAAAGATTGATCAGATCAAAGAAAGGCTTAAGATGGCCCAGGATCGACAGAAGTCCTATGCGGACAAGAGGAGACGACCAATAGAATTTCAGGTCGGTGATCGTGTTATGCTGAAAGTTTCTCCATGGAAAGGTGTTATCCGTTTCAGGAAGCGTGGAAAGCTAGGACCACGTTACATTGGTCCATTCAGAATAACTGACAGAGTTGGAAAGGTAGCGTACAGACTTGAGTTACCAGAGGAGTTAAACAACATCCATAATACTTTCCACGTGTCTCAGCTACGAAAATGTCTGGCAGATGAGGCAGAGTATGTCCCTAGCGGACATAGTAGTTGATGAGAAACTTGGCTACGTTGAAGAGCGGTAGAGATTGTTGACACCATGGTCAAGAAACTCGAAAAAGAGGTCCTCCTTCTTAAAGTCGGATGGAAGCACAAAGGGGTTAGAGTATACATGGGAACCCGAAGAGGAGCTCATTAAATACTACCCTTTTTATCGAGAATGGTTTGTGAGGACACAAACCGAATAAGTGAGGACACAAACCTTTTAGGTAATGATTTATATACTTTTATATTCTAGTAAGAGACGATATAAATGTAAGCATAAGGACTATCCTTTAGGGACTAAACTTGCCAAATAGTCAAAGTTGAAATTATAATAACACGAATATCATTCTCGGGTAACCAAAAATTCGATAAGTGTCGACTCTTTTCACCTACCATCTACTCCAACATCATATCAAGCTAGGGTTTGATCCAAGATTAATTTTAAGCAAGTATTGAGCAAGGTTTCACCTCACATAAGCTTATAAGCGAATAAGCTAGGGTTTTCACCATCAATTTGAGGTAAAGATCATGTCTTGTTGTTAAACTTGTATGTCATGGCTTCTAGTTGTGGGTAAAGCCTAAAGTTTATATCTTTGTGCCATTTATGGGGTTATCATAGAATTTTACATGATTATGTGAAATTATGATTTTTGAGAAATCACCAAGTATACTAGTAATCATGTAGAATTGATTAGATAAGTGATGGGTACCTTATTAAGGTGCTATAACACCATTTTGTGGTGTTAATTTTCAGAAACCATGTTGATGTGGTTATATAAGCCACGAACCAAACACCCTTTATGGCTTATTTATTCTTTTAGTGCTTATTATAATAAGCCTAATCATGTTCTTAATAAGCTCCGTGTAATTCATATGTTCCTAGGTTATAAGCGTTAACTGGGGACATCTTTAGGAAGCTCGTGATTCTATTCAGCGGCTTTGAGGTGAGTAACATATTTAAGTGTAAAGCGGGTCCTTAATAACTCGTTAATGTGCCACTCTATTTGTGGTGCTCACGTTCATGTTCACGTAATATACTTGTGTTCGAGTATATAGTGTTGTAATTATATATTATGTGCTTAAATAACACATATGAAAAGTTTATATGTGATATATGTTAGACGGGTCGCAACAGCCCCGAATGACCCGTTTGGATTTAGTTAAGTATTTTCAGCCTAAATATTACAATATTATTTGTATAGCGTCCTAAGTGGGCGACACAACTAAATTAGCCGTCCTAAGTGGACGATTTGCATAAATATATGCATTATGACCCAAAAGATGGGTATAAACGTCCTAAGTGGACGACATATTTTATTATGTCATGACATGCTCCGAAAAGGAGCCTATACGTCCTAAGTGGACGACCGAGCCTTTATTAGCATCTCATTTTGTAAAATGAGACTTAGACATCCTAAGTGGATGACCGGTGTTTATAAGCGGCTCAAAGTCATGGAGTATATGACTTAGGCGTCCTAAGTGGACGACTAGAACATTTTCGATTATCTTGAACCAATATGGGTTCACAGCGTCCTTAGTGGGCGACTAGTATATAATAGCAAACAAGTACTCATTGTCTGAAGCAACCATAATATTATGCCATGTTATGATTAGTATCTTTTATATGTTATCTCACTAAGCATTGTGCTTACGTTGCTTTGTTGTACTTGTTATAGGTGAAGCTAGTGGTAGTGCTACGAAGGGTACGAAGACCGAGAACTAGACCTCGGTGGGATACTTGGGTAATGAGCCTTTTTCCCTACACGCTCTCTTACCAAGAAACGCCCTAGGTTGTATGCTTTTGTGTATGAACATATAAACTCATGGTTATGTGATAATCAAGTAGATAGGTAGTTTCTTTTATAGTTTAAAGGGTGTTTGGCATAGTGCCATTCTTGCCCATATTGACCCATTTTGATCATGTCGGGTCAAGGCGAATGATATATGTTATGTACGGTTTATGTGTTAATATAAGTGTTGGTGTAAATATTTTATATGTCCATGTAAAAAAAAATTAATCGCGTCACATAACGAATTTACCGATATTATGTTGCACCAAAGGAATGAACCCCGATAGTAATATTAAGCTCATGCATATAGAAATCTATACATTATGAATCTTGCAGTGACTCTTATTGTTCTCTTATCATTCTTTTATAGTTTAAAGGGTGTTTGGCATAGTGCCATTCTTGCCCATATTGACCCATTTTGATCATGTACGGGTCAAGATGAATGATATATATTATGTACAGTTTTATGTGTTGATATAAGTGTTGGTGTAAATATTTTATATGTCCATGTAAAAAAAAATAAAAAAATAAAAATAAAAATAATAATTAGCCTGGGCGTTTCACTAATATGTAGATTGTGATCAATATCCTGCATGAGTTGAGATCAATATAGATCTCATAATTACCATATATCCAATAAACCAATCTTAGTCATCCATTTTTAATCAAAGTTAATAAAAAATCGTTTTTATTAAAAATACACATTTTTTGCAAACAACATATCTTGCAAACGGTAAATCTTCAAACTATTAAAAATACACCATCGCGACGAGAATTAAATTATCTTTCTATTAATATGCACTTTTCTATATTTTTGACAAAATTTTTTTTCAAAAATTCCGCCCAGAAAAATCATATATGATTTGTAAAATCATATATGATTTTTAAAAATCGAATCATATATGATTTTCACAAATCATATATAATTTTTACAAATCATATATGATTTTCAAAATCATACATAATTTGTAAAATCGAATCATATATGATTTTCACAATTCATATATGATTTTTACGGGCGAAATTTTGAAAAAAATCGTTAAAATTATATAGTAGTGCATATCTATATAAAGATAATTTAATTCTCGTCATGATCAGATGATTTTTATCACAGAACAATTAACGGTTTGCGAGATATTTAATTTTAAAAAGGGTGAAAGTTTTTTAAAAAAAGAGTAAACTCAAAATACATCTATGTGGTTTACCTCGTTTAGCATCATCATCCCTCTGCATAAAAGTTTCAATGATTACATCACTCCGTTAGTAAAAGATAATCTATAAACATCCTCGGTTAAAATAAGGACTAACGGTGCAAATTATTTCTCCGTTATCTCCTAACGATATAGATAATGTTTACACCGTTAATCCTCTGGGTTAGCAGTATTTACCTGATTAGTCCTTTTTACGTTTACTTGCTGTTTTTTTTTATGCTTCATGCGTTTTTTTTACATTTTCGCCTTTTTACGTTTTCGTCCAGTTTTTAATCCATTTTTAAGCGTGTTCACTTTGCTGTTTTCGTTTTCGTCTGTTTTTTAAGTTTTAAATTTTGTTTTTATGTTTTAATTTTTTTTATGTTTTAAATACTATGTTTTACGTTTCGTCCTTTTCACGTTTTCATAAGTTTTATCCATTTTCATTACACTTTTATTGGTTTTCGTCTATTATTCTACGTTTTCGTCCGTTTTCTTATGCTTTTATCCGTTTTCATTCATTTTGTACACATATAATATGTATGAAAGCGGATAAAATGTATGAATCGATAAAAACGTATGAAAATGGATAAAAATGTTTTTGTATCGATTTTAAATAACAATTTTGACCCATTTCTAGTCCGAATCATCAAAAGTGTAAAACACGAAAGTTGTCTGGAATGATGTTTTACATCAAGACTCGCGAGATTTTAACCTAAAATTCAAAATAGCAGATGACGTAAAAAAAAAAAACAGCATAAAAAACGAAAAAATGCGAATCTGAAAAAACATACGAAAACGTAAAAAGGCAAAACATAAAAAACGGTCGCAATAAAAAATGGGCAAAAACTAAAAGCGGTGGCGTAAAAAGCGAAGAAAAGCGTAAAAAGGACTAACGGTTGCAAGTACAGTTAACCCGGAGGACTAACGGTGTAAACATTATCTATCTCGTTAGGGAGATAACGGAAAATAATTTGCAACCGTTAGTCCTTATTTTAACCGAGGATGTATATAGGTTAACTTTACTAAGAGTGATGTATCTTGAAACTTTTGCGAGAGGATGTATGGTGTAACAGAATTAGCCACGGGGATGTATTTTGGGTTTACTAAAAAATGAATAGCTATTATTGGTTCATTGGATCTTTGGTAAATTTGAGATGTATATTGAACTTTTAACTGTCCTGCATATATTTTAAGTTTACTTAAACTCATAAGCCTGAAAAATAATGTAAACCAAACACCCCTTAAAACCATAACAAATTTGCTCATAATTTGCAGTTTTTTTAATCAATTAATAAAGTTTATGATAAAATAAAGAAACGCTATTGAAATAGCTCATGTCAAAAGTTCAATATAGATCTTAAATTTATTATATATCCAATGAATCAATAATAATAATTCAATTTTAATAAAATAAACTTTCACCCTTTTTAAAAATTAAATATCTCAAAACCGTTAATTGTTACGCGATAAAAATCATACCATCGTGACGAAATTAAATAATCTTTCTATGATATGCACTCTTATGTATTTTTAACGATTCTTTTTCAAATTTTCGGCCCAGAAAAATCATATATGATTTGTGAAAATCATATATGATTCGATTTTTACAAATCATATATGATTCGATTTTTACAAATCATATATGATTCGATTTTTACAAATCATATATGATTTGTGAAAATCATATATGATTCAATTTTTAAAAATCATATATGATTTTTCTGGGCGGAATTTTTGAAAAAAAAATTTTGTCAAAAATATAGAAAAGTTTATATTAATAAAAGATAATTTAATTAAATCAGCGATGATGTATTTTTTTTAGTTTGAAGATTTCTGGTTTACGAGATATATTGTTTTAAAAAAAAGGTGAAAAATAATTTTTATTAACTTTGATTAAAAATGGATGGATAAGATTGGTTTATTGTATATATGATAAATATGAGATATATATTGATCTCAACTCAATAGCCCATAAGCCAAAAAAAAAAGCTAATCCAAACATCCCCTAAAACTTAAAAAATTTGATTATGCATCTTCTTATGACAACTTTGTACCTTTTTAATCCATAAATAAACTTTATAAAAACAAAATGACTATCGTGCCCAAAGGATAAGCTTCATGTACTTGTGCATCTTCTTATGACAAATATGATTATGCATCTTCTTATGAAAAATTTGCACCTTTTTAATTCATAAATATACTTTTATAAAAAAACATAGCTGGAATTAAAAAATAAAAAATAAAAAATGAAGACAACCCAAAATAAAAAACATAACTGGAAACATTTGCACAAACAGAGCCGCTCTTAAAATACCTGCTGAGGACAAAGGAATACGGGTCGAGAATCCATACCGAGAAGCTGGTATATTTAACATATTGCTAGATCAAAGACAAACCAAAATAATACTCCGTATGTCTTTTCTTTTTTTCTTTTTATTTCTTCTTTTTTTAACTGTCGTGAACAAAAACCACAAACAAATGGCAATAACATAACGTAGCCCAATAATTCTTCTTTGTTTGCTAAAGTCTACAACCAAGGTGAATAGTAAAAGAATTACTAGCCAATTGCCAATCAATAAAGTCTACAGCCAAGGTGAAGAGAAAGAGAAATAGCAGCCAATCACAAGCAACGAGGCTAATACTTCTTTTGTGAATCAGCCGTAATTTTATTTATTTATTTTTTTTTTTTATTTATTTTTTTTTTTTTAATTCCGGCTATAAGATAAGATAATTGATCACTCCATATTATATTTTTTTATCGCATCATGATTTATCATTCAGGTTTGTGCCGTCTAATCTTGTGTACACAAATATGGTGCGTGCGTCAAAAGAAATATGGTGTAAGTATCACCCTCTATAAGATAAGTACAGAAGGATAAGGGAAGAAAACCGGGGATATGGAGAAAAAATTAAAGATGATCGATTTTGCTCTTGATACCATATTGAAAGGTTATGAATTCTTTGATCTGCATTCATCTCAAAACAGTAAATATTAATTACATGTGATGATTCTAAAGACTATGCATGAACTAGGTCAAATATAATACAAATAGACCATAATTGCTATGGTCATAAAGCAATAATCCTTTTTTTTTTTATTATGTAACACCCTCAAAAATGGTTTGCAGCGGAAGAAAAAGTTTTTGGGATGCTACATAGTTGGATCATAACACAAGTGAAAAATAATAGCTTTTTCGTAAAAATATTTCATTTATTGTAGTAAAGCAAAGTTTTAAAGTTGAATTGTTGCGAAAATGGTAAATTAATAAAATGTGGTCCCGTTTGAAAATCGGGTCATCTATAACAAATCCACGCCAATGCCCAAATCAGCCTTCCAGGAGTTAGCTATCGCCTTTTCATCCCGAAAATCATCTAAAAGTCAACACAACGGTTGAGTGAATTCATAGGTTTAGTAATAAAAGCAGTTGATCACAAGATTTTCAAGTTTAAAATAAGCCATACGGCTACGTTCATATACCATAAAAGATAGTTGATATTATTGCACTAAGCTCATAAACCAATACTAATACAGCATACACTAATTCTTGGTGTAAGTAAATAAAATTGCCCTCCGAGATGTAATAGCCAATTACATAGAGATACCAAATATAGTGCGCCGGTTATTTCCTCGATAACCCAGAGTCGGGGTCGTCGGTTCCATAGTACTATCCACGATATTTGCGTTCACTCAAGTGATTAATGGTTCATGATGTAGGGGACTTTGGTCAGCAACTTAGGCGAGTCATAATATCAAGAGTACATCAAGCAGTTTTTCAAGCAATTGTGATCATAAAAGCGTTAGTAGCATGTATTCTCCCCAGCGAGTTTATAAAGCAGTTAAAAGAGTAAAAGTGGGCTATGAACTCACCTTAGTGATACGGTAGGAAATGCACAAGAATAGCAAGTACGATATGACAACGGCTTCAACACGAAACCTAGATATAATATGGCAAGTCTCAGAATAATGATATACGTTTGGTTTACGACCGAAAGGATAGAGTATTGAATATAAAATTCAATAGAGCGTTGGATTGTCCAATCCAATAGTGTGCGTGTGTGCTAAACGTTTTAAGTTAATTTTACTTGCTACATTGTCTTAGTTTATTTACTATCAAGGTACGTCGATATCGAATAACGATTTCATAAAATTATTTTCTTATAATTATATATATATATATAAGTTTAGTGTATTATCGACATAATACTTCTCGTTATAAACTCAGATCATCAAAATACTTGTTTTTACGGAGTCGTGATTAAACTATATATTTGGAAAAATATAGTATTTAATGTTTACGCCGATGAGGTCGTCACAAGATATGCGCTAAATATATTTACTTAAACGAAAAAGTGATAAATGTATAAGTTTATCGAACTTATAAAAGTTTTGGATAAAGATATCAAAGCGTTCAACCTCGACGGTTTGAAGTTGTGAAAATTTATTATATATTTCAAAACTAATAAAAGTTTTTAAGAAAATGTTTAAGTCTTTACAAGTTGGGGGTTTTTAAAAATGTAAAATCTTAGTATAAGTTGTAAAAGATTTATATAAGTTTTTAACTTATAAAAGGTGTTTGGAAAATGGTAGGTGTTTGGAAAACGGAGGGCCAATCTTGTCAAAGGGCGAAAGTAGCAAAAGGACTAGCCAAAATAATATGAAACTGACAAGAGAAGGTTTGGAACCTGGGACCTTTCGCTTAACAGGCCAACGCCCCAACCATCTGAGCTAGGGGTGTTTCTTGTTTTAATTTACTGTTCGATCATATTTAAGAAATCCTTGAACTGTTTTGTTTAAACACTACTTCTACTTATTAAACTTAGTTTCCAAGCATGTAATCTGTTACACATTTGTTCTTGGGTTTTCATGTCTTCACATTATTTTATACATGTTTCACATTAGTCGACTTGTTTAGGTGCATGAATACGTGATATATTTACGTGTGATAGGAACTAAGATGAAATAAATGAGTTTCGAATGAGGAATGGTAAGACTTACAACACTCGAATGAGTGGTGACGATATCGAAAGAATGAGTGATCGTGATCAAGACCTCCAAGGTTTCCATTTCGAATCCTATACCCAAGCTACGATCATGACCCTTATTGCGTTTTCCTTTGCTTATCCCAAATCTCCACAATGGGCGTTTATGTTTTGAACGTGAGATGAGAATTGTTTTTGAGTGTGATGATCATTGTTAAGTGTTTGAGCTAGTTTATATAGAAGAACTCATGCATGGCCTTGCCAATAATTTATTTACTTGTTGTCGTGTGAGTTGGTGGCAAGTAACTCGAAATAACTACAGGGAAAACGCTAGTGTGCACTATTAACCCAAGCTTCTCTAAACCTTGACAATTTAAGCCCATGATGAACTAACTTCACAAGGACTTAAGCTCTTTCCTAGTGTTGCTTTCCAGCTGAGAATCAAGAGAAGAAAGTGGGGTTGTATGTTTTGTTTTTGTGAAGAAATGGTGCACCAGGTTCTAGATTTTAAAGAGTTACTTGTGGTATGTTGAAAAGTCAAGGAAGGGTTCACATGCCCTTGTAAGTTCAATTTGGGTAAATTGCAATACCAATGTGGTCTTTGTTAGTTCCAGCCGATTAAAGAGAGATAAAAGAAGAGAGACGGTGCTTGTGTTTTGAAAGTGAGAAAAGTATTAACATGTGTCCATGTATTAATGTTCAAGAAGTGGTAAGTCAAAGTGACCCCTTTTGAGATCACAAGATGTTGTGGAAGCATTCTTAGCAAAAGAGCACATGGTGCTTGTCTTGGGGCTGCAATTGCATCGTGTAGGAGGAAAGGGAGTGGTGAGAAAAAGACCTTGCATGCTTTACTAGAGATTTGTGATGTATAAGTATGGAATGAGTGGATTTTTGAAGTAAGAAAGCAATGGGTTGCATTACCCCTTATGGGTGTCGATTACATGGGTTAAATGGGGAGGATTATATATATATATTTGTTTGTTATAATGTATAAGACAAAAAGGCAGGAAAGGTATTGGGTAGTGGTGTATGCGTGAATTAGTTTATACGTAAAATACGAACTGGTTACGTAAAAATTTGTAAAACTAAAAATACACTTTATAAAATGTGATCATGTAATATATATTGTTATTGTTAAGCGTAGACTAAATATAGTCCAGAAACAGTACTCGATTAATGATGTTATTTGTTAAATGCGGGAAACCTCTGAGTTAAAGAGTTAAATGTACATGTTAAAAGTGAAAAAAGAAAGAAAAAAAAATCGAGTTTTTGGTTAAATATTAACCTGAAAAATTGCGGGTTGTTATATATTACTTCAGATCAATCTTTATATAATAAAGAATAACGTAATTCGAAGTGTTTTGCAAAATCCTTCCGTTGAAAAAAAATTAGACTATAGGAGAGGTTGATTGCCAAAAAATGAAATCGAGGACGATGATTGGTTAATAAAAATCGAAATTAAATTGATTTTTGGCCAACGTTTAGTTTATTTGGTGTAAATTTGGTTGAGAAAAAAACACATAAAAATATAGGTGTCAAATTTGTGAAAAGAAAAACTTTAAAAGATTGGTAATTAATAAAACTTTAGTGGTTAAAATTTTAAAATGGTATAGAGTTAAATGTAATATAATAAGTTTTCATATTTTTAATAACCTTGTAAATTAAAACAATACTTATATTTTATAATGACGAAGATCATTTGAGATTAAAAGATTATTTACATACCAAGGATCAATCTTCACCTCCATTTTTATTTGATCTAATGGATGAGATTAATCCCAACAATTTAAAAACCCACTTTCATCATTTTTTTCAAATATTAATATCCATTTTTATTTGATCTAATTATGAGACATCCCAACAATTTAAAAACCCACTTTCATCATTTTTTTCAAATATTAATATCTTCAAACCGTTAATCGTTAAACGAAAAAAATATATCATAAGAGAAGATTTAATTATCTTTCTATAGATAGGGACTTTGATATACTTTCGACAAAACAAAAATTGTGATTTTTCACGTTTTTAAGTTTTTTCGCTTTTTCGTTCTTGAAATTTCGTTAGAAAATCATATATGATAAAACACTAATTGAATATCACATGATATTAGTGTAATATCATATATGATATGTAATATCATATGATATTAGTGTAATATCACATGTGATATTACATATCATATACGATTTAACACTAATATCGCGTGTGATATTCAATTTGTGTTTTATCATATACGATTTTTTCATGCAAATTTTAAGAAAGAAAAATCTTAAAAACGATGAAAAACGAAATTTTTTCTTTTTCAAAGTATATCAAAGTCTTGTCTATGAAAGATAATTAAACGCTCGTCATGACGCCATGAAATATTTTCACTTAACGATTAACTATTAAGAGATATTTAAATTATAAAAATAGGTGAAATAATAAAATGTTTTTAATCTCAAGAATCGATTTCTTTTTAGATTGGATGATGGAGATGAGTCCCCAGATGTGCAGAAAGTTTTGGTATTTAAATAACTCCCTATTTTATCCCCATATACTTTATAACTTAAAAATACAATATATATGTATTTTAAAACTCCAACATATAAATATACATAAGATTATAAATGTTATTTTTTAACTATTACAAATGTGGACACGAATTTGAATATTAAATACAATTAAATTATTGAAAACGACGATATAATTATCAAATCAGTAAGATTGTTGTAATCATGAATGAAAAAAAAATGATTGTACTCATAACAACTACTCACGAACTTTTATTTATTTATATAAGGATATGTAGAAAACATTTTTAAAAACTTTAACGAGTATATTTTAACTTCATCAACGCTTATTGCGTCTAAATGTAACTTCGATCTTCACAGCATCATAATATCAATAGTTAAATTTAAATGGGAACATCAACATTTATATCGCCTAAATATACTGAATTGAGTTATCAACAAAATATTTTTACAAAATTTGATTATACAAAAGAGAAATGATAGGACGATTAAAACACGCACAATTATGATTATTAACATTTTATGCTAGCGAAATTTATTCACAGAAGAAATTAGGACCCACTCTTCACAAACCAATAAACTCTCGATATATAGTGTTAGCTATATAATGTGACGCGTTTTTAAAGATCCTTATCATTCTAATGGATATAATGAATAATGAAAACTGAAGCGTAAGACATAATAATATGTAATTGTTTTTAAACATAATATTTAAAGATTAATACAAAATATATTTTTTTATCGAAATTCGTGCGTACGGATATTATTACTAGTCTTAATTATACACAATTACACCCTACATATATGGATTTGACTAATGTTAGCATTGAATGAGAAATGATGTCGACTTCGTCCTGCTAACCACAATTTTATGATATTTCAATTATATATATATATATATATATATATATATATATATATATATATATATATATATATATATATTTAAGATCATTCGTTTGAAGAAAAGATTATTTACGTATCGCGATCAATCTCAACCTCTATTTTATTCGATATAATGGATGAGATTAATCCCAACAATTTAAAACCCACTTTCATCATTTTTTCAATATTATATCTTTCAAACCGTTAATCGTTAAGCGAAAAAAAATATATCATTCGACGAGCATTTAATTATCTTTCCATAGATAAAGACTTTGATATACTTTCGACAAAAAAAAATTTTCGTATTTTTCGTTTTTTTTTTAAGTTTTTAGTTTTTACGCATCGAAATTCGCATTATAAAATCATATACGATAAAACACTAATTTGAATATCATCGTGATATTAGTGTAATAACATATATGATATGTAATATCACGTGTGATATTAGTGTAATATCACATATGATATTACCTAAAATCATATGTGATATTACATGTAATATCATATGTGATATTACACCAATATCACATGATATTCAATTTAGTGTTTTATCATATATGACTTTTTCACTAAATTTCAAAGAACGAAAAACGAAAATAACGAAAAAGTGAAAAACGAATTTTTTTTTCTTTTTCGAAAGTATATCAAAGTCGTTCGCCTATAGAAAAGATAATTAAACTTCGTCGCGATATGGTAAATATTTTCACTTAACGAATAACGGTTTAAGAGATATTTAAATTATAAAAAATGAGTGAAATAATAAAACGCTTTAATCTCATCCATCGATTTATTTTTGTAATGGATTGTCAGAAAGATGAGTTCCTTGGTATGTGAGAAAAGTTTGGTATGTAAAATAACCTCCTCATATATATATATATATATATATATATATATATATATATATATATATATATAGTTAGATCGAATAAATAAGAAATTAAATAGAATAATAAGAAACCACAACCACATATTATTTTGATCGATCTATTAAAAAGATGTATCTCCTTAAAATCTCCCTATTTAAAATGTGGCCATTATAAATTCTTCTTATTCTTCCTCATTTTAGTTTTTCTTCTTACCTGATCCTTCCATATATATATATATATATATATATATATATATATATATATATATATATATATATATATATATATATATATATATATATATATATAGGCTCCTGTCCATCGAGAAAGTTTTTATTTTGAGAATATTGAGAAATCTTCGTTTTAGCAATTGATTTATATATATATATATATATATATATATATATATACATTATATATAAGAGGAGGCATGCCACATAAAATGCCACTTGGCATCCCATAATGCCAAGTCATATTTCCATGTCATCATTATATGCCACTTGCCATCCCCATGTCATCAATATATGATGTCATTTTTTTAAATTTAATTAAGTGTGCTAAAATCCGGATTTAAACATTTTTTTAAATTTAATTAAGTGTGCTAAAATCCGGATTTAAATAGTCTAAAAATTAAGTGTCTTGGATTCGAACCTATGATCTATTGATACATTAATGATAGTTTTTACCACTAGATCAACTTAACTTTTTATTTATATTCTGCAAAACCATAAATATAATCATCAGCAGAATATTAATACCATTTTTAAATACGGATTAGGCATAATGTAGCCCAATATAGACCGATTCATTCATTTAGAACCCTAATAATATCAGTTCCACAAGTCATTCTCTTTATCTCTCTCTCTATTTTTTTTTGAAAACCCTAATATGTTGAAGTTCACACAATTAATGCTAAATGCCTATACTGTAATTCTTATCAGGTAAATGTGGGCTTTGCTACTAAATTCTATCACGCATAACCGCCGCTAAAAAGAAAGATTCAAGTTCGATTCGATTCATATGACATTCGATGAGGTAATATTTTGTTACTTTTATTTTGTAAAGGTTTATGTTTGTCTATCTTGGATGTTTACTAATTTATAGTTAATATATAAGAGGAAGCCATGCATCTCGCAAAGAAGCCACAGACTAGCCGCTAAGAACTAAACAAAGCGTATAGTTATTCTAAATAGATTTCTAAAGATGACTGTGATTCCGGGAAAGTGGTATTGTATTTTTTACTCGATATTTGAATTTTTAACAGCAGTTGAGTTTATATTTTGCATGAGTTTCATTGTGACCATAATTGTGATAGAAGGCCGTTTTGGAGGTGCTAGGAAAGAAGGCCATTGTGGAGGTGTTTAGGATCGTTTATTTTGGCAGAGCCCAACAAGTGTAGATTAGATAGAAGGTGTTGAAGTCGTTCATCATAGACGTATATGTCTTGTAGAGATAATGAATTGTGAATTTGTAATTTTTAGTTTAAGATTTAATTATTTTGCTTAATATGGTTATAAATTTTCACACTACTACAGCCTATCATGATTCATTTGGAAGGCGAGGCTGGGAAGCAGTACTCGACATTCATGGACGGCTTCAAAGGCATAGGATAGAAGGAATTTAGAGAATAAGTATGTAATTTGCAGACAAATTATATCCGGTGATTTAAATGAAGATTGTGTTACAATGGGGAAACATAGACCGGTAAGTACTTGCCAAATCTTTAGTTAATCACATGGGTTCTGATTTTATTACATATGCTCAGGTATTAAATCATTGATCGAACTTTGACAAGAACAAGCATTCAATCCTATTGTGTGTGACTAACGACTTATTGCAAGTGCTTATCGAGACTAAAATTAGTAGATATGGAGTTTTTACCAAACACTTAAAACTGCTTAGAGCACACAAGCACTTACATAAGCAATACCAAAAACCTTTAAATATATGTATAGTTAATCAGTTATTGTTAATTTGTAGGTGTGATCAAAGGATTGGTGGTGGAAAGTCTTATTGCAAGTTGCAAAGTAAGAGAAAGCCTTTGTTTTTAAACACGAAACAACTTCTAAATTAGTTTGTTTTTATATCGATATTGATCATACAATGTTAAGTGAATAAATTAAAGGGGTGTTTGTTTTAGTGTATTTACCGGGCTTATGAGCTTATGTATATTTGGAAAATATCATAAGGCCGCTTTTGCATCGTCTGAGCTTACTTTTTGTTGTGGAGATGCATTCGGGAAATTGTGTAGTTTTCTGTCACATTAGGATATAAAGAGATACATGAAACCAACCTTTGTTGTTTGTATTTTTATCATGCAACTGGTGTAAGGTATTTTCCACTTCTTTATAAAATTATTTATGTTTATTCTATAACTGTTAGTCGTGACTTGAGCACAACCATTTGTATTACTACTACTTTATGCAGTGCTTTGTCCCAATTAAATGGATTGATTTTGTGCTTTGGTTCCTGCTACATTGAGTAAGAAATTTAAATGAAGAAAAGGGCATGATAAATGCGGTGGTGACCAGGGATACAATGAAGATGGTATGATGTAATTACGCGATTCCGAGTAACACCAAGGTTGTGGTAACTTAGATTTTTATCCGATTTGGTTTTAAGTTTTCTAATGGTTCTTGATCATGATACAAGTTGCTTCTATCATGACCGTGTGGAATTAAATGCAGCTGCATATGCTTCTCATATGTGGAACGAAGCCTTCAACAAGCGACTTGGTACTAAGGTCTGCTCTTCTTTTGCTAGAATCGGACATGTTTTTCGAGTAATAATTCTAAATCTAAAGAAGCGGGAATGAGCAGGTTGGGTAGTGGGTCAAATCGATTTGGATAAACAATAGTTCTTTTATGAGCAATGGGTTGCAATGGGTTTGGATAAACAATAGTACTTCGAGTAGAGGTTGGGTGAGTTTGCTTGCTATGAATAAAAAATAATATGTGAAACTTGTAGATTTTGGTCTTACAAAGAAGAAACTATTACTGAAATGATGACAACTCGATACTGGGACTTACCGTTGGATGGCACCTGAGGTATGTTATTTCCAATTTGATTTCTCACTTATATCTTAATAGTCTACGTGATGCAGGGAGATTTATATGGTATGTGTGTTGCGACAAGGCCAGTCTAACTAAGTTACTTATTTGTGCTAATATTGATTGCATATCGTATGTTTTCTAGGAAAATCGTATTGCCAAATAATGCTTTTGTTAGTATTGTGTGTTCTAAATCATGGTTTTATTGATCTAACTAAGTTGCTTATTTGTATTTTTATTGTGTAATATACCGGTCTTGATTTACAATTAACGAATGTCGGGGGACTAAATTACCATGCATGCTTGAGTGCAAACGCAGACCCTAACCAATAATGTACGTATGACAATTCTCGTACATGATTCTCGTCAGATTTCATACTTTCGGTGCATATATACTTTTATTATGCTTGATTTTAGTATTGACGCTAGGTTTCTACATAATATAATTCTTCATTAAAATATCTGCGACTTTAGATGGAGACTATCTAAGACCTCCTAAATCCAACAAATGATAACATTTCAATTGTTGAGGATCCAAAACGGTGATGTTTCTCTGCGGCTGCAACTCGGTAGATATATGGAGTCGCTACGATTTTATGGAGTTATTAAGGTGGGGAAGCTCATTGAGTCACTTTGCTAAAACGGATGTCGACCTCATTGTGGAGAGGTTGGTCCGAAAATTATTCGGTATGGTGTGCAATGTGGATTCATGTTTGGTCTATATGAGTTCTTTAAAAATGTTACACGGATGTGCTTGCTTTGGTGAAAGACGGAGTGTCACATTTTTCCTCAGTAGTGCATCTACTCAAGTATTTGTTGATACTACTCTTTGTCCATTTGATGAGGTTGTTAATGGTGGTTCTGCACATTCTGACTATAGAATGATCACTCTTCGTGCAACAGATGCGCCTTCAGGTAACATATACTGATGCTTTATCTTTATAAGTTATCTTTTGACACTCCCTAATATGCAATTTCTAAACTTTTTTCGCTTTTTATTGTATTGACAGGTTTGCAGGGAAAAGAATAAGCACCCATAACATATACCAACAGGTTACTCATTAATACAGTGTCATTAAAATCCAGTAACATAGGTTTCTTTAACTCATTGTCCTCTCATAGAAATTATAGGACTATATATACATTTATTTTGTGTTCTCGGGACATTGGCTTCCGCAAACAGTAACTGTACTTGGATGAGGAGTAACCTGTTTTTACACATTGGATACCGTTGTCTGGTAATTTAGTTGATTGGTTCTCAAGTCTAAACACCAACCGCCTATTGGTTTGTCCACAATTTATTTGTTATGCAAAAGACAAAATTTTGATTATTTGTGTAAAATGAATAGATTTGGATTAATAGGTAAGGACTAAGGAGGTTTAAGAAAGCTAATTATTAGTTTTATAAATTTCATCATGATTCTTCAAATCCCATCAGGCATTTTAAAAACGCGAATCCATAACTCTCAAATGGGTCTATATTTCTTGATGACTATGATTCTATGTATTGCTAAGCAAGGATTATTTATATGTGGTAATTTTCAATCAACATGTGGAATTATTGCAGGTGAGATGTTGGGAGGTAACGAAAAATGGAACATCGCTTAGCTCGTGGCAAAGGCATCTATTGCTCATGATCTAGGTAAAACCAAACTTCTTTGTACTTTGATATTGAATTAATCTTGTCTTGATAATCTTTAATTGTGCTTTTCTTTGAACTTTTGTGGTGTTTTGTTTCTAAGGTTTTATGCTAAGCATGGAAGGATGATGGGTCAACGGTCTTGATGGCGGTTGTGTTTTTTCTATGGCACGGTGACAGGCACCCCGAGAGCACGGACAAGAGCACCATGGACAGTGCGACTTCACGGATAACAAATGTCAGAATCGTTTCTGCAAAGAATAAATCGGGCAACATGTAGTAACCAGAAATGTGTGAGTTTATAAGGTATAAGTTTGATACCCATTTCCATCCTCGAACACTTAACTAAAACTCATTTGCAAATTCAAAAGAGGGTGTAGGGAGATGAAATTTATGACATAAGTGAAAATTCCATTAATAATCCACAAATGAATTACCACAAATTAACCAAGAGTCGTGAATGGAGCCACAATTGTAATTATTATAATTAACCATGAGTCCTGGATGGAGCTGTAATTGCCATTATCTAAAACTAACCATGAATCATGAATATAGCCATTATTTCCATTGTCATGCACATAAATAAACATTCTTAAAGTGAAACATTAAATAATCACTTGGGTCCTTTTTTATTTATTATTATTTTTTAATTTGATTATTATGAATAATGGGTTTTAATGGATGTGTTTTTAGATTGTGTCTCCACCAAGTGATGGCGTTGTGAGTTTGTGTTTTAGTCCGAAGGCGAATCATTTGATTGCTACTTCTTGGGATAACTAGGTTTCTGTTTTTCCTTAATGTTTTGTTATTTTTTAGTACATTGTATTATTGTATGTTGTTTTATGTCGAAATAGGTTCGGAATTAATTGAATTTGGTAACATTATCTGCATATTGTATCACATTATGCGAAAGGTTTAGTCGACTGGTTATGCGAATTTAGTGTAGGGTTAAGATAGTTAAAATCAGAGAAAAAGGTTGGACTTGTAGGAAGAATGGTTATTGAGATGTGTGTAAACTTAGGTAGTTTCGGTAAAAAGTCACACACGCGAACACCTATACATTTATTTGGTGTATAAAGATGAAGGTTTTACGCATTATTAATGTGTTTTTGGAAAATTTTGTTTACATTTTATTGAATTGCTTTACAATTGTGACGGGCCAAGAATCAAACCGTGATCTTGCTCTTGGATGTGCTATTAAGTCGTTTACGCGTGAAAATCTTGCATTTTATGTCGCAAGGTAGCATAAAGTCCTATAATTTGCATTGGATGTGAGACAACAATTTCACCCATGCACTTTTTATTGACCGATTGAGTCATAAATGGGTTACTGAGTAATTTTTAAGACAATGTCTAAAACGGAAATGGGTAAGACGGGTCAAAGGCATGAATTATATATATATTTATTAATACCTAATAAACTATCAGATTACTTTTGTGCTCATTTTAGTAAAAGTTATTGTCCTTTTGTTCAGGAATTTTTCAGATGCCTTGCTAGATGCCATGCCGTACGTATATGCAACACCTTTATTAGCGATGAAAAATCGATTCACATATGATATGATTCGTTTTTACAAACAATTTTATCCATGGTTATAATTTCTATGTTTACTTGCTTATAATCTCTTCCTCTTATTTGCTATTTCAGGTGAACTACATGTTCCTACGAAAAAAAGAAAAGCCGATGCAAACGGTGAGCTACCAATGGAAACAATAAATCTCTACATACTGTATGTTCCATCATCCTCTGTATTCCAGTAACGCTGCAACAATAAATCTCTACGTTTCATACCCCTAGAAAGTAAAAATTTAGGAAAATGGATTGTCGTAGCATATAAAAATATAACTAAATAAGTATAAATCTTACCAAGGTGACCAGTCGTTATTTAAAATCTTGTGAATGATATCAGTGTGACCATCTATACTTTCAATCACACTACCCTTCTCAAAACAGAAGTCCCACCTGCAGTTATATATGCTTACACTTTGAATAAGTGGAAGGAGCACAATATTTATCTAAAAGTAGCCCACGCTTACTCTGATCTTGAAGAACCGAGAGACATAAGAATCTGAAAAACAACCTCTGGCGCTCCATCTATCACACTCATGGCGGCTATTGCAGGTTTGCCATTCTTACTCTACACATAAAATATAATCTTGCAACATTAGGCGTGTGTTAATTGACTAAAGTTGGCAATATGGTCAAAACAAGTCAGTTTTTTAGTACAGTCATAAACGGGTCAGGTCATGGCGGATTGACTCTAAAACACCGTTTTGCCCCTTTCTGTATAGGTAGTTAATCCATTAAATATGATTACGAAAAGAAAATTGAAACAATTGCAATCTTATGATCTATAAGTAAACAGATATTGTATGCATTAGAAAAACAATTCGAGCTACTTTCAACCCGATTTGACATTGCCACCTCTAATGCAGACCAACCTTTTTTTGGCCTTCATGATTTCTTTGTTCTTTAAATAATCGAGACCAAGCAATAACGACTTATAAGCGTTGAGAGTTGAACATAACAAGAAAACAAAAAAAAAAAAAAAAAAAAAAAACAAAACAAAAACTCTAACTTTTAGCATTGTGACAGCCAAATATTGTCGAAGAGGCGATACATCGCCAGGTTTTGTTGTGTGTAATTGATGCCAAAGAGAAGTGGGTACTAAAAGAGTTTGTATCATGTACTCTACCAAAATTGTTTGACCTGAAATAGCACTAAGTAATGCTAATAAGTGACTGTAGTCATGATTCATGAAGCTACTATCTTTATATTTTTTACCGTGAATGATGTTGATCGTATTTAGCACTACCCGACGTTGGTTCATCTATATATAAATGAAAGATGTTAGTCATTAAAGTAATTATTTTAACCGCACACTATAAGCTAATTATGTGCAAAATCCACTTACTGAAGTGACCCATTCATAAGCAGATGTGTCGAAGTTGCATCCTCTTCTTACAACTGAACTCATTACTGAAGCATGCTTTTTGAAATTCTTAACAAGTTTTATCCAGGTGTTTGTGATGCACTGAAGTTTGCCACTTTGCAACTATATATAGTTACCAATAAATAAGTAATCCTTTTGTCCCATATAAATATTGCCTTTTCCTTTTGGGGATGTCCCATATCTAATGCAAATTTTCAACATTGCTTTGTTCCATTTTTAGCTAAATCATAAGCTAAGATGATGTGTATTTACTGTTGGTTATTGCCTTACAAACTTGTGATGATATTGCAAGTCTTAAAAGGTATTTTAGTAATTTCAATCTTTCAAATACTACATGTATGAAGTTACGCTAATAGTTCCCGACTTGGGTTCTTATGTGACACGATGTTGCATGGTGTTATCACACTTTTAAAAAGTGGACATAGTTTTTAGGATGGTTTATTGAATCATAGCGATTAACTCTACCGTGTCGATCTTACACCTACAAATTTCTATTCCGCCCTTTTATTTCATACATGAATTGACGAATAATTTGCACACCTTTTATCCCGGTTTCCCTTTTCCAAGGCGGTTCGCTGATGCGTTACTGCGAGAACTTGCGGGAATTACCATACCACCCGAAAGAATCTATGGTCTTGGGACTAGGTAAGTGGTCATTACAAAACTATAGTTGTATAGATCCACGCTTTTATATCTTTAACCAAATTCTATTTTTTCCATCTTTAACTATTAAAAGTAGTCCGAAAGTGGAAGTGCTGAAGGAGCTTCAAAAGCAACCCGAACACCTAGGCCTCACCCTACAGTATGTCATCCAATTAATGTCCCATTGGTATTATCTACATCATTTAACGATGGTACACAACATGATAAACTGCCATATTAGTTTTCTTAAATCTTTCTATTTTTTTTTCATTTTACCATCTTCGTCGAATATCGATAAGCAACACTAAAAAACGTCATCAAAGAACCCGACCTAGATGGATGGGCGTTATACACGACTCTAAAACTAAGCGGTGGCAAGCTTACGTCCAAGAAAATGACGGTGAAACACAAGAACTTGAATCCTCAAACATGAACACATCGGTACATGATTCATTATTCATGTACTTCAATATCGAGAACACGATGCACACTTTTCTTGGTACATGATACATTTCTTGTAGTAGATAACTTGGTCGCTTAACCGATTAATTCTGTTAAAAGCGCCTTGGAAGGTTGCAAATCTTTGGAAATTTCAGTTGGTCCAGTGTAATAACAAGGTATCATTTTCTGCCATAAATGATGATTTTATTTGGTTTGTTGATGATTGGTTGAAGTAGTATTGTTTGTAGGGGCTGCGGTATTCTTTTTAATAGTATATGGCATGTGTTGGTTTGATTTATTCATAGTTTATAGGCTTGAAGGTACTAGAAAATTGAAAATGCTAATTTGTCATATTATTAAGTTGTTTGGGAGGAGTATTCTTATGTTATGGAACTCATGTATAAGCAACAAGACACTACAACACATAAGCATGTGGTTAATATTAGATGGAGCAGATTAAGTCGGTAGTTGCTATAGCAAAGGCTTAAAAAATTGCTTATCCCCATGAAAGAACATAATTTTATAGCAATAGTAAAGAAGTTTCTGAGGTGAGCATAGCACATCCCACGAATTGTTTTAGGCCAATGACTTAAATAGACCAAGAGATTTTTTCCATCGCATAGACCATTTTTCTATTTGGTAAAAATTCCAAATATAGACCGCTTCATTGCGCCACTACTCGACTACGGTGTTATTTATTGCTCTACTTCATTATTTTTCACTCGACTCCAGTTTTATTTTTTGCTCGACTTCAGTTTTTGAAAGAAAAAAAAGATTGCCTTTTGGTAACAATATCTATTTCTTTTATGCTTTAAATTGTATATTATTTGTGCAGAAGAAGACACCTGTTACTAAGGTCAAGCAAAATATTATGCCAAGCACCCCATTGTAGTTAAATCAGTCATCACTGGGTAAGTGAGTGGATGGAGTGACGTGGTTTCGCTTAACACGGGTAAGACGAGCAAAATGATCCCATAATAAAATTGAAACCTTAAATTAACAACATCAATTATAGTTGTAAATTGTTTAATTTAACTTTTTAGTATATATTTGTTCTACTAAAACCTAAAAATAAAAATCACAAGTCATACCCGTCCATCGGACGAGTTTTGACACTAGTATATATATATATATATATATATATATATATATATATATATATATATATATATATATATATATATATACGAGATCTTATACATGGTAAATTTGGTGAGAAAAAATTACAATTCAAGGATATGCTTATCGATATCGCTATTAAAGAAGTGAAAGGACTCATATCTTTCTTTGAGGAGTTTAGAAAGCGGGACTCTCTAAAGCTATTATTAATGCGAAAGAAATTTCTATTGAAATGGAAATTGAGCCGTGTTCGTTCAAAAGCGTGTAATTCGTGAAAAAGAAAATTTGATGAGAATCCGGTTGATTCTGATGTTTCGTTTTGCAGAGGAGTCCTTCAAGATCAATTATTTTTATACATTGTTGATCAAGCAATTGGTTCTCTTAAAACAAGATTCGAACAATACACAGAGTATGAAAATATATTTGGTTTCTTGTTTTCTTGTGACAAGTTGAAGTCATATGATGACAAGAGTCTTAAGTTGTCTTGTAGTCAACTCGAAGTTGCACTAAAGAACGTTGAACAATTAGATATTGATGCAAATGAGTTATTCATGGAGTTAAGGTTGCTTAACAATTTTTTGCCGAGTGAAAATATAGGACCTGTTTATGTCCTAACATTCTTGAAACAACGAGATTGTTTTCCTAATGCGTGTCGCATATAGAGTATTGTTGACCATCCACATCACGGTGGCATCCATGTAAAGAAGTTTCTCAAAATTGAAGTTACTAAAGTCCTAATTACGGTCCTCAATGTCACAGAGAAACTTAATGGATTGGCATTGATAGCTATTGAAAATGATTTGTTAAACAATGTTGATTATAAGGAGATGGTCAAGAACTTTGCTTCAAGAATGCTAGAAGAATTACTATTTATAAAATAAAATGTTCTTTGTAATAGTACTTTTAGATATTTATAATTTTTAGAATCGATTAGTATATTTGGATAATTGAAACTTTATTTTGCATCGATACTGATTGTTTTACTCGCATATTTTTATTATGATGGCCTTTTTTTAATTCTGCCTGGGCATCAAAAATCCTCGGGACTACCCGATAAAATTAATCATGAAAGTAGGATGATATATGAAATTAGTATGTGTATATGGGTGTGGAGTTAGCGAAAGTGAATAAAGTTAGTGTTTTAAATTGTAATTAATTATTTAAATATTTGATCATTTTCTTTTATAAGTAAATGTATTTTAGTCTAGCAACTTTACTCAATGTTTAAGTTTTAAGCAAATGTGTTTTTCTCTTTCTATATAGTATGGACAATGAAACACTACTTAAGTTTGAATTTTGCTTCAATCTAGTCACTAATTTTATTGAGGAGAGTTATTTTACATACCAAACTTTTCTTATATATCAAGGGACTCATCTCCACCATCCATCTAAAAAAAATTAATGGCTGAGATTAAAAACATTTTATTATTTCACATATTTTTTATAATTTAAATATCTCTTAAACCGTTAATCGTTAAGTGCAAATATTTACACCGTCGAGAAGAGCATTTAATTATCTTTCTATAGACGGGCCCTTTGATATACTTTTGAAGGAAAAAATCATTTTTTTCACGTTTTTTCATCTTTTTTTACGTTACTTGAAATTTGCATGAAAAAAAATCATATATGATTAAACACTAATTTGAATATCACATGTAATATTAGTGTTAAATCATATATGATATGTGATATCACATGTGATATGATATGTATATCATATGTGATATTACATATCATATATGATATAACACTAATATCATATATGATATAACACTAATAACACATGTGATATTCAAATTACGTGTTTAATCATATGAGGAGAGTTATTTTACATACCAAACTTTTTTACATACCAAGGGACTAATCTCCACCATCCATCTAAAAAGAAATCAATGGCTGAGATTAAAAGTATTTTATTATTTTACCTATTTTTTATAATTTAAATATCTCCTAAACCGTTAATCGTTAAGTGAAAATATTTACACCGTCGCGAAGAGCATTTAATTATCTTTCTATAGACGGGTACTTTGATATACTTTCGAAAAAAGAATAAATTTTTGTTTTTTTCATGTTTTTTTTCCTTTTTTTACGTTACTTGAAATTTGCATGAAAAAAATCATATATGATTAAACACTAATTTGAATATCACATGTGATATTAGTGTTAAATCGTATATATGATATATATATATATATATATATATATATATATATATATATATATATAGGCTCGGTTCCATTGAGAAAGTTTTTATTTTGAGAAGATTGAGAAATCTTCGTTTGAGCAAATTGATTCATGTTTTTAAGTTGATTCACAAGTAAACATCATTTTATGGTGAATCGAATCTATAAAGCACAAATTTGATTCACAAATCATTGTTAAAATCGAGTTATTATGATGATTCGTTAAATATGTACAGATGATTCAGTATTCTACATATATCGCAAAATCGAGAGATTTTTAATATTGATTCAATTTTTTTTTACACATTTTGAATTTTAATCACATTAAAATAAGTTTTACACTTGAAAAACATGAATCAAAGTTAAAAATCAATCGTTTTTGAAAACCTTCTCAATTTTCTCAAAATAAAAACCTTCTCAATCGATCCGGATTCTATATATATATATAGTGGCGGAGTCAGGAAAAATGATTATGGGGGGCATTGAGTAACTAGAGGAGTTAATTAACATGTCAATTTTCCTTTTTGCGCGCTTTAAAAAAAGTAATGTCGGGTTTGACAAAAAGACAAAAAAATGCTTTGTTTCAAAAAGTGGCAAATTTTGAAAGATAATGTTAAAGGATTAACTCTTAAGTCATTGTCCATCACTCGTTGGGAGAATCGTGTTGAAAGTGTAAAGGCATTCAGATTTCAGACATACGAGAGGCTTTGCTTCAAGTTGCAGAAAGTGACAATGATTCGCTAATTCAAAGTCAAGCAAAATCTCTAGCAACAAATGAGCTTGGTGATTTTGAGTTTTTAGTAGCAATAGTTATTAGGTTCGAGATCTTATACACGGTAAATTTGGTGAGAAAAAAATTACAATTCAAGGATATGCTTATCGATATCGCTATTAAAGTGAAAGGACTCATATATTTCTTTGAGGAGTTTAGAAAGCGGGACTCTCTAAAGCTATTAATAATGAAAGAAATTGCTATTGAAATGGATATTGAGCCGTGTTCGTTCAAAAGCGTGTAATTAGTAGAAAAAGAAAATTTGATGAGAATCCGAGTTGATTCGATGTTTCGTTTTCCGAGAGAGTCCTTCAAGATCAATTATTTTTATACATTGTTGATCAAGCAATTGGTTCTCTTAAAACAAGATTCGAACAATACGTAGTATGAAAATATATTTGGTTTCTTGATTTCTTGTGACAAGTTGAAGTCATATGATGACAAGAGTCTTAAGTTGTCTTGTAGTCAACTCGAAGTTGCACTAAAGAACGGTGAACAATTAGATATTGATGCAAATGAGTTATTCATGGAGTTAAGGTTGCTTAACAATTTTTTCGAGTGAAAATATGGGACATGTTTATGTCTAACATTCTTGAAACAACGAGATTGTTTTCCTAATGCATTAATCGCATATAGAGTATTGTTGACCATCCCATCACGGTGGCATCCGAGAGAAGAAGTTTCTCAAAATTGAAGTTACTAAAGTCCTACTTACGGTACATTAGGAATTAGAAATTCCGGTATTAAAGAGTCGGTCACCTCTAGTATATGTGTCGTTAGAAAGCTCGTAGTCGTAGTTCTTTTAAGCTAAGTAGTATTTAGTTAAGTAACACCGTGGAGGACTCGGACGGGTCTTTACCCACTGTATGCACGATCCGACCCGTTGTGTGGCGTTTATTGTAAGACTATAAATACTCTCTACCTTCCAAGGTAGAGAGTTGGAGCTCATAATAAGATTTTTCTTTCTCTCACTAAAGTTCCCAAACCTCTAACTTTCTCTCTAAAACCTCTTGTACGCCTACTTTGTGTTATGGTTTGATGTGTATGTGAAATCAATATCTTACAATTGGTATCAAGAGCCATGGTTAGATCATCTCTTACATATCTTTGGATTTCTTGTGGTTTTAGGTGGTTTTGAGTTTGAAAAAGTTTAGTGGTTTTGCATCATTTGGTTGATTTCTAGTGTTAAAGTTTGGATTTTGATAGTACTTTTGTGTTTAGAATCATCACAAGTGTTTAGGTTTTGACTTTGAAGGCTTGAATCATTGTGGTTAGGTTGTTTTTGGATTGAAAAGTGGTGTTTAGGTGATTTTCTTGCTAGCGACTTGGTTCTCGGTGTGATATTCATCATGTGACTTGCTTCATAAAAGTTAGCGAGTTGGAGTGGTATTGGTAGCGATTTGGTCCTAGCGACTTGTCTATTGAGACAAGCCGACAAAAGTACGTGAGTGGATTCTCCACTACGAGCTTACCTGTGTAAGTTAGCGACTTGTACTTTATATTGTTAGCGACTTGGTGTTTGCGGTTGCTATCTAGCGAGTTGCTATTTAGCGACTTGACAAATTAGCGACTTGGTGCTTAGCGACTTCTTCAAAAATTTTGCTAGCGACTTGGATTGTAGCGAGTTTTTATATAGCGACTTGGGACTATAGCGACTTGGCACTTAGCGACTTGGTTCAAGGTTTCCTAGCGACTTGGGTGATATCCTTTGAATACGGTTTTCTCTTGATTTAGTAAAATCTCGTGAAAGAATCTATTTCCGGTTTAATCATAGAGTTATAAAATCCCGTGTAATTCTTAAACATGTCTCGCCACCGTACCTACAATCATCTCCATCGCTGTCGAGGATGTTCAGCGGTGATTGGATACTCGTCCACCCATGCAGCGAGAGCCGACTACGACTCTTGGGCTCAACGAATCGGGCTGTATTGTCTTGGAAAGGAAAATGGGGTCAACATACTCAAATCCATTTATGAAGGACCATATCGGGTTGAGACTACTAGACTTAATTGATACGGTGAAGATGGAACAATGATCTATGGAATTGATGGATAAAAGACATATGATGAGCTCGATGATAAGGAGAAAAAGAGATTCGATCTTGATATAAGGGCTTTAACATCGTGCTTCAAGGTCTTCCAAAAGATATCTACAAGGCGATCAATCACAACACGAAGCCAAGGCGGGTGTGGGATAATGTCAAGATGCTTCTCTCGGGATCCGAATTAACTATGGAAGAAGAATCACAACTCTATGATGAATTTGAACACTTCAAGATGAAACGATGAGAGTGTTTATGAGTACTATGAGATTCCACAAGCTTGTTAATGATATGAGGAACATCGAATGACTATGCCAAACATTCAATTTGAACTCAAAGTTTGTGAACAACATGAATCCCGAATGGCACAAGTTTGTCACCCTGTAAAGCTAACGAAGGATTGAAGAATACAAACTATGAGCAACTCTATGCCTTCCTCCTTGAGAATGAGAGACATGCTATGTTTGAAAAAGGATTCTTAATCGTTCAAAACCAACCGAGGGAGAGACAAGCTCATCAAATGATTCAGCGCATTCTACTCGAACAGCCTAATCACTGACCAAAGCCTCTCAAGTCATACCCATGGGTAATGGTAATCACAAACTCATTCACGATCCTATGTTCAAACAAGGCGATCTTTGATGCACACGTGGGAAACTTCATTAATCAACTAGCTCTCCGATTAGTCAAAACATGAACTCTCTTCCACACACCAACAACAATCTCATAGCGCTTCCAATCCACATAATCAAGCCACCGTCGAGATGGGAAGGTTATGGTGCGACCCGATTCAAGAACGACGATGCGAACAAGCAAGAGGTGGAGGTGGTAGAGGTTATGCCGCAAATCATAATAGGGGAAGGAATGGTAATCGTGGTCAAGCAAAGCCAATCAAATGTTACAATTGTGGAGGTGAGGACACATTGCAAGGAAGCGCACATCGCCAAAGCGCCTCGAATGCCGAGTACTTGAGGATAAGATGTTGCTTGTGCAAGCTCGGGATAATGGTGCGACTTTGGATGAAGAGGTTGTTGTTCTTGGTCGAGGAAATGCTAAGACATATGATGCGGATGTGGATGAGCAACCAATTAGGAGATAGGCCATAATCATCATAATGCCTTTCAAGTAGGCGATGTGATGCGTCACGACTACGATGTTGATGAAGAACCCACGCACAAACCATCTTCATGGCTAGCATTTCTCCAATGGTCTCTCTAAAGTCTCTTCATCACCAATTTGGTCCATCCAAAGACAAACTCATTTATGAGGTATTAAAATTATACGATGAAGTTGATGAGCAAAGATACATAACGAAGTACAATCAATCGTATTTATTGAGTCGATATTGAAAATATGGGTAATATCAATGTTGTCCCATATGATCAATATATGAAACAAAGTGAAGTGAGATTGTACCAAGTGATGCATCTTCGCATCAATAATGATTATGTTTTGATGAATTCACTTTGCATGTGCCCGATGATTCATCATCTCGAGGCGAATGCCTATAAAGAACGTGTTTCTATTTATGAACAACGTGCAAAATTTGATTTGACCACCGTGAGCGGAAATGGATGACCAAATGCGTGCAACTATTAGAAAAGTAGGTTTAGAGAAAGTATTAAAACAAGAGTTAAACTCCTTACAAGAAAAGCTTTCTAAAAGCGCTAAGCAAAAACAAGAACTTCAAGAAAATGTTAAAATGCTTAGCAAGAATTCAATGCTAAGGAATCAAAACTTTTGAATGATTTTTCTAATCTAAAACTTTGAAAAACAAGCTTGAAAATAAGTTATGCGACAAGGAAATACCATTCAGATCGCTCACTTAATCACTAAGCATAGAGTTTTAAGCGATAAGCATAGTGTTCCCATTATAGATAAACCCGACCACAGTGCGGGAAGATTGCAAAAGCAACTCAAAGTGTAATCTATGATGGCAATGAGATTCTTAAACCTAGACAAAACCTAGTTGCGTTAAGTGCAGAGAGGAAGATAAGAAATCGATGAAGTCACTAGGGAGAAGATGAACAAGAAACTAGATGATCCTAAATGTAAAGAGAAGAAAATAATTATCACACCCCATGACTACAAAAGGAGAATTGGATCTCCTTGAACATGTTTAAGCCTCAAACATTGTTGACTCCGAACAAGTATTCGGAAAATGGACTTAGATAAGCGAAGCGGAAAATATTGTTGAAACAAACCCTCCCTTAGGAAAATGCCTAAAGCGATGTGTATCCTCCCAATACACCAATGCATTTATTTCCTAGAACTATTGCCACTAAAAGCAAGACCTTAATCGGTCAATACGTTATCTTTCAACTATTTGTTGATTTTGAGAAAACTTGCAAGAAAAGGATCACACCCACTGGTATTCTTGAAGGGAAAGGGGTTTTGAGCAAACAAAAGAATGTTATTTAATGAAGTCATGCCTTTCTTTAAACAACTAAAAGATCATTTGAAAGTCTTAAAAGGGAATGAATTTAGACATTAAAGAAATGGAAAAGGAATTTGATGCAATGATAGTTGAGGTTAGTGATTATGAGCGTGCACTAAAATATAATGAGATTGAGAGGAAGAACTTGCATACATTGAATGAGACTCTTATTCTTGAATGTGTTGCTCAAGATGTGTTTTTCTTCGCTACAAATTGTTCCATTAACGCTTCTCAATTTCATGAATTATCTCGTTGCCTCAAAGTCTCCCATGATCGTGTCATTGAGCTTGAAAAGACTAATTCTAAACTAAGCGAGAAAATTGAACCGGATGATCACGACAATGTGGTTAAACATTTTTCTAAATTAGAGGTTGAACATTTTAATCTACAACTAAAATATCAACATCTTAAAGAAAATGTAAAACTTCAAATATCAAGACATCCTCGGATGCTCCGAGTTTGATGCGATTTTTCAAATAAACAAGCGTGATGAAACGATTCATGCTCATTGTAACACGATCGAGGAAAATTGAAAGCCCAAATCTCTCAATTAAAGGGTGAAAAGAACAATGTATTTGGCTCCCAAATGCCTCCTCCTTTAGATTCTCGAATTCTCAAACGTTTCATCTTCAAAACTTAGTAAATGCATTACAAAAGGAAAGCGAAAGTTTTCTAGAAGAAAATGAAAAGGTTAAGCGTCATTTCAATGAGTTATTTGAATCAATAAAGGTCACTCGTAACAAAAACAACGAACAAATAGCTTCATTGCAAAAGGAAATTGAGAATCGAAGAGCGGGTAAAAGGGAAAATGCCAATGACCAATGGGAGAATGGTGTATCAAAGGTTCACTCTAGTAACAAATATGCTTTATGCATGAAATATGTTCCCCTCATCTCGGGAATAACAAACTTTCTATTCAAACATATTTCTCATCCCTTAAGGATTGTCTAGAATATCTACGTGAGATTATTGAAGAGGATAAATTAGAAACCACTTGACAATGCAATTGGGCATGCATGCTTATATGCCAAACGATCTCAAGAAATTCTAGAATGCTTAATTACAATATGCCCAAAGTCCTTAGGTGAGAGAGTTAATCTTTTGATTCCTTGTTCTATGCCTAGTGCCAAGTATGATATTCATTCGATGCCCGATGTTTTGAATGTGATCCGTAGTGTGCCTTCAAGTAGTTCGATTCGGTTGTTAATGCTAAGAAAGCGAACTCTAGTGTGCCTTCCAAGTACAAATCCCAAAGACGTCTAGTGTTAAGAAAGTGAACCTTAGTGTGCTGCATGTAGTTCGAGATCCCAACACATCTAAGCAGGAGAAGAAAAAGTAGCAAAACCAACTAATGTTCCCATTCTATCTACGAGAGTGTCGGTGACATTAAAGCGGCGGGTCAAAGTCTCAAGACAATACAAGAAATAGCGGGGACCTCTGAAGCTAAGAATGTGCATTGGAAGAGTAGAAGACCAATCTAGGAACTTTAAGTTTGAGCGAATAAAATGAATCGTGTTGATTCTAGTATTAACCATAAGCGTCTTGTAATTAATTGAATTACGATACTATTTGCAAACCTTGTAATAATGTCCGCTTGAATTACATTGCTAATCATGAATGTGGTATGAATACTTTGTCTAATCTTTGTCAAATCCCGATGAATCTTGTCAATGAAAAATATCATGCTAAGAAGGCAAAAGGCAAAGGCGAAAAGAAAGTTAGAAAACAATGGAAACCCGGAAGAACATTTAGTAAGATAGGCTATCATTGGATACGTTGGTCATAAGACTAATCGAGACAATTCCCACTAGAAAATGGATGCCCTCTTGGTAGAACTATTCCTTAAGAAGTGAGCACACTTTGAATAGGGCTAATCTGAACACTAATCTTGCATCTATTCATAATGATTCCATTGCCTTAATTTCGATATGAATGCTTCTATTTCGATGTGGGTGTTCCAACCATTGTTACTAACCAAATGGAACCCATTCTTGCATGGGGATCCCAATTATCCGATTATCCATTCTTATGCGTGTTCAGCTGCGGTCGTTCAAATCGATTACGTGGTACACGGACTCATTTGTTCCAAGTATATGTTGGCGACCGGTCGCGGCTCATGAACCGTGAGCAAATTCATCGGGACAGTTAGATTCGGGAATGATCATTTCGGTGCAATTATGGGTTATGGAGATTATGTTGTTGGTAAAAGTGTTATCTCCGCAGTATATTATGTAGAAGGTCTTGGTCATAACATTCTCTGTTGGTCAATCTGCGATTACGATCTAGAAGTAGCCTTCAGAAAACATACTTGTTTCGTTAGAGAACTTGATGGTAAGGAACTTTTAAGAGGTTCACGTGGTTCAAATCTATACACCATCTCTATCGAAGATATGATGAAGTCTTCTCCAATTTGCTTGTTGTCAAAGGCTTCTAAAACAAAGTCATGGTTATGGCATCGTCGTCTCAATCACTTGAACTTCGGCACCATCAATGATCTCTCCAGAAAGGACTTAGTTGTAGGTTTACCTAGACTTAAGTATGAAAAGGATCATCTTTGTTCAAACATGCCAATTGGGAAAAAGCAAGAAGTATGCCCATAAACCCAAACCTACTAACTCATCACGAAGTTCTTCATACAATTCACATGGACTTATGTGGACCCATGAGAGTGCGAGAATATCTTTGGGAAGAAATATGTGTTAGTTGTGGTTGATGATTTCTAGATTCACACAGGTAAAGTTCTTAAAGACAAAGGATGAAACTCGGATATCATCATCAAACTCATCAACAGTGCGCGGTTCGTCTTAACAAAACGGTCGGAATCATCCGAGCAGACAATGGAACCGGTTTGTTAACAAACAACTTAGTGAGTTTTATGAAAGTATTGGAATCGGTCATCAAAAAGTGTTCCTCGAACTCCTCAGCGAGCGGTGTAGTTGAAAGACGAAATCGAACTCTTGTGGAAGCCGCAAGGACAATCTTGATTTACTCAAAAGTTCCAATGTTTCTCCGGGTGAAGCCGTCGCCAACGCATGCTACACCCAAAATCGATCCCCGATTCACACTTGCTCATGGAAAAACTCCATATGAACTTGTCCACAATGAAAACCTAATCTTTCATTCCTTCGTGTGTTCGGTGCATTGTGTTATCCAACTAATGAGGGCCAAGATTTAGGCAAACTTAGAGCTAAAGCGGACATTGGAGTATTTGTAGGTTATGCACCAAGCAGAAAAGGATGCGAATCTACAACAAGAGAACCCGAAATATCATGGAAACAATTCACATCACGTTTGATGAGTCGATCGGTCAAATGGCTCTGGACAATCGATTCGGGACCCGCTCTTCAACAGTCCCATTAGTTCATCCCTTGTACCAAACTCTTCTCAAGCAACTCCATATGTACCTCCATCGAAGATGATTTAAAGAAATTGTTTGATCCTATGTTTGATGAACTCTATGAGCCATGTGTTATTGAGCGTCAATTCCACAATGAGGTCGCTCATATCCACGAGAATGAAGTCAATCCTACAATCTCAATATCATTAAGTCAAGAAGCGCTGCTGGCGATCACTCGATCTCATCTACAAATCATCTATCTTCGAATGTACATCATGGAACATTTACGGCATCAATGATGAAGTTAATCCCTGCTACTCTGAAGATGCTCCATTTGAAAACATATTTGCTCTGAATCATCATCGAACCATCTTCTTGAGGAGACATCGACTCGCTACCTCGGTCCCTCAACAAGCGCCACATGAACACCTTATAAAATGGACTCACGATCATCCATTAGACAACATCATTGGAAATCCCTCTCGTCCAGTGTCAACACGGAAACAACTTGCAACCGATGCCTTATGGTGCTTCTTCAACTCCGTACTCTCTAAGATCGAACCAAAAGATGTTAAAACCGCCATGAATGAAGATAGGCGGTTCAATGCCATGCAGAAGAAATTCATGAGTTTGATCGACTTGATGTATGGGAGTTAGTACCGCTCAGATTGTGCTATGATTATTGCTCTAAAATGGATCTTCAAAGTGAAACTTGATGAGCATGGTGATGTGTTGAAGAACAAGTCTCGATTAGTTGCTAAAGGATACCGTTAAGAGGAGGTATTGACTTTGAAGAATCTTTTGCTCTTGTTGCTCGAATCGAGGCAATCGAATCTTTTGGCTAATCTTTAGTAAGAACATGGTAGTCTATCGGATGGATGTAAAGGCGGCATTTCTAAGCAGAGATCTTAAAGAAGTTGTCTCGATACCAACCGGAAGGATTTGTGAATCAAGAGCATCCTACTCACGTTTATCGTTTGAAGAAGTCTCTTTACGGTTTAAAGCAAGCTCCGAGGGCATGGTATGATCGCTATCAAAGTTTCTTCTATCTACGGTTTAGCAAAGGCGCGTTGATCCAACATTGTTCACCGAGGAAGTCGATGCAAACATTTAATTCATGTTCAAATTTATGTTGATGATATCATCTTTGCCTCGTGACCCCGATAAGTGTGACCGTTTTCAAATGAAATGGGTTCTAAATTTCAAATGTCAATGATGGGACAAATGTCATTTTTCTTAGGATTACAAATTTCACAAAGTCCGGAGGCATTTTCATAAATCAATCTAAATATCAAACGAGATTTTAAAGCAATTTGGATTTAATTCAAATGACCTGTTGACACTCCCATGATTGAAGCGTACCAAACTAGATGAGGACCACTCGGGGATCATGGTAGACCAAGCGAAATATCGTAGTATGATTGGATCACGATGTACCTCACGACTAGTAGACCGAGACATCTTGTTCATTTGTTTGCATGTGTGCTAGATACCGGCTAAGCCTACTAAAAAGAACCTTGAAGCGATTAAGCGGGTCTTTCGGTATCTCCAAGGAACCATAAATATGGGACTTTGGTACCCGAAGGACACCGGTATGTCACTAATGACCTATGTAGATCGATCATGCAGGATGTCAAGATACTCGTTGAAATGCGTGCGGAGGTGCAGTTTTTGGGTGATAAGCTTGTGAGTGGTCTTCAAAGAAGCAAATGAGTACTTCTATTTCCTCTACAAAGGTGAATACACGACCATGTCATCTTGTTATGCTCAAATCCTATGGATGAGATCCCAATTATCGACTATGGCTTTGAATTTAACAAAATCCCTATGTCTTGTGATAATAAAAGTGCTATTGCTCTCTCATGTAACAACGTACAACACTCAAGAGCAAAGCACATCGACATTCGACATCATTTCATCGGGGAACAAGTGGAAAAGCGGTGTGGTGGAACTTTACTTTGTGAGGACCGAATACCGGTTAGCGAGACATCTTCACCAAAGCTCTTCCTAGATAACGTTTTGAGTTTATTCTTCCACGACTTGGCCTTAAAGCCTTCAACGAAACACTCAAACGTCTTCAAGAGGAAGAAGAGGAGTAAAAGGTTTCTTTCATCTATCTCTTGTATATATCTATTCGAAAAACAAAATACAAAATTATAAAACCTTCAAAAATCAAATAGAAAAATATAAAACTTTCAAAATCCATAAAAATTTGAAAAATTCGAAAAATCCTCAAAAAATATTGTCATTTTGTCATGTTTTTCTCGATTCGATTATATATACGGTCTTGATGCTGTCATTCAAAGAATGATACGAGACTTTAGATGTTGTTGAATTTTCAAAAAAAAAAAAAATATATATATATATATATATATATATATATATATATATATATATATATATATATATATATATATATATATATATATATATATATATATATATTTGGGAGAAAGAGAAACAATGGTTTATTGTCATTTCAGCAAGTAACCGCTTTTCAAAAGGCGAACAGAGCCATACTTTTTCGTGGTTTTCAAATTTCTTGCTTTGATTCTTTAAACTAATCCTTACTATCTAATGAAAACTAGTTGTTTTGAAAATAACTTCGAACTCTATTTTTGATAATCATCGGACTTAAAAGTTTGTCAAAATATCTATCTCTCAATCAACAACTTATGTCATTGATTAAGGGGAGAATGATTTCAATTAAATCAAAAGTTATTTGCCATACAATTATTTTCAAAAGATAATCATGCATGTTTATTCAATGGAGTTTAAAGTCTCAAAATCCGATCCTTATCGATTAAAAGCGTTTTCATAATCAAGTCACAATTCTCCTTAAAAGCTTTCAAATTCAATTTAAATCTCAGAGATCACAAATCTCAAATGATTTGATAATTGTGATCGGGGAGAATTTGTGATTTAAATTGGATTTAAAGCGATAATTCGGTAAATGGTTTTATAAGGATGTACAAGCTCTCCTTCCCACATGTGCCAAACGATTTCAAATTTTCCATGCACATGTTGAGGAGGAGCATCTATCTTAAACCACAAACATTTGAAGCGTGATCAACTTATCTCTATGTGCGGTCTTTTCCTAATATGTGCAAAACATTTTCAAATATCTATGCTCATATTGAGGGGATCAAGCTCATGAAAACCTCATCCTTCCCAAAATTCTTTATCTACTTGATTTGATTAGGAAGTAGCGTTGATATTTTTGAATATGGTAATCAAAAAGTTAATTCTTTCTCTTGCCTCAGTGTGCAAAACAATTTCAAACACTTGATGCATGTTGAGGGGAGCTCTTGTTCTAAAAATATCAAAAACAATTCGGTACAAAATGCTTTGATAATATATCACAAGTATCTGGATTCATCTTCAAATGGTTTCAATTGGTTCCAATGGCGGATGAACAATACCAAATAAGCCGACCAACTTTACTTTATGTATGGTGATATAAGGATGATAAGGTTAGGTATTTGTTCCTATGATCCGCCGAACCGGAGGGATCTACCGAGGACAATCCACTAGATAGTGTAAAGTCCTTAGGTATATTGAAAAGGAGAAAATGAGATATGGGAAGAGTGCGGGTGAGTCCGAGCTAGTCTTGGAATAAACCCAACAAGGTTCTAGCTATGAAGTCTCATTAAGCTTGAAGGGGTTGAAGAATGAAAAAGAATTGAATGAGAAAAGAGTGAAAACAAATAGCCTCAATTATTCAACCTTAGAGGCGGCGGGTTCAATTCATTTGCTCTTGGTGGTTACCAGGTAACCTTTGGTATTGAAGACAAGGCGTCATGGACCCGGTGGCACTGCACTTCAACTTCCCAAACCACTCAAGTTCCTCTTAAAGGACTTGTTTCATTCTCACGGGAACCGACATTATCTATCGACTCTCTCTTAGAGATTGTTGATATTGAATAAGGAGACCTCTCTAGTCTCCGTCTGGGATCCAAATATGCACAAATTGAGTCTAGAGCCACGAGATCATCCATAAATCTCATTAGGACACTTTCAATGAAGACTCTCTGTTTCACAATGTGGAAAGAGATTATATCTTGAGTCCTCGCATTATCCTTGTGGTATTGCGAGAACATCCCGATGATATATACATATTCACAATGAAGATGGAAAGCCTTGGAGCCAACATCAAACAAGCTCTGGTAGGTGGCATGTGAGATCTATTCAATAGATCAACCATGTGACAAGCGAGCGAGAAACAATGGGCGATTCAATCTTTTGAATCAATCTGGTTCGAGTTATGGATTGACGGATACCTTTGAAAAACCGGTCATTGTGCTTAAAACTCTTTTCTTTAGCACATCGACCGTGTCGAATATTTCAAATCAAAAGGTGTTTATGATTGATAATTGATTTTCATTAAAACCTTCGTTGTATTGCAAAACAATTTCTATTATGCGATACGATTGTTTTTCAAATCTCTTTTCATCAATCGGTGAATTTCTATTCATTTGGTTCACTCGCCGTGTTGTCTTCCTTGGAGGCGTCCGATTTGAGGAAACGACTAGAGCATTGCGAAACCTGTCAAGGAAATTCTTGAGAATTATACGATCGCAGGGTGCTTGTGCGATCAACGGGAACCGTGGGCGTGTACCTCAATTCAACGAAAGTGATCAAAGACACATTTGTGCGCTTTATTGCTAATCGTTTTATGCGGTACACCCGGCGTTCTTGTTGATCGGTGAAGCGGTCAATCCATAGCCGCATGCTCACACAATACATTCATTTCTCAAGAAATCATGATAAGTGCATTAATGACTCGATATTTCACTCCATGCTTACGCTCTGCTGCGCCAATATCATGAATCAGCGAAGCTTCCGCTACTACGATGAGAAGATATCATGATCCGAATGTGAGCATGTCGGTCAGAAAGTCACAACATCACATAATACCAACACCACAATGGATGTCTCGAGATTTTTGTTAGTTGATGATCTCAAAAGTCGGCTCAAAATTATTATCACGTGGATCGGTAAAGACCTCCATTTGGATTAACCAAACATGCAATGAGAAGAATCAATGACTACGAGCTTGAACAAAGTGCTACATCAAGAATGCAAGAACAATTTTAATGTAATATCTGTTTGTATTCAATGTAATTTTAGTATATGTTTGAGGTGACCTCCCTTAGGGGAGATTGTTAGGAATTAGAAATTTCGGGTATTAAAGAGTGGTCACCTCTAGTATATGTAATCGTTAGAAAGCTCGTAGTCGTAGTTCTTTTAAGCTAAGTAGTACTTAGTTAAGTAACACCGTGGAGGACGAGACGGTCTTTACCCACTATATGCACGATCCACACCCGTTGTGTGGCATTTTATTGTAAGACTATAAATACTCTCTACCTTCCAATGTAGAGAGTTGGAGCTCATAATAAGATTTTTCTTTCTCTCACTAAAGTTCCCAAACCTCTAACTTTCTCTCTAAAAACCTCTTGTCGCCTACTTTGTGTTGTATGGTTCGATGTGTATGAAATCCAATATCTTACACGGTCCTCAATGTCATGGAGAGACTTAATGGATTGGCATTGATAGCTATTGAAAATGATTTGTTAAATAATGTTGATTATAAGGAGATGGTCAAGAACTTTGCTTCGAAGAATGCTAGAAGAATTGCACTATTTATAAAATAAAATGTTCTTTGTAATAGTACTTTAAGATATTTATAATTTTTTAGAATCGATTAGTATATTTGGATAATTGAAACTTTATTTTTTGCATCGATAACGGTTGTTTTACTCGCATATTTTTATTATGATGGCCTTTTTTTAGTTACGGCCCAGGGTATCAAAAATCCTCGGGACGGCCCTGATAAAATTAATCATGAAAGTAGGGTGATATATGAAATTAGTATATGTATATGGGTGTGGAGTTAGCGAAAGTGAATAAAGTTAGTGTTTTAAATTGTAATTAATTATTTAAATATTTGATCATTTTCTTTTATAAGTAAATGTATTTTAGTCTAGCAACTTTACTCAATGTTTAAGTTTTAAGCAAATGTGTTTTTCTCTTTCTATATAGTATGGACAATGAAACACTACTTAAGTTTGAATTTTGCTTCAATCTAGTGACTAATTTTATTGAGGAGAGTTATTTTACATACCAAACTTTTCTTATATATCAAGGGACTCATCTCCACCATCCATCTAAAAAAAATTAATGGCTGAGATTAAAAACATTTTATTATTTCACATATTTTTTATAATTTAAATATCTCTTAAACCGTTAATCGTTAAGTGAAAATATTTACACCGTCGAGAAGAGTATTTAATTATCTTTCTATAGACGGGCCCTTTGATATACTTTTGAAGGAAAAAAAATCGTTTTTTTTCACGTTTTTTCATCGTTTTTTACGTTACTTGAAATTTGCATGAAAAAAAATCATATATGATTAAACACTAATTTGAATATCACATGTGATATTAGTGTTAAATCATATATGATATGTGATATCACATGTGATATGATATGTATATCATAGGTGATATTACATATCATATATGATATAACACTAATATCATATATGATATAACATATGATATTAATTAGTGTTTAATCATATATGAAGTTATTTTACATACCAAATTTTTTTACATCCAGGGACTAATCCCACCATCAATCTAAAAATATTTAAATGGTGAGATTAAAGTATTTTATTATTTTACCTATTTTTTATAATTTAAATATCTCTAAACCGTTAATCGTTAAGTGAAAATATTTACACCGTCATGAAGAGCATTTAATTATCTTTCTATGAGCGGGTACTTTGATATACTTTCGAAAAAGAATAAATTTTTGTTTTTCATGTTTTTTTTTCCTTTTTCACGTTACTTGAAATTTGCATGAAAAAAATCATATATGATTAAACACTAATTTGAATATCACATGTGATATTAGTGTTAAGTCATATATGATATGTGATATCACATGTGATATGATATGTATATCATATGTGATATTACACTAATATCACATGTGATATTACATATCATATATGATATAACTAATATCATATATGATATAACACTAATATCACATGTGATATTCAAATTAGTGTTTAATCATATATGATTTTTAATGCAAATTTCAAGAACGTAAAAAGCGAAAAACTTAAAAAAAAGCGTGAAAATACGAAAAGAAAATTTTTGTCGAAAGTATATCAAAGTGCCTATCTATAGAAAGATAATTAAATGCTCGTCGCAATGATATATTTCTTTTCTCTTAACGATTAACGGTTTGAAAGTTATTAATATTTGAAAAAAGATGATGAAAGTGGGTTTTTTAAATTATTGGGATTAATGTCATCTATTAGATCAAATAAAAATGAATGGTGGAGATTTATCCCTTGGTATGTAAATAATCTTTTGTCCTCAAATGATCTTAAATCTAATCATATATGATTTTTTAATGCAAATTTCAGTTGTTGGAATCACTCCTAAACTATATTTCAAGTGTTTGTAATTAACATGTAATAGGTTGCTTAATTAGGCTTTTATGTTTGTATTAATGGCAAGGCTTATGTAGAAAGCCCATAAGACTTGGCCCAAAGCTAAGACTAGTTGGAGATGGCAGGAATGGTTACATAATACACTTGGCTTTAAATGGATACCTAAAATAATAAACATGTGTGTTTCAACTATAACTGCATCGGAACCCTCTAACTCTTCGGGTTCCACATCTACTTCTATTCCATCTGTGTCATCTGTGTGTAATGCATCCTCTGGGTTGTTGATAGCGGATGTTCCCGACACATGATGAGCAATCTTAAGCTGTTATCAAACTTTGTTTCAAAGTTCATTGCCACCGCCGATTCGGAATGATCACCAGCGGCTATCATGGGCTTCGGAGATTACATCAATGGAAACATCGAAATTAGAAGAGTGTATTATGTGGAAGGTCTCGGACACAATCTCTTTTCAGTCGGTCAATTTTGTGATGGAGATTTGGAAGTTGCTTTTAGAGAGAAAACTTGTTACATTCGTGATCTACAAGGAAACGATCTTATGTCTGGCCAACGTACATCAAGTCTTTACACAATCTCAATGCAAGACATGATTGCTTCATCTCTATCATCTACTTTCAAAGGCAACATCTACAAAATCCGGCTATGGCAATCGTTTCTCACATCTAAACTTTCAAACCATAACCAACCTTGCACGTTTCAAACTTGTTGAAGGTATCCCAAGATTTCGTATTTTAAAGATCATCTATGCTCGACTTGTGAACAAGGAAAAAGCACTCGTGCTCGGTTTCCTTCAAAGGTGGAACTGACTCTCAAAGATGTGCTTCATCTTCTTCACATGGATTTGTGTGGTCCGATGCGTGTGTAGACGATTAATGGCAAACGCTACATATTGGTAATTGTTGATGACTACTCAAGATGGAGTTGGGTTTATTTTCTTCAAGTAAAGATCAAGCTCCACAGATGATCATCACCTTTCTCACGAAAATTCAAGTTCAACTCCGAACACGGTCGGACAAATCGAGCGGTCAAAGGCGAATTTGTGAATCAAACTCTACGTGCTTATTATGAGAAAGTGGAATTGAGCATCAAACATCCATTGCACGAACACCGAACAAAGCGGAGTTGTTGAAAGAGCGAAACCGTGCGTTAGTGGAAGCTACAAGAACAATGTTGATTAATGCAAAACTTCTAGATTACTTGTGGGCTGAAGCCGTATCTACTGCATGCTACACTCAAAACTGTTCAATGATTACTAAACGCCACAACAAAACACCTTACGAGCTTATCCACAACCACAAACCGAATCTCAAACACTTTCATGTCTTTGGATCCCTTTGTTATCCAAATAATGATCGTGATGACTTTGGAAAGCTCAAGGCTAAAGCTGACATTGGATTCTTTGTTGGATACTGTGAAAATTCTAAAGGATACCGGATCTGTAATCGTCTTACAAGGGAGATTATGGAAACGATTCATGCAAATTTCGATGAGCTTACAGAAATGGCTTTTGAGCAAAATAGCTTGGAAACCGGACATAAACCGTCTACACTTTCCCCAAACCCCATCATCAACTGAACCAAGCTTACAACTTACTCGACGTCAAATGAAACAGCTATTTGCTCCTCTGTTTAGTGATGATATTGATCAACGTGCTCCAGATGTATCAAATGTTTCATTGTCAACTCGATAATAATCCAATACCCGATACACCTGAAACAACAACAACTGTTGAAGGCGCACCTCCGATTGATTCTACAACAACAGCCGAACAAACCGCATCCAATGACGCTGAACCAATTGATGATCGTCTGAACCATGACGTACCTACACCTGCAGATTATGATCCAAATGCGTTCTTCAATCCTTTTGCTAATAAAACTGCCACTTCTGATATTGCGGAATCATCAACAAGCCATTTGAATCCTCCTAATTTGCACAATGTATATCAACATCAACCCTCCACACATCGTTGGACTAAAGACCATCCTCTTGTGAATATCATTGGAAACCCGGATCAACCAGTCATAACTAGACAACGCCTTCAGACTGACGGTGAACATTGCATTTATGCACTTACCGTTAGCCAATCTGAACCTAAAAACATTAAAGAAGCAATGAATTATGACAACTGGATTGAATCCATGCAAGAAGAACTTAATCAGTTTAAACGTCTTGAAGTATGGGAATTGGTTGAAAAACCAACCGGGGTATATGTTATTGGTCTTAAATGGATTTGGAAAAACAAGTTGGATGCTGAAGGTACGGTTATCAGAAACAAGTCACGTCTGGTGGCTAAGGGTTATAGACAAGAAGAAGGGATTGACTTCGAGGAATCATTCGCACCGGTTGCTCGCCTTGAGGCTGTACGGATTTTTCTGGCATTCGCGGCTCACATGCACATCACGGTCTATCAGATGGATGTCAAAACCGCTTTTCTAAATGGTCAACTGAAGGAAACGATTTATGTTAGTCAGCCGGAAGGATTTGTTGATCCAGAGTTCCCGAATCACGTCTTCAAACCGAAAAGGCTCTCTATGGTCTCAAACAAGCCCCTCCGCGTGGTATGATAAGTTATCATCCTTTCTTTGCCAATAACTTCACTAAAGGATCGGTCGACCCAACACTTTTCATTCATTATCACGGGGCTCACATTTTAATCGTTCAAATCTATGTTGATGACATCATTTTGGGTCAACACATAAAAAGTACTCAAACGAATTTTTAAAACTTATGAAAAAATATTTTGAAATGTCCATGATGGGTGAACTTACATTCTTTCTAGGATTGCAAGTTCATCAATCACCCCGTGGTATTTTCCTAAGTCAGTCCAAATATGCTCTTGAAATTTTAAACAAACATGGAATGCAAAGTTGTGATACCTATGCCACACCTATGGCACATACCAAGAAACTGGATGCTGATTTTCATGGGAAATTGGTTGACCTACCAAATACCAAGTATTATTGGGTCTCTCATGTATCTAACAACCGAGTGGACTGATATTGTATTTGATCTATATCTTTGCTCCCGTTATCGATCGCGACCAATCGAAACTCACCTCTACGAGGCTAAAAGAATCTCCGATACATCAAGGGAACCATTAATTTGGGGATCCGTATCCGAAGGATTCGGTTTTGAACTAATAGCTTTTTCAGACGATCACGCAAGTTGCGTAGATTCTCGGAAAAGTACTTCAGGTGCACTACAATTTCTTGGTGATAAATTGGTGTCATGGCAATCGAAGAAGCATGATTGTACATCGCTGTCCTCAACCGAAGCAGAATATGTAGCCATGTCGGCGTGTTGTGCTCAAGTCATTTGGATGAGAACACAACTCAAAGACTATGGTTATGTATTTGACATAATCCCAATGTACTGCGACAAGCGAAGTGCTATTGCGATCTCATGCAACTCCGTCCAAAATTCAAAGTCCAAGCACATCGATCTTCGATATCATTTCATAAAAGAGCACGTGGAAAAGGGTACCGTTGAATTATATTTTGTGGGTATTGAACACCAATTGGCGGACCTTCTCACCAAAGCCTTAGCTCCTGCTAGGTTTACTGAGTTGGTCCACCGGATTGGTATGAGGTGTTTGACTCCAGATGAACTGGACGAACTTTTGACACATTCTTAAAACCAGTCAAACACCAAAACCTCTTTTTTAAATATTTTTCAAAAAACAAAATACAAAAATATAAAATCAGATAAAATCCAAAAATATTCTTCTATCTCAATTTCTATCAAAACCAAGCATCGCAAGTACAAATCTTCCGTCAACACTGTGTTCCATCAAATCTTTCACCATTTTTCCCGAACAAGTGTTGAGGGGGAGAAAGTAAATATTTTTTGTTTCATAAAACCTTGTACTTGCATGTTACCAAAAATTTGTTGTTTCTTATTAAGTGGTGGATACTTTATCATGTAAAATACCCTCCTCGGACTCAAATATTTACAAAATTCATTATTTCAAAAGTCAATGGGGAGTATCGTCATGTTTCTTGCCTAAATAAGTTTTGTGTAACCAAAATGGAAGTTAACACATTCACAAATACCTGATGTTTCATATAAGCTTACAAAAGTTAATATGTTGTGTGTTAAGTGAAAATTTGGTCTTTGAAATTTCAAAATTAACATGTTCACGTAACTTATCACATCAACTTCAAACAATTGGACAAATGTGACTTAGGACTTGTAACTAACATAAACATGTTACCATCAAACAAGGAATTAGATAATAAATCAGACTAAAACAAACACATTGTGTTTCCATATGTCTGTCTTTTTGTCTAATGTCTTTCAGATCACAAAATGGTACAAATCAAGCAAACATCAATGCCCCATTTGAGCTCTCGATGGCAAACACATTCCCACCGGATACGACAAAACAATTGGCAAGAACAATATCCGTGTCGTCTTCAAAACTTCATATGCTCTGAATCATCTTGCGGAATTGTTGTGGACATCCTCTCGCAACATCCATTCAATTACATGCTCACAAAGTCATCCTCAATCTCTGACTTCCTTCTGATGATGAGTATGATTCAATGGATGAAGAAAGAAAATTTCGTAAGACATTAAAGTAGAAAAGGATGGAATTCCATGCTTCAACCTTTCCGGTTAATCAACCCGGTGGGGCGGGAGGGTCAGCAAGAGTCCTCCACATATGGAAGATCCATTGCAAACAACTCTAACCCCATCTCGATCCGGTTAATCAACCGGTAAGGATCGGGTGTCATCGCTACTACAATCGTTGAAATGAAGCAACCACAACAACAACTTTAACAACCGCAAGAAGAAAAGCATGATGAAGATGAGGAAATTTATGGCAAAAGAGATTACAATCATGATAAGGATGAAAGAGTCACGATGATAATTTGGCGGTCAAGAGTAAATGATGCGAAAAGAGGCGTAAGAAGGCGCTAGAGTCGAGGAGGCAAAGTTAAAGAATGAGACATACAACTTCATTGTTGACAATCCAACACACAAACCTCAACGAAGATTCTCAATCACCTCTTGACACTTCCACCAAACCCAAATCATCTTCTCAATCATCACCTCCACCAACAAAAGAATCAACTAAGTCAACAACAAAATCATTAAGAAGGCAACTCCATCCAATGATTCGACAAATGGTTAAGGTGTTATCACCACTACACAACAAGCTACACAACCACTACCATCCCGATCAACCAAGGGATTCAGAAACCACACCACCAATGGTGAAAACCATTGATCACTTTACATACACTGGTGGTGAGGATTACGACATACCTGAGCCCCAACCTGAACTTCAACCGAAATTTAGACCAAGTACATTACTGCACTCCTTGTATTCATACGCATCAAAAGAGCGTGTTGAAGATCTCTAACTCGGGGTCGAATCTTACCAAAAACAACTCAATCTCACCGCCCCACTCCTACACTTCAACGGAATCAATCAAGAACCTCAGTACAAAATCGTTTATAAACCAAAGTTTGGTTTTGTCTACCAAAGTGAAAATCATCATACTTGCTTCATGGCTTTCGATGAAATTCACAAGTTCAATGACGCCACCCTGAAGATGGTTCGAGATGGATTGGCTTATCGATTGAAGGACATTGAGTTTGGTACAATTCAGACGAAGAGTTGGAATTCAAAGGATCGCAAGGATGTTCTTCGGTTTATCTCTAGGATTGATGAAAGGTTGATTCATCGAAATCAGATGCGACGGTTGGAGAGATATGTGAGAGGAAGACCAAGCTTTCCGATTCAGACATACCAACGTCCTCAGAATGTAGCTGGTCGTGTGTAATCATTGGGTACTCTCTTAACATTCTTGACTGTGATTTTGTTTGTTTGATATATCCAATATGGTTTGTGCATACATAACAGTGTACAACCCGTACTAGTAATGAAAGGACCCTGTGGTATGCATCAGTGCCATAATCCTATAAAAGGAGCGAAAGCTTCTTACTTTTGAGTAAAACTTATCAAAACTTTCATTTTCCAAAGTTTTGCTCAAAAGAACAAGTACTTCCCCTTATGTTTTCAAAACCTCAAAAGTTAATATTACTTGTTGAGGCGGAGTATTTGATTAAAACATTGTTCACAAATTGTTCTTCGTGGAAATCTTCCCACAAAACTCAAAATGGTCATATTCGATAACAATGTTTCATCAAAAATAACATTTATATGCCATTTTTGAGGGGGAGAAAAATTATGTGATATGTAATATGTTGTGAATTGCAAATGAATCATCGTGTGATAAGACTTTAACCCTTGAATTAACGAGATATGAACTGTCATACATCGAAAAGATTTGTCTTCCAAGACTTATCCGAGTAGATTGTACCTATTCGAGAAACTCTTGATAGACATGAACTTTGACGGGTTTGACAACCTTTCGAGGTTTGTCCACACCTTCAAGGTAGTTATTAGAGCTAGTTGTCACCTAAAAGCTGATAATGTAACTCTTTAACTATGCAACGTAACCGTGTCTCGCAGGGAATTGTCTATCTTGAGTCGATCAATTCAAAAGTGCGAGCTCTTCCCTCAGCTTGTAGATTTCTGTCAAAATACTTAAGCACGTGTGGAGGGGGAGTATTTCTGAAAGTGCAAAACTCTCAAGGTGTTATAAAATGTTTTCACTTATAAAATATCTTGAGAAATTTTCGAGAAAATGGTTTTATTGCAACATAGGTTAGTCATGGTGTTATAAGGTGACTAAGGTTAGGAATAACCGTCCTATGATCCGCCAGAGCCAGAGGGATCTACCCAAGGATACCACCAATAGTTAGAACTTAGAAGTCCTTAGGTATGATTATAAAAAGGAGAAAATGAGAATCGGAGAAAGAAGGAGTTGAAGAATTAAAAAGAAAAGTAAAGAAAAGGGTGAAAAGAAATAGCCCTTCAAATTATTCAACTTAGGATGACAATCGGGTTCAATACATATGCTCTTTGGTGTCACTAGATGACACGGTATTGAAGATCAAAGTCGTCATGGACCCAAAGGACGCATGCACTAAACCTTCTTAGCCACTCAAGTTTCTCTCAACGTAAGCTTGTTTCATTCTCACAGGGAACCCTACGTAAACTATCGGCTTTCTCTTAGAGATTGCTGGTATTGAAGAAGGAGACCCTCTCCCTAGTCTCCGCTCAGGAAAAACCAAAGCTATTGAGTCTAGAGCCACGAGATTCATCAAAATATCTCTTAGGAACACTTAGCATTTCATCACTTGTCGTTCAACAATAAGGACGCAAGTGATACATTCTAGAGTCCTTCACAGATCTTAGCAATCTGTCGAGAACATTTATGAGGGTTCACATGATCCTCGGTGATTGAATGGAAACTCCTGCCAGGTCAACATCAAACACCGACGGCAGATCACGGTAACTCCTTGTGGGTTACGCTTAGTGTGTCTCAAACGGTCTGAGGCGTGGGGTGATGCTTGATTGTACCTCAACGATTCACCGAACCGTAGATGTACTTTGATATATCGTGTTAGCCTTCTTGAGGGCATCCGGTTTCGAGAGCGACCTTTGCTAGAATTAGAGATGTGTTTTCACATTATGTTGTTAACACTCGAAATTCGAACTTGTAAGTCTTGGAAATCCGCTAAGGAGATTTCTTTCAAAAATCGAGTCTGAATATACGGGTCATTACTTGAACTTTTCAATGTAATGCCAATTGTCCTACACGGATTCGGACGGCCGATTCGCCCGACCAAGGTGAATGGAATCAAGACATTTATCAAGAGAACAATTGTAGTAATCAATTCGTTGAAAAGATTACAATGATCAATTGGTGTTCGTGATCGCACACGAGATGTTATTTGGCGATGGATGCTCACGGGAGGAAGAGATCGTCTGATTCTCCACATGCTCATACCAACAACATCATCATAGAAGTTCTCTCATTATCAAAGGCAACACAAAGTCAAAATGATTCTTCTTCAAATCAAAAATCTACAAAATAAGACTAGAACTACTTCACATCCGAAATTCATTGTCAAAAGAAGTGTGAGCATGTTGGAGAAAGACATGAGACACCTTTGGAGCAACGAAGCGGACTCGATGCTGATCACACAACATAACATCACCATATTCACACCGAACAAAGAACAAAGATAAATGAAGACGTCAAAGTCGAAAACTTCAAAGAAAACAAGATCCTCACACTGGGAAATTGTTAGAATCAAGGCAATTCTTCTCACAAGAAAGAAGAATGTCGGGAAGGCGTCAAAGCAACTATTACATCAAGACCAACAACGTTTCAATATTACTTAAGTCATTAATTACCAACACTTTGGGAAGATTGTTGGAATCACTCCTAAACTATATTTCAAGTGTTTGTAATTAACATGTAATAGGTTGCTTAATTAGACTTTTATGTTTGTATTAATGGCAAGGCTTATGTAGAAAGCCCATAAGCCTTGGCCCAAGCCCATAAGGAAGGAAGGGAACTTGTAGTGTTGCCCTAGTCCCTTCCCCTATAAATAATGTTGTAAACCTTCATTTGAAGGTTGGTTGTTCACTTAATACATTTTCCTACACATAACATTTCTCATATCATACGTGTTTGTGTATTGTGTGTTCATCCGCCTTCTCTTTATCTATACTTCTTAATCATTGATGCTTGTGTTACAACATGGTGACCTAACATCAGTAACGGAAAAAAACAAAAAAACTTAAAAAAAAAAACGTGAAAAATACGATTTTTTTTTTGTCGAAAGTATATCAAAGTACCTATCTATAGAAAGATAATTAAATGCTCGTCGCAATGATATTTTTTTTCCGCTTAACGATTAACAGTTTGAAAGTTATTAATATTTGAAAAAGAGGATGAAAGTGGGTTTTTAAATTGTTGGGATTAATCTCATCCATTAGATCAAATAAAAATTGATGGTAGAGATTGATCCCTTAGTATGTAAATAATCTTTTGTCTCAAATGATCTTAAATCAATTTTATTATTATATTTCTTTTCATGTATAAATAAGTTGGTTGAAATTAGTTAACATTAGAGGATGAGTGTTTATTATTACGATATAACCAAATAATGCACATATGATAATATTATATGAGTTTGGTTCAATAAAGATTAAATAAACTATTCTCAACTAATCATTTTTTCATTAAAACAATAAAATAAACTTTCACCTTCATTTTTAAAAACTAAATATCTCACAAACCATTGATTGTTAGACGAAACTAATCATACCATCATGACAAGCATAAAATTACCTTTACTTTGATATCGCACATCATATACTTTTGACGAATTTTTTTCCGACTTTTTTGTGGGTTTAGGGTTTACGGTTAGGGTTGAGGTGTTTAGGGTTTAGGGGTTTGACTTTTTTGGGTTAAGCTTTTTAAGGGTTAATAGTTTAGGTTTCTTACGGTTTAGCGGATAGGGTTTAGGTTTTTTTGGTTTAGCGGTTAGGGTTTTAGGGTTTTAGGGGTTTAGGGTTTCTATGGGTTTAGGGTTTTTTAGGGTTTAGCGGTTAGGGTTTTTAGTGTTTAGGGGTTAGGGTTTTTAGCGTTTAGGAGTTGTGTTAACACAAAATAGTATTTTTAAAATTTCATTTATAGTGTAATATATCGAAACCCGCAAAAAAACGATAAAAAATAAGTTCGTCGAAAGTATACGATATTGGATCTATATAAAAAGGTAATTTTATTCTTGTCGTAATGGTATAATTAGTTTTATCTAACTATTCACGGTTTGTGAGATATTTAATTTTTAAATATAAGAGTGAAAGTGAATTTAATTAATTTGATCAAAATGAATTGTTGAGATTGATCCATTTGATCTTTAGTTTTTATGTGATCTTTTATTGATCTCAACCCAATATTATATAGTCTTTAAAAAATTTCACAATAATAAAATTTGAACGGTTTTTATGGTTAATATAAAATTTAAGGAAATTAATTATAACACTTATAAAACTTTGTTTTTATTATGCAACATTTTACATTTAATGGTTGGAGGGGATGACAGTACGCTCAAGCCCCGTGGATTAATTGGTCAGTAGGTCAGACGCCATAGTTTGTAAATAATAAAGAAAAATGTTAACTTAATTGAATAAACTAGCAATAGAAGCAACTGTGATTTATTAGCTGAGAAGCATGTTTTGTCACACATGATAACCCCAAAAGAAAAGAAAAAGAAAAGGAAAACAGCTCACTGTGATTGAGGTTCAGTTAGTAATTTTAACTGAGATGCAACAAGGAGGAGGTCTAACAACACACTACCAAATAACCTCTCATCCATACAACACCCATCAACAATCCAATGGCTCACCAACCCACCATCCAATCAAAATCTATTTACAAATTAGTCAAAGCTCGACGAGCGGCTCCACCTTCCTCGGAGGTATTCCTCTATTGACATGCTTTCGTCAATGCTACTCATTGAAAGAGATGAGTCTTCGATATCAAGCAATGCAAGGTTAACATGTGACCTTAGATTTGACTCTGAAAATCCTTCGTCTTCCAACCCGTCTGTTTCTTCTGGTATGTTGCTAATAAGAAGTCTTGAATCTGAGCCTCCTATAGAATCAACTTCTAGCCGAGCCCATTTTGTCACCTCTCCGTCACCATGAAGCAGTTTTAGAACCTATGTAAAGTAGATATATTAGTATGCTAGAGAAGAACAAAACATTAATGGTCATGCTATATCATTACTAAAATTTTAGCCTAGCAACTCATCTAAATAAGGGACTTACAGTGCTCATTTGTGGCCGAGCACGTGGTGCACGTCGGATACAGAGCATAGAAGCAAGAGTCATCCTCTCCATCTGGTCGGCATCATAGTCATCACCCAAGCTTTGGTCTAACAATCGTGCAAATTTTCCACTGTTCAAAATCGGCCTTGCCTGGACACGACAATTTTTTGTCTTAAACTGAAGCAATTACCGACAAACCAAAAACTGAACATAACGAATTCTTAGAGCCTTAGAGGATGACAATTTCAACCCGTTTACTAATGAATTGGCCGATTTGGGTTGCTTTTTTTTATCTCAAACAGGTCAAATAAAAAAAATGGGATGTGGTTAAATAATTCATTCAGTCCAACAGGTCAAACGGGTTAATGTCATCCAAAGTCTGATCTAGTGATTTTCTATACATATTTGCATACAGCCATGTAAATAGTTTTAATTCATGATTCGACTGTTTTTATTGTAATTCTATTGTTTCTATAACCATAATTAACATTATTAAGGTAGTGCCATTGTTTTGATAACCATAATTAATCATTAACTGGCAACATAAAATTTAAAACAAATGGGCAAAGAGTGGTTGCATGTCATCCCAACCAGACATGCACCTAAACTGGTCCATTTAAACCCATATTAAAGTGACCCATTTCAACCCGAACTGATATTGACCTATGACCTAACCCAACCATCTTCCACCGCAGACATATTTTCGAATTGTAAACAGACATACCCACATAACCAAGCTCTCTTCACCCTTAGGATATGCGCTACTTATTGGTTTCCTTCCCGTAAGAAGCTCAAGAAGCACAACACCAAAAGCATAGACATCGATTTTCTCAGTAACTTTTCCATGCATAAAATTTTCCGGAGCCAAGTAACTGCATCATATAAGTGTCATGATAGATTAAAACTTTCATTTTCATATGATCTTCTGATTGGGAAGAAGTAAGATTGTTGGTTAATACAATCTTTTTACTCAAAAGATTTAACAGATAAAATGAAATTTTATAGTAAAAGATACGAACCCGAATGTGCCAGCAACATCAGTACAGGTTATATGCAATCCAGCGGGCGTAGCCCATTTAGCGAGACCAAAATCTGAGAGCTGTAATAAGCAAAAAAGGATGATCAGGTTAACAACAAATTTAACTTAGGAGGTAGCTGATGTGCATTTTAGAACCAAATATCCAATAACTATTATTAACACCAACAGTAAGCTGCAATTATCAGTCGTAGATGTTTGGATAAACAGCTTCTTCTAATTACATAATCAAATTCAAATAATCAGTTTCATACCTTTGACAACAAAAAGCGATTTTCAAAGTGTCCAATAAAATATCAAATTTACCTTCTTTTAAAGATAACTTGACAGCTTTTTACAGCTTTAATCCCATTTCAGTGTTTCGCAAGACATTTCAATTTTCAAAAGAAATTCATTTGATCAGAAAGTTGCTTCAAATAATCAGAATAAACCAAACACTCAGATTATCTGATTAGTGCAACTGAAAACTGTGAAATCACATCCAAACGGTGTATCTCTCCTACAACTTTCTTACAGTAGAATTTGGTAATGATAAATAAGACATAATCACTTCCAAAACCCACATGCAAACACCTATTAATGGAGTAAATGTGTAGATAGTTACCTGTGGCTCAAAATCATCCGACAATAAGATGTTTGATGATTTAACATCTCTGTGGATCACGGGTTGATCACATTTACTGTGTAGATAAACAAGTGCCTCAGCTACACCCACAGCAACCTTATATCGTTCACTCCATCCAAATACGGTATCCTTCTTTCTTCCTGTTTTAACAGAAAAGAGCATGAAAAGTAGGATCATGAAAATACAAATGTGACACATGTAAATATCTCATAACACTAGCATACCGTGCAAATTATCTTCAAGACTTCCTCTTGATAGAAGATCATATACCAAAAGGAGTTTGTTATCTTCAAAACAGAACCCAAAAAGGGAAATAATGTTTTCATGATGTAATGCAGTAATAATTTCAATCTCTAACAAGAATTCTTTGAGTACATCTTCAGATGTCTTCAAGATTTTAACGGCAAGTTCCCTGCCATCAGGAAGACAACCTCTGTACACCTCACTGTTCCCTCCTTTACCGATAATATTCTCTGAAAATTCAATCAAATATATTTCTTAAGTTAACAATAAATTTCACATAACAGGACTATCAAGTGAATAAACACAATGAAAATAAGGGACAAACCGGGCTTGAAGTTCATGGTGGCCGCTGCAAGTTCTTGAAATTTAAACAGTCTACAACAACTCGAGTACTTCTCATGAAGACCCTCCAATTCTTCTGGTAAGCTTATTGCATCAGTATTTACTGATGAACATGAATCAGAATAAATCTCATCACCATGAATAACAATTGCTCCATTTTCACTATCTAAAGATCCTTCCTTTTTGTTATCACCTTCACTATCACTCGAATCCGAATTTGTAATGAGTAACTGATTTCTAATGGGCAGCCTCATAGCCCACTGAACTACAGAGATTTGACGGGCAGGCGCTTTATCTGATGAAAGCCTATTCGAAGAAATGGCTCTACGAAGTAACGGCCAACCAGGTATCAATTCCGGCAAATCTTTAGAAACTTCTAGCTCTACAGGTACTATAGCCATGGAATTTTCACCATCTACATCATCATCATTATCATCATCACCAGTCTCCGCAAGAACACAAGTAGTGTTCGGAAGAACTGAATCCGGTGAACATATCGAACAATTATATTTCAAACCATTTTTCGTACAATCAGATTTCGTTTTCACTAAGGCTAAGTCCATTTTCTGATTGCGTTTAGGCCTCTCATTTCCATTCGTCAGTAACTTGGGATTCAAACTAAACGATCTATGAAACATACTTAATAATCGGTTTCTATGATGATCAGAACTCCCTATAAGAATACAAAGAAAAAACACAAAATCAACACCAGCTTTCAGCATTCTTAAAAACTAACCAAAAATAGCAAGTGTGTGAATATTCACCTTTTCGACCTTTTCCACCGACACATGATGGTGAAGAAAGAGAATCCCTATGAAACACAATCTTGCCATTATTAACAGCAATAATAGAACAATTCTTAGAAACTTTTCTAGCACAATATTTTGCAACAGAACATGATGACTTAATAGCATGATGACTTCTTGCAGTTCCAACAATAATCTCATCAGCACTATAAGATTTTGCTTCTCGCACGATTATTTTTCGTATCGAATTACCTCTACATATCTTTAACTTTAAATCCACCTGAAAATCCACAAACCCCATATCTAAATTAATTTAATATAATCTTATCTTAACTAATAAAACTATTTTACATAAAAAAAAAAATAAATAAATAACCTGTTTAAGGTTACAAAAGCCTTCATAAACAGCTAAAATTGAGTCAAATGCTTTAACAAGTGACAAAAGTGATGATTTCCCATCAAGATCCACACTTTCTGCATTAAAAAACAAAACCCACAAATTATATATAAAAAGAACAAAAACCCAAATAATAATAAAAAATAATAATTTCTTTTTTACCATTATTGTTTAAAACATGAAGAGCAACAACATGATCACCAGGATGAGCAGCTTTAACCAAAGCCCATGTAAGTAACTCTCTACTATCATTATCAAGTTTTACTCCGACGAGTACCGTACGGTTTCCGGCGACATTCTGGTCACCGGAATGCTTCTCCGGTAGACTCATACTCGCCGGAAAATTAACTTTTTTGGTTTTTTTTACAATTTTAGAATCGGAAGTTTGTACTTGTCATGTTGGGAGAAATGATTAATGTGTGTGTGTTAAGTGGTGTTTTTAGTGTGTGTTTTTTGGTGAAGGGGATGAAGAGGGTTTTTAGCTGAATGTCGTGGGTCCCACCAAGTTCTATTAGGGGAGGAGTCCAAGTTTCTTTACACTGTCTGCCGGGGTCACGTCCTCCATCTAATAAAACCTTCCAACTCAAAACTACCCCAATCTACCCTAACACTACCCTAACAAGATTTGAGCCAGACCCGATCCTACCCTAACACTATATTTCAAAAAAGAAAAAAAAAAGAAAAGAACAAAGCTTTATACGAATGGGTTCAGAACCGGTGCTCGCATTTTATGTCTTCGGTGACACGGACGCTGATGTAGCCTCACGGGTTCATGAACTCGATCACATACCCGAAGTCCACTCCGTTGGCCCTTACTGTATTTGCTTTTAATTAAAGGGGACAAGTTAAAGATTTAGAAAGTCTTTTGGAAAATGAGGAAAATGTTTCTTTTTTATTATTTGTTTTTTAACAACATTTTTCAAGCAATAAATAAAGGGGAATACAAAGATTGTTTGTTGGAGTTAATGTTGCCTTTAGTGGTTGTAATTGTACTTGTAATTAGCTTCTACTCATTCTCTTTTAAAATTATTGCCAGAATACAAAAATTACAAAATTTAATAAAAATATGACCACTAGAGATCTCAATCACTTAAATAAAATATTTTCTCATTAAAATTTTTTCTTTTTAAATTATTTTTAAGACATTCAAAATAAAAAGTTAAACTATAATTTTAAAGACGTAATGAGTATATATTAGTAAGGCGTAAGACCGATTTTTTAGGAGAGTTATTTTATATAACAAACTTTTTTTACATATCAAGAGATTTATCTCCACCATCCATCTAAAAATGAATCAATGGCTGAGATTAAAAGCATTTTATTATTTCACCTATTTTTATAATTTAAATATCTCTTAAACCGTTAATCGTTAAACAAAAATAAGTACACCATCGCGACGAACATTTAATTATCTTTCTATACACGGGCACTTTGTTATACTTTCAAAAAAAAAAAAAAATGTTTTTTTCACGTTTTTTCGTCATTTTTTTTGTTTTCTTCGAACCGAAATTTGATGAAATATCATATATGATTTAACACTAATTTGAAGATCACATGTGATATTAGTGTTAAATCACATACGATATGTAATATCGATGTGATACTAGTGTTAAATCATATATGATAAATCACATATGATATACATATCATATATAATTTAACACTAATATCACATGTGGTATTCAAATTAGTGTTAAATCGATCCGATTTTTTCATGCAATTTCGATGAACGAAAAAACGAAAAAAACTTAAAAAAGTGAAAACACGAAAAATAAATTTTTTTGTCGAAAGTATATCAAAGTCTTTATCTATGAAAGATAATTAAACTTCGTCGTAATAATATTTTTTTCCGCTTGACGATTAATGGTTTGAAAAATATTTATATTTGAAAAAAAAGGATAAAGTGATTTTTTTTAATTGTTAAGATTAATCTCATCCATTAGATATAATAAAAATGGATTGTGAAGATTGATCACTTGATATGTAAAGAAGTTTTTGTCATCAAATGATCTTAAATCCAGATTTTTAGCTTAAAGAATAGTGAAGCTTTGATTTTTATAAAAGCATTTACAATGTAAATATTTTTATTATCCTTTACCTCTAACAATTAATATTACTTCAATGCATAAAAGTGTTTGCAAAGCATGTTTATGTACTTTTAGGGTGCGTTTGGTATCTTTCTATGAGAATGGAGGAATGATAATGGTAATAATTTTAAGTGTTTGGTTAAGATAAAGGGCTCACATTATATGGGAATGAAATATGGATATTGTTCATACTCTATAGGAGTCCAAAATGAGAAGAATGAATCTATCATAGGTGAGGACCCATCTTATACCGAAACCGATATCCGGATGTGATTTATGGCATCATACCAAAAGCACCCTTAACGTTAGAGTAATTTAATCGTATAGACGGAGCTTTCGTTTTCAAATGACTTATAGTAACCCCAAGTGAATTGAGAAAGGAAAAGAAAACTATTTTTTTTAATTAGTAAAGGTGTGTTTGGCAGGGGTGAATCGGAATGAGGAATGATAGTGGATATGATTGCAATTGTTTGGTTAAGATATATATATATGTATCAAATATTGTATTGAAAGACATATATTTTCCATACTCCATACCACTCAAAAAGGTAGGTTATGGAACTTTCATTCCTGAAGGACCCACTTTATATTTAAAACCCATACTTAGAGGGGAAGGTGTGGGAATTTCGTGTCTCGCCGTCGTCTAACGTGGCAGCTCGTTGTGGCTCGCCCACACCGGCAGAGCTCGCCGTCGAGTGGTTCTTCGTCACCACGAAGAGCTGAAATATCTGACAAAGGTGGGGTTGTGTTGCGTTTTGATAACATTTTACATTTTTTTAGTGTGTGTAGTGTGTGTTTGTAGTGTGTAGTGTGTGTTTGTGTGTGTGAAGTTGTTAGAAGAAGACGTTCCTTTTTTTTAAATTGATATTATAAAGTGTGTGGGTGGGCTGTGCGTTTTGATAACGTTTTACAATTTTTATTTTTATTTTTAATTTATAACATTTTTTTAAATATATTGTATTGTATTTTTATTTTAATAAATAAATTTAGTTTATTTGAAAAAAAAAAAAAAAATGTTGTAGTGGTGGGCCCCAAATGAAGAGGTTGAAGTTTGTTGTGAGTGAGGGGGGTTAGTTGTGGAAGTTTGTTACGATGATGTGACGGTGATGAAGAGTTTAAACCTCTTCACCACACCTTCCCCTCTTATTGTGATTCATGTCAACATATCAAACACACTTTTTCTCTTTTTTTAGCAAAGCATAATTGATGTAGTTAGCCAAAAAAAAAAAATAAAAATAAATGCATTACTAACTAAGAGATGTGATTCTCTACAAAGTATGTAAAACATAAAAAGTCTACAAAGTGTTTTAAGCCGTGTGTTCATCTAATGACCATGAAAGGGAACAATTAAATTTTTGGTCAAATACACGGTTTGGTCATTTGATCCCTTTTTTCATTTTGCCCTCAAACTTAAAATTGTTATAACTTTCAAAACGTAATTTTTTACGAAAAAATCGATTTCATCATAATTTCTAAAATTTGATTCTCTTTAATTTGGTATTTAATTTGATATATAAATCGAAACTTTTTTTTAAAAATTTTAAGAGGGTATTGATTTTTTTAAATTTTCGGCATCTTCGGCGCTAATTTTGTCTAACTTAAAGGCTGAGGCAAAACTTAAAACACAAAAGTTGTACCTTTTGTCCAAAATGTGTTTGAGATATCGCATTTTTAAAATGACGTTTTAAACATATTTAGTACACAAAATGTGTTTTATAAAATGCTTAAGAGATATTTTTCTTGTAAAAGTACATTTAAATGCACTAATTGATGTACTACAATATATTTTTATCTATTTTAGTTTTTTTAACTGATAAACAATAATAACTGATGAACAAAACTGATAAACAAGACTAACTAATGGACAAGACTAATTTAATAAGATTAACTAATGAACAATATGAACCGATTAACAAGACTAACTGATAAATAAGACTAACCGATGAATAAGACTACCTAAAGAACAATACTAATTGATGAAGAAGACTAATTGATGAACAAGACTAATTGACGAACAAGACTAGCTAATGAACAAGACAAGACTAACTGATAAACAAGACTAGCTAATGAACAAGACAACCTCAATCTACATGTTGTTCATTAGTGTTCATCATAATCCATGATTGTTCATTAGTTACTCTTGTTATCAGTTAGTCTTGTTCATCATTTAGTCTTATTCATTAGTTAGTCTTGTTCACCAGTCTTGTTCATCAGTTAGTCTTGTTTATCAGTTAAAAAAAATTAAAAGTAACTAAAATAAATAAAAATTACTAAAAATGTGTCGTGGTACACCAATTAGTGCATTTAAATGTACTTTTACAAGAAAAATCTCTTTTAAGCATTTAATCAAATACCTTTTATGCACTAAATATGTTTAAAACGTCATTTTTAAAATGCGGTATATCACCCATATCATATCAAAACTAAGTGATTCAGATTTCTGGGTAAAGAATGGCCAAATGTATACAACTTTCATGTTTTAAGTTTTGCGTAATTCAACTTTTAAGTTAGACAAAATTAGGGTCGAAAATAACAAAAATTTCAAGAAAACTAATACCCATTTAAAACTGTAAAATAAAGTTTTGATTTATATATCAAGATTCATACTAAATTAAAGAGAATTAAATTCAAAAACCTATAGTGAAATCGGTTTTTTGTAAAAGTTTTTCGTTTGAATGTTATGACAAATTTAAGTTTGAAGGTGAGATTTAAAAACGAGTCAAATGACCAAACTGCCCATTTGACAGAAATATAGAAAAAACGGAGAATGATAAGGTTGCCACATGTCACATTTTGGATGGCTTTTTAGACTTGCTCGTTTTTGGTGACTTTTTTAAATGATCTGCTACCTACCAACTAATCACATATTTAAATCGAAAGAAATGTTATATATGACAATTTGGTGTTAAGAATGATAAAAATCGATCGAACTTGACACTTTATATGATTGTGTAGTAACTATTTTTTTCTTATTGTATGTCTTGAACTTTCAAATATCGATCATTATGTGTATCTTGTGACTATTCACTTAAGTAAAATGACCATTTTACCCTTCAAAATTTGAAAAATTTAAGGGTAAAATGGTCATAAAATACACAATAAGCGAATTTTGAAAGTTCAGACACAATAAGAAAAAAATAATTACACACAATCATAAAAAGTGTCAAGTTCGATGCATTTTTGTCATTGCCCATTTTGTTTGGCATAAAAATATATGGTTGCTAATAGTGTTTTAGAAGTTTAATTTTTTTAAGAAATAATTAATTGTAAATGTATCCAAGTTGTCACTTTTTATTATGCTGCATAACATTTTTTTATACTAAATAGCAGAACTTGCTAATTTTCCTATTATGTGTACTAAATGACTTGATTAAGTAAAAGTGATGACGTAGCACGATTAATCACTTAACACACAATAGGATAATTAGCAAGTTATGCATATTTAATAGGAAAAATGACAATTTGGATACATTTACAAAAAATTAACCCTTAAAAGAATGCAATACCCTATAAAATATTTTCTTACATGGAAATCTCATATATGTGGATTAGTTCCAACAGGTAAAAGCTCCTAGATATTTAGTTGCAATAACCAAAATGAAAAATTTAAATGGACCCGCTCCTATCTCGTTTCTCCTAAGATTTTTAACTTATATCTTTAGTATATGAGGTCTTCAATGGCCAAAAAGGCCTAAAAAACTATAAAATTTACTTTTAGGGTTCATGTACAAAAGTTCCACAAACAATAATAAAAAAAATGTGAAAATCTGTATAGAATTCAGGTTGTGATGCCATTACTTGAGGCTTGTGACACCGTCAGCTCGCCATCGATCTTAGGGTTAATCTTCCACCACCATAGTGTGATGTTGAGTTTGAAAGATTAAACATAATGTAAAGTATGATAACAATCAAACAAATGAAGATGAATCTTTATGATGTGTAAATCCTTGATCCTATGATGATTGCGGCCTTAGGAATGGTGTAGAAGCTCTGGAAAACGTCTCTGCTCTTCTAGGGTTAAGAAAAATGTAACCTTAATAAGGTCGATATATTAAGTTGAAACCAGCTCATCAGTCGATACGACGTATGGGCATAGTACCTCATATGTCGTTTGGGTCCTCATGTACACTATAACACTTGACTTGCACTTAGCGCTACATCCCTAATCTTCAGTTCATATGGCGTATGGATATAGACTCCCATACGCCGTATGGGTCTTCCAACACTTAGGCGATTTCTTTTCTTCTTCTCATACATCGTATGGACTTAGGGTCCTGGTCTTGATATTTCCATGTCTTGAGTGTATACTCCATATAGCACTTAGGGTCTATACGGTGTATTGAAGTTTTGAATGCCATAATTCACTCTTTTTTGCTTTTTTCCTGTTCTTTTATGTGTCTTTCACTTAATTGCTCTAGTTTAGTACTACAATGTGAAAACATAGCAAATTAGTACCAATATCAATAAAAACCATATAAAATGAGCAATAAATACGGGATATTGATACTTAAAACATCTTCTTATTTGATGTTATCATGTACCAAGTGAGACACCTGAACCTTGTAAAAGTAAAAAAGCTAGAAAAGCTTAATTATATTAATCTAATTTCAAACAATTTAGTTGAGGGATCAAGAGATCAAATTGGATCTCAATACTCTTAATATTATAGTGTCACACCCCCAAAATATCGCAGCGGAACGATAGTGTCATTGGGGTATGACGTCATAGCACAAAGTATGGATAAAGAAAACGACCTCTATAATGAGACGTTTTGAAAAGTTTACCATTCGATAAATAAGTTAAAGTTTACAACACATGAGATTCCAAAGTTTGATAATACACAAAGGTTTACAAAACATGTCGAATGGTAATAGATAAAACAATAAACTCCAATGTATACCATGAGACCCAAAAGCTCCATGAAATGCTATCGCCTTACAACCTGAGATAAATATGCTAAAAAGTGTCAACACAAAGGTTGGTGAGTTCATAAGTTTGTGTTAAAATGATTTGATTTACTTAGAGAAATGTTCACAAAGAAAGGCATTGTAAATCCACTCGGCCCAAGTTCCGCCCATACAAAACTTACAACTTTGTGTTCACAACCCATTGCCTAAAATAGAATGACAATCATGAATATGCGCATTAAGGTAGTTAAAAGTATAAATGTCACCACAAGGGTCTTCCAACATATAAATATTGGGATGTTTGTAAATTAATAGCCTTCCAACAACTTAATTTGGAGCCATTAATTCTTGTATATTTGTAAATTAATAGCCTTCCAACAACTTAATTTGGAGCCACTAATTCTTGTATGTTTGTAAATTAATAGCCTTCCAACAACTTAATTTGGAGCCACTAATTCTTGTATGTTTGTTCCAAATATGCATATGAAATCAAGTATAACCCAATCAAGTGTATAACGAATCAAGTCTAAAGTACAAGTAGTGTCGTTTGGCAAAGAGTTTAAATGTTTGGATAAATAAGCATATATCTCGCCCCAAATAGTTTATAGGAATTTAAATGAGTAAAAGCGGGGTATGAACTCACCTGGTATGATTGATATGCTAATCAAAATGAAGTGCACTAAAATGAGGCTCGGAAACTATCCGCGACCTAAAATGAATGTAATGACTTGAATTATGATATGTTGTGGTGAATGCGTGATACAATGTTGTGCATGCAACTCCATATGACATCCATACCACTTGTACGTTTTGGAAGTAATGTTTATCGTCAAAATATGTTTATGACATCCCGTCATATAATAAAATGCCTTACAAGTATTTATGTTGAAATGATATCCCACGATAGTCATTTAATGATTTATTGTGAAATTATAACTTTTCGTCAGTAAAATAATGTCGTTGAAATTTTCATGAAAGTGACTAAAATGGTCTTGAAAAGTTAGTCGTAAAATGGTGTACGTCGGCGTTAGGAAAGCGAACTCAACGGTTTTGGGAAGCTTGTATCAATATCTTAAAGTTTCGGTGTTTAAGTTTCCATCCTAGAGGTCTCGATCACCAAGAAAAATATAGGTTAAGTATTGCACTTTAGGCCAAAATAGAGTTAAAGGATAGTTTTCGCAAAGTTTGAGTGACTATATGTTATTCGTTATAACTCCGCTCAACAAACGGTTGGACATTTTGGAAAATATGCTAGCGAACTTACTTTTACTAGAAGACATCACGTTATAAAAAGTTCTACATCATTGTTAAAAGCGTCCGCCAACATGGTCCTTTAGTTGCCGTAGTATGTTTGTAATAAAGGATATATTAATTTTGCTAATAGAATATAGTTACGGCAACTTGGTTTATCGCGTGTAATTTAATCGTTACAAGTCCGTTTTCACGTTTTCTACATCCTTAGATTTGTGTCAAAGTATACTAATATATTTTTGATAAGTCGACACAATTTATAAAACTTAAGACTCATTTTGACTCGTAGGTGTAACATTTTCAATCTTTGAAATTTCGAAATTAATAGTTTTCCTCGTCAAACTTGTAAAATTCATAACTTCTTCGTTATAGCTCCGTTTTAATCCGTTCAAGCGGCCACGTTTTCGTTTTAAAGTGTATTTTCTAAATATTTAGCCCAAAAATATATACCTACTGTCGGATTTTCCCAGAATTTAAAATAAGGACAGACCCTATTTTATACGTGTCGAAATGAGTTTTTCTCGTACTAAACCTATTCCAATCCCTTCAAAACAACTCCAAAGCTATTCTAATCCTACCATACACCTTCTTAGGGTGTCATGGGTTCCTAAACATCATCAAGACTAATATCTAACAAGGGATAAATATAGGATGGATTATATATATATATATTCATAACTCTTGAAAATCATTGAAAAAGTGGTACAACATCATATGACTTGCATGTTTTTGGCTCAAATATGATAAAATGAATATGAAATGAATATGTAAGATGAAAAATAAACATGAGATGCTTACTAGTGATATGATGAGGTGATAAGAACAAGGATTAACCTAAACACCCTAGGTTTTTATTTCAAAACCTTTAATAAGAGTGTAATCTAGATTGTAAAACACTTGATTTGGAAAAACTTGATGATCTCTTCTACACCTTGAGGAAGGCCGGTTTTGGAAGGAAGAACAGAGAGAAGAAAAAACTTTACTTAACTTTGCAATATTGTTGAATGAGATAAATGAATGAAGTTTGTGTATAGATTTAGTTTTGTAGAAAAAAATCTACCCACTTTGACTACCTCCCCCCCCTTGGCCTGATATGGGGGGATTGTGTTTGTAAAATACATTTTTTTTTTTTTTTAATATAATGTGTATAATTTGTAATAAGTGTAGGAAAGATGTGTAGGTAAAAATAACTTGTAAGGTTTTATATACATTAGTGTATTTAAGGTAGTTTTAGGTAAAAGTAACTTTTAATAGATCAAAGTAGAGTATAATGAGATCATAAAAATTGTAAAAATACATTCCTTGTAAAATTTGAGTGATATAATAATTATCGTGTAGTTTTTAAGAAAAGCGTCGTATTAATATAAATTTAACGATTTATATACAAAATAAATTTAAAACACTAGGTAAACTAAAAATATTGTTTTTATGAACTAAATGTGAGTATAAAAATATATTGGGATCATTTTTGGAAGTATCGGATTAAATGTTCAAAATAATAACTTACGCGATAACGTTTATTTAATATGAAATTTACGCGTTTGATGTGAAATGCAAAACCCATGCATGACTAGTATGATGAATGTAGAGTGTGAGAAATGACCAAAAATTGAGAATTGTGACATATAGTATAGAGGAGGATCCAAGAACATATGATGAAGCTATAAAATCTCGAGATGTTGCTTGTTGGAAAGAAGTAATTGATGATGATACTGGTTCTATTTTAGAAGATAATACATGGGTCTTGTCTGATTTACCACCAATTTGCAAACCTTTTGGTTGCAAATGGTTTTTCAAAAGGAAGATAAAAGTCAATGGAACAATTAACAAGTTTAAGGCTCGATTGGTAATCTAATGCTTTAGATAAAAAGAAGGGACTGAGTCGTAGAATAGCAACGTACTTTTCCAAGTGTCCCATTACAGTGCGTGTACTTTTTAAGTCAGAATAGCAATGTACTTTTCATAAGTGTCTCGTTCTAGTACGTGTACTTTTTTAAGTCGTGGAATAGCAATGTACTTTCCATAAGTGTTCCAATTTAGTACGTGGGATGACGTACCAAATTGGAACACTTATGGAAGTAGGACGTACCAAATTGGAACACTTATGGAAAGTACATTGCTATTCTACAACTTAAAACAAGTACACGTACTAGAACGGGACACTTATGGAAAGTACATTGCTATTCTACATCTTAAAAAAAGTACACGTACCAGAATGGAACACTTCGAAAAGTACATTGCTATTCTACGACCCAATCCCTAAAAAGAATGGATTAATTACTTCAATACCTACACACCAGTTGCTCGTATCACTACTATTAGATTGTTGATAGCTTTGTGATCCATCAAATGGATGTCAAAACAACATCTATAAATGGTGATTTGAAAGAAGAGGTGTATATGAAGCAACCAGGAGGATTTCTTATGCCCGGTAATGAGCATAAGGTGTGTAAGTTTGTTAAGTCAATGTATGGGTTAAAACAAGCACCTACGCAGTCTCATCAAAAGTTTGATGAGGCTATGTTGTCAAGTAGTTTTGTCCTAAACTAATCAGACAAATGTGTATATAGCAAATTTGAATGATCCACTAAAATTGTTATCAGTTGTCTATATGTTGATGACATGTTGATATTTGGCACTGACCAAAATTAAGTTGATAAAATAAGAAATTTTTGTCATCAAAGTTTTCCATGAAGGATATGGGATAAGAAAACGCTATTCTTGTTACTAAGATTAAACGTGAGAATAGAGGGATTGTGATTACACAATCTCACTATATTGAGAAAGTACTCATGAAATTCAATCGTGAAGATTGTTCTTTGATGAGTACTCCCATGGATCCACCAGAGAAGCTTATGCCAAATATATGTAAACTTGTGTCTCAGTTCGAATACTCAAAAGCCATTGGTTGTTTGATGTATGCTATGATGAGCACTAGAACTGATATTGCTTATGCATTTGGTGGATTGAGCAGGTTTACCAGTAATCCTAGTGGACATCATTGGCAAACAATATCAAGGGTATTCAAGTACTTGAAGGATACTATGAATTATGTTTTATCATATGTGAGATGTCATTCGGTGTTAGAGGGTTATTCAGATGCCAGTTGGATAAATCATATTGAAAATTCATCTTCTACTAGTGGATGCGTATAGTATCTTCAAGTATTCAAATGGGTTAACGGGTTCAAGCGCTACGACACCACGATTCTATAATTTGAAATGTCTATTATACTAAAATGAAAATTCAACCGCAAGACATTTTCATTTATACTTAAATATATTATTATATATATTTTTGAGAATCAATGATTACACTAAAATGGAAGGGGATTTGTGTGACAACTCGCAATTTCAGGTCATTTCTCAAGTTTCACAATTTCATCATTTATCGTAAACTAGGTTTGCGTGTTCCAAATTCGCGTAACTTTAATGGTTTAGCGGCGAATTCATGATCATATCATCACGGACATTTCATATAGACTAAGTTTAGTCTACATTTCATTAACATCATTTGTATCATGTTAGTTCATTCATGATTTTGCATTTCACCATAAACGCGTAAATTTCATATTAAATAAACGCTATCGCGTAAGTTATTATTTTGATCATTTAATCCGATACTTCCAAAAATGATCCGACATATTTTATACTTACATTTAGTTTATAAAACAATATTTTGAGTTTACCTAGTGTTTTAAATTTATTTTGTATATAAATCGTTAAATTTATATTATTACGACGCTTTTCTTAAAAACTACACGATAATTATTATATCACTCAAATTTTACAAGAAATGTATTTTTACAATTTTTATAACTACAATATACTTTACTTTGATCCCTTAAAACTTATTTTAGTCCATACCACTCTAATTTCACAACTATGTACAAGTTACAACAATTTTTACTTAACTATACATTTTACTTAACCTTTTAACAATTACTTACATTATATAAAAAAAAAAAAAGTATATTTTGTAAATACCTCCCCCCTTGGCCGACCAAAGGGGGGTAGGCATTAATTAGTTGGTATTTTTTTTCTACATGTATAGATTTACACTTCATCTCACATTCACTTCATCATTCATTCTCATTTTTTTCAAAGTTAGAAAAGTTCTTTCTCTCTTGTCTTCCTTCCATAACCGGTTCTACATAAGGAGTTAGAAGAATCATAAAAATTTTCCAAGCTCAAGTTTAGCACAATCTAGTTACACTCTTATTAAAGGTTTTGAAATAAAAACCTAGGGTGTTAGGTTTAATCCCTTGTCCTTATCACCTCATCAAGTAACTAGTAAGCATATCATTTTCATTTACATCTTTCCTTATCATTTCATATGTATTTCATCATTTTTTTAGCAAGCATGCAAGACTTATGGTTATTTATACCATTTTTAACATTGTTTCTAGAGTTTTATATATAAAAGTCATCCTATAATTTATCCCTTGTTATATATTGGTCTTGATGATGTCTAGGAACCCATGACACCCTAATAAGGTGTATGGTAGGATTAGAATAGCTTTGGAGTTGTTTTGAAGGGATTGGAATAGGTTTAGTACGAGAAAAACTCTTTTCGACAAGTCTAAAAAGTGGTCTGATCTTATTTTGAATTTCTGGAAAATCCGACAGTAGACACGAATTTTGGCCTAGATAATTAGAAAATATACTTTAAAAGCGAATCCGTGGCCGCTTGAGCGGATTAAAAGCGGAGTTATAACGAAGAAGTTATGAATTTTCAAGTTTGACGACGAAATATACATTTTACGAAAATTTCAGACACTATTTTTGTTTTGTACGAGTAAAACGAGTCTTAAGCTTTATAAATTATTTCGACTTATCAAAATATATTAGTATACTTTGATACGAAGCTAAGGACGTATAATACATAGAAAACGGATTTGTAACGACTAAAATATACACGTTTTCATAAAATTGCCGTAACTTTATTAGTTAAGAAAACTATATTATTTTTATTTGACAAGTGTTACGGTAAACAAAACGACCATATTGGAGGCTATTTTTAACGTTGACGTAAAACTTTTTGTAACGAGATGTCTTCTAATAAAATTAAGATCACCAAGCATATTTTTCATAATGACCAACCGTTTGTATAGCGGAGTTGTAATAAATTATTTACGGTTGCTTAAACTTTGCGAAACTCACTTTTAAACCACATTTGGACAAAATCACCATATTTAACCTCTATTATCTTTATGTTCGAGACCTCTATGTGAAAAATCATGTACTAAAACTTTGAGATTATGATACAAGCTTTCCAAAACCGTTGAGTTCGTTTCTTAACGATCGGCGTACACCATTTTACGACTAGCTTTTGAAGCCATTTTGTCACTTTCATGAAATTTCCAACGACATTATTTTACGACGAAAAGTTAAAATTTCACAATAAATCATTAAGAAACTATTGTAGGATGACATTTTAACGTAAATACTTGTAAAGTAATTTAAGAATGGTCAAGACGTCAAAAGAGTATTTTTCGACGAATAGTATTATTTTTCAAAACTCACAAATGGTATAAATAACATACGAAATGCATGCATAACATTACATCATAACTCATTACGTATCATATCATTCACAATAGGTCAAGGTTAAAGTGTCACACTACATCTCGGTGTACTCACTTTTGTCATCGCCTCATTTTACCAAGTGAGTCATAGCCCCTACTCTTTTAATTGTTTTATTAAACTCTTTGGGGGAGATACATGCTCAATTATTTTCATGACATTCATGAATATTTGCAAACTATATGTTTATCCGAATGAATGTTTAGTCATACGAGTAATGCAGTTTTGCCATGCTTAGAATTGTCTTAGTATTATCATTGAGCTAATTGTCTTGCTATATTCATTGAGCTAATGGTCTTGGTATATTCATTGAGCTAATGGTCTTGGTATAATCAGTGAACTAATGGTCTTGGTAGAATCATTGAACTAATGGTCTTGGTACAATCCTGAACTAATGGTCATGGAACAATTTGAAACCGTACGAATTATGTGTTATGTCAAGTAACTATTGATACATTAAGTTACGCACTATTTTGTGATTTCATTTGACATCATGCGCTTGAATATAAACTATATCACATTTTGGCAATGGGTTGTGAACACACAGGTTGCAAGTTTTGTATGGGCGGAACTTGGAACTGAGTGGATTTGCAATGCCTTTGTTGCATAAACGATTTTGAAAGGCTTTACATTTCAACACAAACCCTATGAACTCACTCAACCTTTGTGTTGACACTTTTTAGCATGTTTTATCTCAGGTATCTAAGGTATTCACTTCATGGCATGCATTTGGACACATCATGGAGTCGCGATGACGAGGCGTCTCACTTGGGTTTTACGTACTTTAAAACATCGTTTGAATTGTAACAAACTTATTTCCGCACATGATGATTTTCATTTGGGACCTATACTTTGTAAACTCGATTGTTTTATTAAATCAAGCGATGTGTTTTCCAAACGACACTTTAGGTCGTTCAATATATCTATGCTTGTGATGCTATGACGATCGATCCCGAGAATTCCATTCGGCGCAAAGCAGGTAATTTGGGGTGTGACAGATTGGCATCGAGCTTGATTATAGAGAACTAGGTTGCATCATTGACCCTAGACTATAACTACATCATCATAGCATCTCATCATTTCATCATAAGTGCATGTCCACTTTGCATGCGATTTATCGTACATTTTCGAGTTATTTACTTTCATTTCAAATCGATTGTCACATAGATGCCTTCAAATACCCATTCCATTATTCTTTCTTCATACTCTAATGTGGAGAATTCCTTGTCATTCCCTATCACAATTTTTACATCAGTTGACTCATCACCGATAACGTCGAATGCCGAGATAAACCTTTAAGTAGGGCAAAGTCACTCTCACTCCTTTGTTTCACCACTAGCATGTCGAGTTACACGCTATTCACACACTAAGTCACTAAACCATCTTACATTTGAAGCACTTACGACATCTCATAACCCATCTTCTTGGAATCCATCATTCATTTTTTTAAAAAAAAAAGATAACCTCAAACTTATCATTTCTTATCACATCTCTTTAGAGCGCTTATTATTAACATAGGACTTTGTTACGTCTCATTTTCCTCTTATTTTGAAGAAGATATGGCGTCAAGAAAATCGCACCGAATTGACACAAGCGGCTATTCAAAAGTTGATAAGGGATAGCATAGCCGATGCTCTAAGGATTGAAAGGGAAGCGATGGGCTGCTGCTTCTGCTTGAGGCATGCTCTTGCCAAGCCGCTAGAATTGCGAGGGAAGTCAAGCCGCTAGGCTTCTTCTTCTTGAGGAAATGCAGGAGTGTCCGGGGTTAAAAGTCGCATTCGTATAAGGATTTCAAAGTGGAGATCCCACGAAGTTTAGAGTACCGAAGGAGCCACTGCCATGGTTCGATGGTTCGAGAAATTGAGTCCGTGTTTTGTTATGTAATTGCGGGATGATAGCAAGGTCAAGTTTGCTACGAGTACACTACTTGATGGGGCGTTGTCGTGGTGGAACTCTTATGCTCAGCCGATGGGAATGGAAAATGCTTTCAAGCTCACTTGGGAGCAATTCAAAGGTTTGGTAACAAAGAAGTTTTGTCCGCGTACGGAGGTGAAGAAGTTGGAGACCGAATTCTACGAGTTGGTAACTATTGGGTATGACATTGATACTTACACTCGAAGGTTTCAAGAATTGGCCGTGTTATGCCCATCTATGGTTTCGGATAATGAGAAGCTACTGGAGGCTTTCATTGAAGGACTTCCTGAGATTATTCAAGGTGATGTGACTTCCTTTGATCCATAACGATTGAGGAATCTATTCGATTGTCTCAAAAGCTCATGGCACAAGTAGTAAAGAGGGGCAACATCACCAACATCAACCGTAACAACAATACCAACAACCGCACCAACTACAACAATAACCAAAACAACAACAACAACGACGATAACCAAATCAACAACAACAAAAGGAAATGGGAAAACGACCAAGGAGGTTATAACAACAACCAAAACCGTAACACTAACCATCATCAACAATGAATAGAGGGCAAGAAAGCGCAATGGTTTATGTTCTTTCGCACCAATAGAAGGCGAGAGGTTATCTTGGAACCTACCCACTATGTAATCGATGTAAGTATCATCACACGGGTCTTTGTCACGCTAAGTGCTACAAGTGTCAACAAGCGGGACACCTTGCCAGAATTGTAGAGGCAAGGCCATGGTTACATATTTACGATGCGGGAGCAAGGACACTATCGGAATCAATGTCCTCAAAACCAAGGTCAACAAGTTGAAGGTGCTCATGGGAATGCATACATGTTAGGAGGAGGAGAAGCTCGTCAAGGTATCAACGACGGAAGACTAAAGAAGTTCGAAACTATGGTCTTATTTCTCCTTATGTACTACGTCGTACTAAGTTTATGTCTTTCATCGTATCCGAAACTTTATAACCTAAAGATGTATTACTTTTGATAAACCACTCGTTGTAAAATATTCTCATCTATCGTACTTTATTTCCTTTCGATTCGATATCATTTACGAGAATTTTAATTCTTTTACTTTAACTACCATTTTAACGACATGGTTTAAATCTTTGTAAATATTGAGAGTTATAACGACTAAACCGAACGTCACGTCATCGTTCCTTAATTATACATAGCCTAGCTAACTATGTCTAATTCGGAGGGATCATGTTATGTTGGGGCGGTTGTTATAAATCTTAGTGCAAGCAAAATGTTCCATATGTTCCAATTCAAAGTGTTACTTATGAGAGATTCATCCGATATTTTCCTTACTATGATGTTTTAGACACTCTCAATCATCGATAACCGTAACGACACTTCTCCATGTCTTCTCTCCTCGATATTCATCACAAACTCAAAAAAAAAAAAAAAAATCGATAGACTAACACGAACTGAATTCAAGGACTGAATTCCTTTTTGGATGGGCGAATGTGACAACTCGCAATTTCAGGTCATTTCTCAAGTTTCACAATTTCATCATTTATCGTAAACTAGGTTTGCGTGTTCCAAATTCGCGTAACTTTAATGGTTTAGCGGCGAATTCATGATCATATCATCACGGACATTTCATATAGACTAAGTTTAGTCTACATTTCATTAACATCATTTGTATCATGTTAGTTCATTCATGATTTTGCATTTCACCATAAACGCGTAAATTTCATATTAAATAAACGCTATCGCGTAAGTTATTATTTTGATCATTTAATCCGATACTTCCAAAATGATCCCGACATATTTTATACTTACATTTAGTTTATAAAAACAATATTTTGAGTTTACCTAGTGTTTTAAATTTATTTTGTATATAAATCGTTAAATTTATATTATTCGACGCTTTTCTTAAAAACTACACGATAATTATTATATCACTCAAATTTTACAAGAAATGTATTTTTACAATTTTTATAACTACAATATACTTTACTTTGATCCCTTAAAACTTATTTTAGTCCATACCACTCTAATTTCACAACTATGTACAAGTTACAACAATTTTTACTTAACTATACATTTTACTTAACCTTTTAACAATTACTTACATTATATATAAAAAAAAAAGTATATTTTGTAAATACCTCCCCGCCGACCAAAGGGGTAGGTATTAATTAGTTGGTATTTTTTCTACATGTATAGATTTACACTTCATCTCACATTCACTTCATCATTCATTCTCATTTTTTTTCAAAGTTAGAAAAGTTCTTTCTCTTGTCTTCCTTCCATAACCGGTTCTACATAAGGAGTTAGAAGAATCATAAAAATTTTCCAAGCTCAAGTTTAGCACAATCTAGTTACACTCTTATTAAAGGTTTTGAAATAAAAACCTAGGGTGTTAGGTTTAATCCCTTGTCCTTATCACCTCATCAAGTAACTAGTAAGCATATCATTTTCATTTACATCTTTCCTTATCATTTCATATGTATTTCATCATTTTTTTAGCAAGCATGCAAAACTTATGGTTATTTATACCATTTTTAACATTGTTTCTAGAGTTTTATATATAAAAGTCATCCTATAATTTATCCCTTGTTATATATTGGTCTTGATGATGTCTAGGAACCCATGACACCCTAAGAAGGTGTATGGTAGGATTAGAATAGCTTTGGAGTTGTTTTGAAGGGATTGGAATAGGTTTAGTACGAGAAAACTCTTTTCGACAAGTCTAAAAAGTGGTCTGATCTTATTTTGAATTTCTGGAAAATCCGACAGAGACACGAATTTTGGCCTAGATAATTAGAAAATATACTTTAAAACGAATCCGTGGCCGCTTGAGCGGATTAAAGCGGAGTTATAACGAAGAAGTTATGAATTTTTCAAGTTTGACGACGAATATATATCGTCTGAAAATTTCAAAGACACTATTTTTGTTTTGTACGAGTCAAAACGAGTCTTAAGCTTTATAAATTATTTCGACTTATCAAAAATATATTAGTATACTTTGATACGAAGCTAAGGACGTATAATACGTGAAAAGCGGATTTGTAACGACTAAAATATACGTTTTCATAAAATTGCAGTAACTTTATTAGTTAAGAAAACTATATTATTTTATTTGACAAGTGTTACGGTAAACAAAACGACCATATTGGAGGCTATTTTTATCGTTGACGTAAAACTTTTTGTGTGAGATGTCTTCTAATAAAATTGAGATCACCAAGCATATTTTTCAAAATGACCAACCGTTTGTATAGCGGAGTTGTAATAAATTATTTACGGTTGCTTAAACTTTGCCGAAACTCACTTTTTAAACCACATGTGGACAAAATCACCATATTTAACCTCTATTATCTTTATGTTCGAGACCTCTATGACGAAAACTCATGTACTAAAACTTTGAGATTATGATACAAGCTTTCCAAAACCGTTGAGTTCGTTTCTTAACGATCGACGTACACCATTTTACGACTAGCTTTTTGAAGCCATTTTTGTCACTTTCATGAAATTTCCAACGACATTATTTTACGACGAAAAGTTAAAATTTCACAATAAATCATTAAAAAACTATTGTAGGATGACATTTTAACGTAAATACTTGTAAAGTAATTTAAGAATGGTCAAGACGTCAAAAGAGTATTTTTCGACGAATAGTATTATTTTCAAAACTCACAAATGGTATAAATAACATCTGAAATGCATGCATAACATTACATCATAACTCATTACGTATCATATCATTCACAATAGGTCAAGGTTAAAGTGTCACACTACATCTCGTGTACTCACTTTTGTCATCGCCTCATTTTACCAAGTGAGTCATAGCCCTACTCTTTTAATTGTTTTATTAAACTCTTTGGGGAGATACATGCTCAACTATTTTCATGACATTCATGAATATTTGCAAACTATATGTTTATCTCGAATCGAATGTTTAGTCATACGAGTAACAGCTTTGCCATGCTTAGAATTGTCTTAGTATTATCATTGAGCTAATTGTCTTGCTATATTCATTGAGCTAATGGTCTTGGTATATTCATTGAGCTAATGGTCTTGGTATAATCGGTGAACTAATGGTCTTGGTAGAATCATTGAACTAATGGTCTTGGTACAATCTGAACTAATGGTCATGGAACAATTTGAAACCGTTAATTATGTGTTATGTCAAGTAACTATTGATACATTAAGTTACGCACTATTTTGTGATTTCATTTGACATCATGCGCTTGAATATAAACTATATCACATTTTGGCAATGGGTTGTGAACACACAGTTGCAAGTTTTGTATGGGCGAACTTGGAACCGAGTGGATTTGCAATGCCTTTGTTGCATAAACGATTTTGAAAGGCTTTACATTTCAACACAAACCCTATGAACTCACTCAACCTTTGTGTTGACACTTTTAGCATGTTTTATCTCGGTATCTAAGGTATTCACTTCATGGCATGCATTTGGACACATCATGGAGTCGCGATGACGAGGCGTCTCACTTGGGTTTTACGTGACTTTAAAACATCGTTTGAATTGTAACAAACTTATTTCCGCACAAGATGATTTTCATTTGGGACCTATACTTTGTAAACTCGATTGTTTTATTAAATCAAACGATGTGTTTTCCAAACGACACTTTAGGTCGCTCAATATATCTCAGAATCGTGATGCTATGACAATCAATCCCAGAATTCCATTCCACGCAAAGCAAGTAATTTGGGGTGTGACAATTTGTTGGTGATTTTGATGTTACCAACTATTTTAGGTAATTGTGAATTACTAGAGACCATTGAGATTTTATATTATGTTCGGATACGAGTTAGGATAGTGTGGAGTGCACACTCGTTGAGCTAATATGCTTCGACCAGACAAAGATGTGGTGATCAAGGGAGCCGCGATCCCTTGCAATGTCAAAGAGCATCACCCCAAAACCTAAACGATTTTCATGAATCGTTATCTAAGGACTTAACAATTTTCCTGCCAAAACGCAACTGACATGTCGTTGGTGAAAGGTTGTGACTCTTGGTGTTTAACCGCCCTTAACTATCAAATATGTCACTTACATAGTTGAAACATCTGATCTCATTTTAACATGTGAAAAAACACACAATTCCTATTCATTTTGCTTAGTTTTCTTATGCTTAGACACTAAGTATTCTTTTTGAATTTTTCCGATAAGGATTTCGTGATACCCTGACAATTAACAAGGTCGAAAGACTTTATCCGGAAAGTTAACATACATGATTTGAGAAGATATCCAAAATTATTATCACACCCTAACCCCAATTTCTAACATACTAGATTTACTATCAAGACTTATAACGGGCGTGACGAAGCATCCGACCGGTGGAGGCGGCAATTCCAGTAGCATTTTCTTCGGAATTCAATTATAAATCCATGGCTGCTGACGGCGTCAGGTACTACATGATTTGAGAGTTATAAGCAAAACAGTGAGCCAATGTTGTTTTCAGAACCCGATGGCTTGTTTCGGCTTGTGACGATGCTTCTTCAGGGATACTGAGTGATTATGGTGTACTTTTCTTTGGAATTTAATTACAAAGTTAATGGCGCTGATGGCGTCAGTTAACTCTTAGCGGTTTATGGTCAAAACATTGGGTTGCACTTTTAATTTTAGAAAATGGATAAACGACGGAGGCTAAGGTTTGACGAAGTGACTTAGAGGTGACGGTTCAAAATTGTCGACTAAATCTAGGATCTGACACGCTTATGATACCATGATATATTATATAAAATTTCTCGTGATGTGTCATACCTTATTGATCGATATTTATAATCTACAAAAACTCTAAAAGCAAGGGGTATGGTGATATCCACCCCTCGCCGTTGTGACGTGGCTCCTTCGCCGGAGCTCGCCACCATACCATCACCCCTCGTCGTTTTGGTTCGTTTGTTCCCACTTCATTCAAACGAAGTGAATAACGACAAGATTTTTGTCAGATACAACTGTTGATATATTTAATTTTTTAGCCATTTGTGTATTTAATTTACTAGCCATTTGGTTTTTGTTTACTTACCAATTTACACACTATAAATACCACACCACTTTTACAATAATTTTCACACAACTCTCTACCAACAAAATTTACTTTCAATATCTCAAATCACAATAAAAAAAAATGTCTCAAAGTTCAAATGACGGATATTTTACCAAGCTTCTCAACTCTAAGCAGCAACGATACTCTTCTTCGAACCCCTCGAATCCCTCTACACAATCGTCACAAAATCCAATTCTTCCTCGCAACAAATCCCACCTTTTGGTTTGCAAATGACACCCGAGCAACTTTCTCAACTACAAGGATTCCAACAATTCGGGTATCAAAGAAATCCACCACCACAATTCTTTCAACAATAATCACATTTTTTCAATCCCAACAACACTTCTATGAATCACAACCATCACAATCACAATTCAAAGTACCACAACCCCCATCAAAAGTCGAAAATGAGGCACGAATTAAAAGAAAAAAAATAGGCAAATCCTCATAAACAAAAAAAAAACACCCATGGTGAATTTGGACGTGGACGACGAGGTTGAAGTGGAAGAGGAAGCGACATGTGACGAAGAATTGTTGATAGCGGAGACTTGGGTGGAAGTTTCCCAAGTCAAAGAGATCGAAAATGACCATTCCAACGACGCGTTTTGGAACCAGATCATGGAGGATTTCAACCAGGCTATAACACGTGAACCTCGTACCAAGAATATGTTTTCGGGAAAATGGAGCAGGATTAACGGTGATTGCCAAAAGTACAATGCGATCTACAAATATTTAGCCCGTAGAAACGGGAAAAATGATGTTGATCATACGAAGAATGCAGACCTCAATTTTAGTCAACGTTTTGGGAAAACCTTTTCATATAGTCACGCGTGGAAGGTTTTGAAACGATACCCCAAGTGGGACGCGGAAGACCCGATTGATTTGATGAATCTCTTGGATATATCCGGCTGATTCGAGACCTCGTCCCTCCAGAAAATCTCGACCCGCAAAAAAATCCAAGTCGGTTGAGACGTGGAGCACTGGGGGAGCTCGGGGGAGTCAAACGGAGTCTATTTCGGGACTTTTATCTTCCGATTTTAGACGCAAAACGGACGCCGCCACAGCCGCGTACAAGGCGAGGAGAGAGAAAGAAATGGGATACCTCGAGATGAAAGAGTTGTCATTTCTCATGCTTGATCCCGACAGCACCACACCGGAAAAGCGGCTTTCATCCGGAGGAAACAAGAAGAAATAATGAAGAAATACCAGTCGGAATAAATTGTATTTCTTAAGTTTCATATGTTTTTCTATGTTGTATGTTTTTTTTGTATTGTTTTTTTCGTATCGTTATTTTTTTCATATCTTGTTGCGTATGTTTTTTAATATGTGTTGTATTGTAATTTAATTTTAATGAATGAATTTTAATTTAGTTGGAAAAATGAAAAGAAAACAGAAATAAGAATGGTAGGGCATAAATGAAGAAATTTGTTGAGCGTTATGATAGAAGGATGTGTTTTGTTATGGTGGTTTAAGATGATATGACACCGGTGAAACACAAATGAAAAAATCTGGTACACCGCCACACCCCTTCCTCTAAGGCTAATGCTAATGGTTCGGTTGGTTGACCCTCAACCGAAATGGTGACCACAATATTCTCACTAGTTCAACCGGATTGGTGATCGGTCCCCCAACTTTTTAATTGTTTTGGTTTGTCAGCCAACCGCAACTTTCATTTTCTTTTGTGTGTGTGAGTGTGTTTTATTTTGTAGGGTATGTTTTTTGTTGTGATTGCATTCCTTTTATTAAAAAATTATGATTGAGTATAATTTTGAAGAAAAAAATTTAATGTGATGCTAATATAACAGAAGATGACCACAATATTTATGATTGACATTAGCATTGACCTAATAACTTAACCCACAAAGCGGCTTGGTTCAAACGCTTAATTTAATTTATTATATTGTGGCGCATCTAGTGGTAACCATATAACTTGCAGCAATTGTTTAATATTGTGTCACTACAAGCCGCTAATAGAAGAAAAAATACAACAATGAGAGATGAACAATCACACTGTCCATCTAGTTTGAAAATACCTACTATCCTAAAAGGCTAAAACACGTCTGATAAATTTTTTGTTATCCAATATCGTAGAAAAAAAGGTTCGTAGTCATACCAATTAATTTCATTGGGATTTTCATATGTATATACTAAAACTGTTGTGCATTTATTGTAAACTATAACTTGTACGTAGTAATTGCGTACTCCATTTAATTATATGGCGTCACTATAAGAGTATAATCTATTTATAGAGAAATAGTAAATTCATACAGCATGTCATAATGCAATCAATAAATAATAGTAGCTCCATATTTAGTTAATATTAAATAGAGATATGAAATGAAAACATCTTATCTTAGATTCGAAATATAAAAAGGAAAAGACGTAAGGAAATGGCCATATATCAAAAGGTTCAAAGGAGCATGTGTAGCACGACATGAATTATTATTGGAAAAAACTCCGTTGAAACTAGAAGTTTTAACCAAGATAGTGCATCCCAAAACTCTAATCGCCAAATGTAATTGGGAAATAAAGTTACGCAATCAAAATCTAAAACTCGAGTTGTACACTCATCTAGCTATCGACAAACCTATAACAGACAAGGATAACACGCAAATAAACAAGCACTTAGACCTTTACATTTGAGTTAAGACTTTGCGGTTTTAATTTCCCCAAAGACACAATTAAGACCAACTCTTAGATGGTGGTACTTAACAAGTCTAGATAACATATCAATACATATAAATCTTGGTTGAGTTTTGCAAACACTCGTATTCATTGTTTTTACCATTTGTACGTAACTCACATTGTTTAGTACTCGTACATTGAGCTAGCAAGCTATAAACCCTTTGTACATGATATTGTATGACGTCCTATTCTTGAAGAACACAACTAGAAATCAAAACTAGAGGGTGCACGAAAATAAATTCTTAATACGACTGTGAAATGAAGACAATTAAATTTTCATTGTTTTATAATTTTTCAAAATAGGTAGACAGACTTTTACCTTTGAAAACATGGTACTTTTTTAATTGAAAAAAACAGGAACACGGAAATGGTGTTTTGTGCATATTCGTAGAATACGGCGAATTACAGCGCAAATACTTTAAAATGATGTCAACTATCAATAATAAAATAATGAGTTAATTACATAATTGGTCCTTAAGGTTTACCGGATCTTGCATATAATGTCCCTGTGTTTTTTTTTGACGGGTCATTTCCTCGTGGTTTTAACCCATTACGGGTTTGGTCATTTGACCAATAATTCTGTTTGTTGATCGCTAACTTGAAGGGTATTTTTGACTTTCCACATATTTTGGCAAAAAAAAAAAAAAAAAAAAAAACTTTTAAAACATTTAAAAATATTTGTTATACTTAAATTTGGGCTTATGTATAATGTGAGGCTTAAAAAATTTATCGCATTAAAAAAGTTTTTTATCGCTAATTTTTTATTAATGCTTAAAACACTATTTAATAAAAAAGAAAGCGTATAAAAGCGTATAAAGCGTATAAAATTGATAAAAGCGATATAAAACTTATAAAGCATTTAAAACATATAAAAATGGATGAAATTATACAAAATACGCATTAAAAAGTTTTTTGAAGTATTAATAAATTTTTAACCTTCGCGTTGTACATTAGCCAAAATTTTTTTAAGCCTTCACGTTGTGAGGCTAATTTTTTATTTTCATTTTTAAAAGTTTATTATACTTAAATTTTTAAGCCAAAAATTTAATTATAATAAACTTTTTTAAAGTTTTTTTAAGTGTTAATAAAAAATTGAGGCCTCATGTTGACATAAGCCCAAAATTTAAGTATAGTAATTAAAAAAAAAAAAAAAAAGTTTTCTTAGGCCTCACATTATACATAAGCCCAAATTTAAGTATAATAAAAAAAAATTAAATGTTTTTTTTAAAGTTTTGTTTTATTTTTTTTTTAATTTTTTAAACAGTTTTTTCTTTTTTTCCTTTTATTTATGTTAGTTACATAAATCGTCATGTGATTTCTTAAAACATGTGGAAAGTCAAAAATAAAGTTAATCAATAACCAATGTAATTATTGGTCAAATGATCAAACCCGGAATGGGTCAAAACCACGAGGACATGACCCGTAAAAAAAAAACACAGGGACATTATATGCAAGATCCGATAAACCTTAAGGACCAATTATGTAATTAACTCAAAAATAATTAATTGTACTCATAAGTTTATGAGTAAACTACACGTATGGTCCCTAAGGTTTGTCTAAAATTTCACTCACAGTCCCTGAAAGTTTAAAGTTGCATGGATAGTCCCTATTTCTGAAAAGAATAACACTCATGGTCCTTTATTTAACTGGCGTTAAGTGATTTCCGTTATAATTTACACTTTTAGCCATTTTGGTTAAAGATCGTTGCGTCGTCAATCCTTTATTATAACGAACGTTTATAATTTAAAGATTTTCGACTTTAGGTAAGTTTTTTTACGTTTCATCCGTTTTCTTCTGTTTTTAATACGTTTTCATTCGTTTGCTTACATTTCGGTCCTTTTTTATACGTTTTTGTTTGATTTTATACGTTTTTCTCACATTTTTATTCGTTTTTAACCGTTTAATACATTTCATCCGTTTTATACGTTTTATCGTTTTAAATCTTTTTATTCGTTTTAGTCCATTTTATCGTTTTCATCCGTATTTATACATTTTATCCGTTTTCGTCAATTTTTATTCGTTTTATACATTTGTATACATTTCGTTTGTTTTATATGTTTTCTTACGTTTTTATCTGTTTTAATACGTTTTCGTCCGTTTTTATACGTTTTCATCCGTTTTTCTTCCGTTTTTATACATTTTCATACGTTTTTCTCCGTTTTCATATGTTTTCATACCTTTTATATGTTTTTATCCATTTTCGTCCGTTTTCATATGTTTTCATCCATTTTTATACCTTTTCTTACGTTCTCATAAGTTTTCATCCGTTTTCTTATGTTTTAATACGTTTTCATCCGTTTTCTTCCGTTTTTATACTTTTTTCGCACGTTTTAATACGTCTTTATATATTTTCTTACGTTTTTATATGTTTCATACCTTTTATCCGTTTTTATACGTAAGGAAAACAGACGAAAACGTACAAAAACGGACAAAACATATGAAAATGGACGAAAACGGATAAAAACCTATAAAACGGATGAAAACATATGAAAACGGATAAAATCATATGAATACATATAAAAACGAATAAAAACGAAAGACAAACGGTTAAAAACATATAAAAACAGATGATAATGTATTAAAACGGATAAAAACAAACGAAAATGCATAAAAACAGACGAAAATGATTAAAAACGGACGAAAACGGATAAAAACGTATAAAATTGGATGAAAACGAATAAAAACGGACGAAAGCAAATAAATGGACGAAAAAGGATAAAAACGTATAAATACGGACAAAAACGAATAAAAACGGACGAAACGTATAAAACGGAAAACGTATAAAATGGATGAAAACGATAAAAGCAGATGAAAGCGTATAAAAACAGACGAAAACATATACAAACGTGAGAAAACGTATTAAGTAAGACGAAAGCGTATAAAAACGGACCAAAATGTAAAAAAATGTAATCAAATGGGCGAAAACGTATAAAAACGGATGAAATCGTATGGAAACATAAGAAAAACGGACGAAAACGAATAAAAACAAATGAAAACGTATAAAAACGGACGAAAACGGATAAAAACCTATAAATACGAACGAAAACATATCAAAACGATTGAAAACGTATAAAAACGTACCTAAAGTCGAAAATCTTTAAATTATAAACTTCTGTTATGATAAAGTACTGACGAGGCAACGATCTTTAACCAAAAGGACTAAAAGTGTAAATTATAGCGGAACTCACTTAACGCCAGTTAAATAAAGGACCATAAGTGTTATTCTTTTCATAGATAGGGACTATTAATGCAACTTTAAATTTTCAGGGACTGTGAGTGAAATTTTGGACAAACCTTAAGGACCATCCGTGTAATTTACTCTAAGTTTATTTATTAGAATTAAAACAAGTATTCAGGATATATATGTAAATAGGATAATTCTGTCTATATTTAAAAAAAAAAAAAAAATTTAATATTACATTAATATTTTTATAAATTTTAAAATTACACCAATATCCTTTTAAAACTTTATAATATACATGCATATCTTAAATTGTAAACGAAATGATTTTAACATTCAAAACACTTTTTTATCAACTAAATAACATGTTATATTACTTTTTTGCCCTCTTCATTTGTTAAACATTTTGTCCTTTCTTTCACTCCTGTTGTCCGCTGGTCGATTTGAAGCCTCATTTCTCACAATTTAAAGTTATTTATAAAAGTCACTTTATTTTGCTTACCCATAAATCCATGCTTATCAATGGACAAATTTTCATCATCCATCTAGTTTGATCTAATGGTGGGAATTAACCTAAGATTTAGTAGATAAACCCAAGTCCATGTTTTTTTTTTCTTATCTTTTTGTCTTTCTTTTTTATTCACATTTTTTTTGTTTTTTTTCTTATTCACGTTTTTTTATTTAAATTAATTTTTTTCTTTCTTAAATTGTTTTTTTTTTTTTTTTTTTTTTTTTTTAATTCGTGTTTTTCTCGATTTCATACGTTTTAAATCGTTTCATACGTTTTCATCTATTTTCATACGTTCTTATCGTTTTCGTCCGTTTAGTTCGTTTTCATACGTTTTCATCATTTTTCTTTCATTTTCATCCATTTTCATACTTTTTCGCATGTTTTACTCTTTCATACGTTTCGCGCGGTTTTCATACGAATTCGTCCGTTTTCTTACGTTTTCGTCCATTTTCTTAAGTTTTCGATTCGTTTCACACGTTTACATTATCACAGTGATTTACGTGATATTTAGAATATCACTTGTGATTATCTGAATACCACTTTGTGATATTCTCAATATCACTTGTGATTTTCTGAATATCACTCTGTGATATTCTGAATATCACTTTGTGGCATTATACTATTATGAATATCACTTTGTGATATTATGAATATCACTTGTGATTATTTGAATATCACTTTGTGATATTCTGAATATGACTTTGTGATATTGTGAATATCATTTGTGATTTTCTGGATATCACCGTGTGATATTTTGAATATCACGTGTGATTTTCCTGTTACAAAACATTAGTTGAAAATCACTTGTGATATTCAAAAATCACTTTGGTATTGAGAATATCACAAGTGATATTCGAATATCGAGAATATCACATAATATCACTTGCGATATTCACGATTATCATTTATGATATTCAGAATATCACGAGAATATCACTTGTGATATTGAACGTGTAAGCGTTTAAAAGCGACCGAAAACATTTAATAATGAGCAGCGTGAAAGCGGACGAAACGTAAGAAAATGGACGAATATGTATGAAAGCGTAAAACACATATGAAAGCGGACGAAAACATATGAATAATGGACGAAACGTAAGAAAGCGGCGAAAACCTATGAAAATGGACAAAGCTGTATGAAAGCGGGCGGCGTATGAAAGCGGACGAAAAATAGATGAAAGCGTATGGAAGATTTAAACGGCGTGTGAAAGCAGGCGGCGTATGAAGAAGAAAAAAGCGAATTAAAAAGCGTAAATAACGTGAAATAAAAACAAACAAACAAAAGAAAGCGTGAATATAAAAAATGTGAATTTAAAAAACGTGAATATTAACAAAAAAATGTTTATTAAAAAAAAAGATAAACGTGATTATAAACAAAAAAAACGTGAATTAAAAAAAAGGAAAAAAAAGAAAACAAAAAAAAAGCAAGAAAGAAAGACAAAAAAAAAGTGAATAAAAACAACAAAACAAAAAGACAATAAACAAACATTGACTTAGGTTTATCTACTAAATCTTAGATTAATCCCACCATTAGATCAAACTAGATGAATGGTGATGATTTGTCCTTTGGTAAGCATCAAAATAAGAGTAAGCATTTAAAAGTTTCTCCTCTTTATAATTTAGGTTTAATTATTATTGCGTCATAATTTGCTAAGAGTATGATTACATATCCTTGTATTAACTCCGATAAAGCCCATATTTTAATCAAAGTTTTCTTGTCTTCAAAAGTGATAGTTTTTTATTTTTTTTTTTTTTTTAACGGCAAAGATATATTAAAAAAACATCTAGTAAGTCACTAGAGCCATAGAATACAAAACAAAACTAGAAATGACCAATGTTACAAATACTAGATACTAACCAAGGCTTTAACTGCGAGGACTGCAAAAGGGATGAAAAAACTCTTGCCGAGACAAGAGAAAAATCCCCATCAACGGAGGCCGAACCACCGGTTTTCACTCCGCGATGTTTTTGATGCAGACCTAAACAAGCCCTGGCGAAACCAAGATTACATAGAAGAGATAGCATCTAACGGATCATTTAACCACACTACCCAATTAACATTACCCTTCTTTCGTCTATTATTCACCCATAACCACGTTTGAGAAACAATGTTGTCGTAAATAAACCCTTTCTTTGGCTTCTTCACCGAAAATAAAAGAGCATTCCTATAAGACCATATATGCCACCACAAGGAGAAGAATAAAGCCTCCAACGCTGACTTTTGCAAGCTATGAAACCGTAATCCAAGAAACCAAACCTCCCATGTAGTAGGATCAAGAAAAATAGGAATGTGTAAATTCCACCACCTACCTATTAAACGGTAAACATCAGCCGCCATTGAACAACCGAAAAAAAAGATGATTACGAGATTCCACCTCGATCTCACAAACCGGACATGGCACACAGGGAATATCTAAACCTATGTTAGATAAACAAAGCCTTGTCGGAAGCTTATCTAGAAACATACGCCAAGCAAAGACATTAACTTTAATAGGAAGCAACTTAGACCATCTCGTGTTGGAGGTAGAATTAAAGAGAACATGCTTATCGATAACTTCCCTAGCTGACTTCACTATAAAAACACCATCCCCATTCAGAGACCAAGACCATCGATCACTAGTGGAAGACAAAACCAGCGAGGAAAGCAACTGACATAACTCAAGCCATTGACAATCTCGACTCCTCCTCTCGGACACCTACGAAAAGATAAAGCCCAATTGGAATTATGCAATTTTTGGCCAACCGAAACGTCTTTGTTGAGCTCCAAATTAAACAACCTGTTAAATCTAACTTTGAAGCATTCTTCACAAGCCACTTTTCATGCCAAAAGCTAGAGTTATACCCATTTCCAATCACTTTTTTACGGAACTCCATAAGGTCAACTCCCTTGGATTTAAGGTTGCCAATGGCTTTTCTCACCATATTCCAAACCGATGATTTGGGAGTGGCAGGTCAAGAGAGCCATTAGAACCATGTATAGCTTTGATAACTTCGAGCCAAAGACCTGATTGAGAAACATAGAAACGCCAAATCCATTTAAACAATAAGACGCGATTAAGGGCAAAAAAACTACTAACCCCTAACTCGCCATATTTCTTTTGAGCCATCACTTTTTTTCCAACAAACCCACGTCATCTTGCGCTCATCTATATCTGCTCCCTAAAAGAAAGAATTACGCAGCCCTTCAATCTGATTTAAAACACCATCCAGGACTCAAAACTCGGAAGGGCTCTCTGAACTTTTTCCAAATTTATTAGGTTTGATTCTTCATCGACATATCTCTGATCATAAACCAACCATTCTTAGAAAAGCTTACATGGATTATGGTCCTACCCTATTTCGTCTATTTTATTCTTGGTTCCTAGAGCATGATTTTGTTTCGGTTGTTGAAGATTCATGGAACAATGATGTGGTGCATGATCTTAATGCCATGGTTTTTCTCAAAAATAAATTAAAGATCTTGAAGCAAAATTTGAAAGCTTGATTCTCGCCTTGATAAGGGAGAGGGTTTACATGATGATGTGTCTAATCGTGCTAATGTTTTTCGTAGTATTGGTGAAATTGATCTCAAAAACTCTATCGATTTGGCTCAAAAAGCTAAGATAAAATGGGCTATTGAGGGGGATGAGAATTCCAAATTCTTTCATGGCATTGTTAATTTATTACTTAAAATATTATTGATTCTTGAAACATAGTTAAAAATGTTATTAGAATCAAACGTGCGTTTGGAAACAAAAAAAAAACGTCATTTGAAACAATTTTTTAAAGCTATTGTACAAAGAAAATTTAATTGAAAGCATCAAAAATGGGATTTCTTTGTGATTTATCATTCATTTGCTTCAGCTCATAAATTGATCAATTGTTAGATGATTCAAAGAGGAAAGGGGTAAATTGGTCTTATTTATTTTATTAATTCAAATATTAAAACCAGTTTAGATATATTTTAATTGTATTTAGGAGAAAAAGGCGACAAAAAAAACCCTCCATTCCTAATCGTTTTCTACATCAGATCCACCAATTCCCTTGTTTTTCTTTCATCAATCTGTTAGGATTGTGATTAACATTCGTGTTAATCAGTTTCTTGATCAAATTCGTGAAGATTAACAGGTCCTTGGTGTGTTTTTTGTATAATCGTTTTTAGGGTTTATATAGCCGCCTGGTATCTCATTGTTTCTTCAAATCCTATTCTTATCATAGTCGGTTTAATTGTCGTTAATTAAATCTACTTTATCATTGGAACGATTTGAGGTTGTGGTGAACTATTGGTTTAACGCTAAACAAATTCCTTTCTAGGGTTTGTTTATATTACGATTGTAAGTAAACCCTATTAGGGTTTAATCGTTTATCACTGGTTTTTTGCAAGTTATTGGACGTGGGTTTTTGGATAGATGGAGGCTGATTTGGTGAAGGTTAATATTGATGAGTTGAAGGCTCGTATGCTACGGTTAAAGGGTTTTGATGCCAATAATGTTTGTATATCTCAGCCAATGAATAATGATGATTTTGCATCAGCTGGGAATAATTCTATAGTAGAACCTGTTAACGTGAGAAGCAATTCTGATGAGGGGTGTCGTAATAGCTTTGGTGAGTCGGTCGTTGAATCGATGATGAACCCTATTACACCTTCTATACTACCTACTGATTGTGCGTGTCTTGATGATGGCGGGGGTTTGTTTGTGAATTATGGTTTTGGTTCTTTTTCTGAAAATGATACTATGAATGTCATGCATACTACCACACATGATAAACACGCTGAACAAAGGTGTGTTGAATCAGATCCTGTCGTGCCTAGTAATATTTCTTCTAATGAATCTGCTAATGAGGATAAGGTACAAGAGGAGTTTGTGGTTCAACCTAATGATGTTATGACGGATAGTATGAAGCGTTTAAAGAAGGATGTGGATAGGAAGGAAGGTATGAAGTTGATTCGAACAACCACTTTTAACGATTCTATTGATGAGGTTACTTTTTCGGGTTCAAAAGTCGTTATTCCAATGGCCGTAGTTGATGATATGTGTCTTAAATTTGCTAATTCATTATACGGTTATTTTATTGGTCAACGAATTGCGTTTCTGATTGTGGAAAATTATGTCAAGCATGCTTTGGCTAAGTTCGGCTTTGAACATGTTATATTGCGGAATGGTTTCTTCATTTTCAAATTCTCATCACTTGACGGTATGAATAAAGTTCTTAATGGAGGTCCTTGGTGTATTAAATCTATGCCTTTATTCTTACATGTTTGGGTGCCGAATATGTGGTTGGAAAAGGAGAAAATTACTAAGGTACCGGTATGGGTGCGTATCCATAATGTACCTTCCGTTGTGTATTTTAAAGTCGGTATAAGTTTGATTGCAAACCAGTTGGGGCGGATAATACGGTTTGATGAGGGTACTAATGATATGTGTATGAATCCTTGGGGTCGTTATTCATATGCTCGGGTTCTTATTGAATTATCTGCTGATTTGGATGTTTTAGAATCGATTGATGTTGCTATACCTTTGCCTAAGGGTAAGGGACATTACATGGAAGTTCTTGACGTCGAGTATGAATGGTGGCCATCTTGGTGTTCTAGGTGTGTTTGTTTTAATCATGATGATGATGTTTGTCCTCTTAGACGAAAGATGGTTACTAAGGATTCATACTCGACTAATAAAGATGTGGAGGTAAATCGTAACGTTCACTCTAACAAGGCTGGTAAAACAATTGAAAAAGGTTATAAAGGGTCTTGGGGGTTTAAGCCTAAACCCAAACTTTCGTTTAAACCTGTTTCTAAACCGGCTACCAAAAAGAAGAGTAATGGTGCAAAATGGGATTTGGGGGCTGATGGTGTTAATCAGCCTACAAATGATGGTTCTAATTTTCTTGGTACATCAAAGGATGCTTTAATGAGTGATTCTGGTCCTATTAAGGTGGTGGAAAGGGTATCGACTCAAATTGAGCAGCTTGAACCGGTGGACGCTAATTCTTCTTTGGGAGGTGTGGATACCGTTAGGGAGGGCTGTATTACTAAGGTACCTTTGCATAGCACTATTGATACTTTGTGGGAGCATTGTTCTAACACCGATGTTGCTTCTACGAGTACGGATTATTCAGCCTTTGCTACTTCAGTCACGTTATCTAATGTAAATGATAGGAAACATGTTCTTATCCTGTTACAAGTGAAGTGGCTAAGAGTTCTATTATGGAGTGTGATCCTATTATGGATAGGGTTACTGAAAGTGATGATGGAGTGGATGAAGTCTTTGAGAACTACGATGATATCGAGAAGTATTCCAAGATCAAGAGTGGTTCTTCAAGAGATTTCAAGGTGCAAGGACGCAAAAAGAAATAGTTATATGACATGTCATTTATTTTTTGTGTTTCTTGTTTGTTAGGTTGTTTGGTTTAGCATGTTTATGTTGGTTAGTTGCACATGGTGTGCATGTCAGTTTAAGAATGGTATGTCATTCTTATAGTGGTTTCTTGTAAGTGTCCTAAGGGACTGAGATGAGGGAAGTCACCCTCATCTTTTGTACTTCAATGTTTTTGGTGTAATGCATTTTACCAGGGTGAAAAATCCCTTTTACCTAAAAAAAAAACTGTATTTAGGATTTACATATGTATTATAAAGTTTTGAAAGAATATTGGTGTAATTTCAAAAATTTTAAGGTGTGTAAACTACTCATAAAACTACTCCCTTCATCTCATGTGTTCACATTTTAATGTGAGGTATCTCAAAATTAGTGGTGTTCAAGTAGCGGTTCAGTTCGTTTAGTTAAAAGATTTAAAGGGGAATTGCATATATATCCTTACAAAAGCTTAAAATTACATATATATCCTACTTAAACTTATAATTGCATATATATCATTCCAAAAGCTCAAAAATTGCAAATATATCCAACTTAAACTTATAATTGCATATATATATTTCCTAAACCTTAAATATTATCATATATATTCAAATAACTATTTAATGTAAATTTATAACTCTAATAAACATGAGAACTTAAATATATAAAAAAAAATACCTTTTTTTATTTACAAACTTATTGCTAATAACATACTTTTAATTATAAATATACTTGATCTATTATAGACATATATATAACAATCATGATATATATGATTGGTTTATTTCATGCATTCATATTATATATGAGATAAATTAACTTTTGTGTGAGGTTAAATATTGTCTTGATATCTTGTTATGGTCATCTAGTTCATTTTGAACTTTGGGACATCGTACCTTTGAAAAAAATGATATTTTTGTTATTTATAAAATTATAATTATCATAATTTAGAGTTCAAAATTATGTTAAACAATAATTTTGGTATATATGATATATTATAGGTTTAGAAGGATATATATGCAATGATGAAAGTTTATAAATGATATATATGCAATTACAAAAGTTTAGAAATGATATATAAGCAATTAATAGTTTAAGTTGGATATATATGCATTTTTTTAGCTTTTGGAAGGATATATATCAAGGTTATAAATAGCGCAAGGCATGGCATGGCGGCATAATCAATCTTCACGCTTTTGCGGTCAAGGCGAAGCTTTTGCGTTTATAAAACGTGACATAAGGCGGCAAAAATTATGAAAATACTTATATATTTATATCATATTTCATATATATCGAGTTTACAATAAGACATGGCATAAGGCGGCGTGGCGGCATTACCAAGCCTCACGCCATTGCAAGGCTTTTGCGGGCCTTTGCGAGCCTTTTAGAACCATGATATATATGCAATTATGAATTTTAGTTTGATATATACGCAATTTAAAGCTTTTGCAGGGATATATATGCAATTCTCCCAAGATTGAAACTATCCATCGCGAGGCAAGTAATTCATTTTACTACCCGAAGCCAAACCGTATTAGGCGGATAACCGGACATGCGAGTACTTGAAATGAGCGGTTACCCGTAGTTCAGGTCACAGTAACCATTTTAGACGTATAATCGAGTTTAACCATATGAATAATAACATGATCTAGAACGTAAATTATCATTTCTGTAAAATTAAATAACTTGATAGATTAAGCCATATTAAAGTTATTTCGTTACAATAATTGCTTTCAAATAAATATACATAACATATTAACAAAAAAATACTTATTCGACGTTTATAGGTTACGATCGCATTATCATTTTTCACACATAGATGTTTTAAGTAATTTTTTACATTAGGAGCAAACAAGACGACGATATACAATAAAAGTAGTTCAATAATATAATCAATACTTGTACAATTATGTGAATATTTAGTTAAAACTTTAATGTATGTCATACGTTCCATTCGGTCACGGATGTCTAAAAACTAAAACTGAAACCGAACTGTGATAAGCGTGTTTTTTTCGTTTTGGTTTTTTTATGGTTTCCTTTTTTTCAGTCTTAAGAATTTTTGGTTTTGGGTCGAGGATTTGGGTAAATTAAATTCGTATTTTCAAGTTACTATTCATCCTTGTAGTTTTCACTATTCACTAATTTTGCGTAAATTAAATTTTATGAGTATTATCTATGTATAACCTTATAAGTTAAATCGCGTAACCCAGAAACAACATTCTGTGCACAATATATTGACTAGAGTTAGTCTACATATTGCTAGAACATTTCCAGTATTACCGTTTTCATTTTAGGTCTTACTTGTATTTACATATTTGTTTCTTTACATTAATTAATAAAGGCTTTTACACGATTTTTATATATGAACAATATACACAATACTCCTAATAAAATATCTAGATATTTTCTTGTAAAATATCTAAAATAAATATCTAGATATTTATTCTAAAATATATAGATATTTTTAACATTCTTGAAATTACTATTTTACCTTTTCATTAAATTACCAAAATACCCTTAATTTCACTATAAATAGAAATCACTGGCTTTGTTTTTTCACATAAAACTCTTCCATATTTGTGTGTGTTTCGGCCAAGAGAGAAAAAGGAAGAAGAATTCCGGGTTTAGCTTATTTTAGTGCTTTTACGTGCTTATGCGAGTTTATAAACTAGTATTTTTGGAGTTTTGGAGATCTATCCGGGTTATATTGTTCTAGTTCTTAACATAAATCTATCATATTCAACTTGTGGTTAGAGTATCGCTCCTCGATCTTTCGCGCACACTTTTGCTAGTAGAGTATTATCATTGTTTGAGGTGAGTTTATAGAGCCACTTTCTATTACTTAATTGTGTTACAAACCTTTGGGGGAGATACATGCTATTTTAACATGAACACACAAACATTTGAACTGTATGCTTATCTGATTGTTTTATTGTCACTAAGTACCATCATTGCCAAACATAAAGCCCCATATCATGAACCAGTTAATCACTAAAAGTAGTGAGTACGAATATTGTGAATAGGCCTATTAGGATTGACGAATCCGGTTTGTGTTTGTTAGGATTTAGTAAATCCAGTTATTAAAGTGTCGGTTACATCAAGTATATGTAATCGTTAGAAAGCTCGTAGTTGTAGTTATTTAATGTTAGGAAGTATTTAGTTAAGTAACACCGTAGAGGACGGACGAGTCTTTACCCACTGAATGCCTGATCCATAGCCCGTTGGTGGCGTCTATGTATGATACTATAAATACCCTCTACCTCCCAAGGTGGAGGGTTGGAGCTCATGATAATACTTTTACTTTCTCTCACTAAGTTCCCTAAACCTCTAACCTTTCTCTCTCTAAAACCATATAGTCATACGCCACTTTGTATCATGGTTTGATGTATTTGTGAAATCCAATATGTTACAAATGGTATCAAGAGCCATGGTTTGATCATCTCTCTTACACATTCTTGGATTTCTAGTGGATTTATATGGTTTTTTGGTTTGAAAAAATTTAGTGGTATTTGCATCATTTGGATAATTTCTAGTGTTAAAGTTTGAATTTTGATTGTACTTTCGTGTTTAGAATCATTGTAAGTGCTTGGGTTTTGATTTGGAAAGCTTGAATCAATGTGGTTGGGTTAGTTTTGGATTGAAAAGTGTTGTGTTTGAACTTTTCTAGTTAGCGACTTGAGTCTCGGAATAGTTTTCTTTGTAGCGACTTGTATCTATATTATTCAGCGACTTGTCGTTGTTGGGGTAGCGACTTGAGCACTAGCGACTTGTCTTTTGAGACAAAGCGACAAATAGTACAAAGTAGTAGCTGTACCATTTCGGCTAGCGACTTGTCAACGTAGCGACTTGTCTTTACGATCTTCAGCGACTTGACTTTGTAGTGGGAAGCGACTTGTGCTCTAGCGACTTGTCTTTTGAGACAAAGCGACATATAGTACAAAGTAGTGGTCGTACTGTTCAGTCTAGCGAGTTGTTCTTTAGCGACTTACCCACTTAGCGAGTTGTTACTTTAGCGACCTGTGTCTAGCGACTTGTATCACTAGCGACTTGTGCTTCTAGCGAGTTGTCACTCTAGCAACTTGTGAGCCTAGCGACTTGTCCGCTAAAGCGACGTGTATACTTAGCGACTTGGTGACTTAGCGACTTGTCTTCAAGGTTTATAGCGACTTGGTTACTTATTGTTTCTTATACGGTTTTCTCTTGATTTAGTAAAATCCCATGAAAGAATCTATTTCTCGGTTTCATCATAGAGTTATAAAATCCCGTGAAATCTGTAATCATGTCTACCAACGTGCCTACAATCATCTCTTACATGGTGAGGGCGTTCAGCGGTGGATCGGATACTCGTCCACCCATGCTTAGCAGGCCGACTATGACTCATGGGCTCAGCGAATTAGGTTGTATTGTTTGGGAAAGGAAAATGGGGTCAACATTCTCAAATCAATTGATGAAGGACCTTATCGATTGAGACTACAAGAGACACACTTGAAAGCTGCTGCGAGATGGAGCAGTGATCTTAGGTTTGGACAGGCCAAAGGCGTATGATGAGCTCGGTGATAAGGAGAAAAAGAGATATGATCTCGATATCGGGTCTTCAAACGTTATACTTGAGGGTCTTCCAAAAGACATCTACAAGTTAATCAATCACAACACTTGAAGCCAAAGCGGTTTGGGACAATGTCAAGATGCTTCTCTCTCGGTTCGAATTAACTAAAGAAGGCAGAGAATCACAACTATATGATGACTTTGAGCACTTTAAGATGATACCGGGAAAGTGTCTTTGAATATTCGTGAGGTATCACAAGCTTGTAAATGACATGAGGAATATCAAAATGACTATGCCAAATATTCAGCTAAATTCAAAGTTTGTGAACAACATGAATCCCGAATGGCACAAATTTGTCACTTCAGTCAAGTTAACTAAAGGCTTAAGGAACACTAACTATGAGCAATTGTATGCGTTCCTGCTTCAGAATGAGAGACATGCTAGGTTTGAACAAATGATTCTTGAAAAATTCAAAGCTAATCAGGGAGAGGCAAGCTCATCAAATGACTCAATAGCCTTCTACACCAATGTAGGGATTACTACCAAAGCTTCACAAGTCATACCTACTGGATATGGTAACCACAAACTCATTCCTGATCCAAGTTTTAAGCAACACGATCTTTGAAGCAACCATGGAATATTTCATCAATCAATGGCTCTTATGGTTAAGCAAAATCGAACCTCACTCCACACACTAACAATGATATCGAGGCGCTTCCAATCTCCATAATCATGCTATTGTCGAGATGGTAAGATCATGGTGCAACTAGTGCAAGGAAGGCAGTATGAACAAGGAAAGGGTGGAGTAGGTAGAGGTTTGTGGCTAATCGAACCGTGGAAGGAATGCAAATCAAGGAAAGCCAATCAAGTGCTACAGGCGTGGGGTGAAGGACATATTGCAATGAGCTGCACGTCTCAAAACGCCTCAAAATGCGAGTATTTCGGGGACAAGATCTTTCTTGGTGCAAGCTCGGGACGATGGAGCGGTTTGGATGAAGAAAAGTTGTTGTTTCTTCTTGAGGAAATGCCAAAACCTATGATCTTGATGTGGATGAGCGGCCGAGTTCGGAAATAGGTCACAATCATCAAAATGCCTTTCAAGTTCTTGTTGTGATGCATTTGAATCGATGTCGATGATGAACCCTCGCCTGCAGACAATCTTCATGGCTAGCATTTCACCAATGGTCTCTCCAAAGGTCTCATCACCACAGCAGGCTGGTCCATCCAAAGACTCAATCATCTCAGAGGTATTAAAACTATACGATGAAGTTGATGAGCAAGAGATGCATAACAAAGTACAATCACTTGAAACTAATGAATCAGATATTGATAATGTGGGTAATAGTAATATTGTCCCATATGATCAATATGTGATACAAAGTGAAAGTGAGATCATACCAAGTGATGCATCTTCTGCAGTCAATGATGACTATGTCTTTGATGAATATCTTGCATGTGCTTACGATGATTACGCTATCTACGAGCTGAATTCCTATAAAGAACAAGTTGCCATTTATGAACAACGTGCTAAGTTTGAGTTAACTACCGTGAGCGAGGAAATGGATGACCAAATGCGTACAATTATTAGAAAAAGTAATTTTAGGGAAGAAATATTAAAACAAGAGCTAGATTCCTTAAAAGACAAACTAAACAAAACTGTTAAGCAAAAGCAAGAACTTCAAGAAAATGTTAAAGTGCTTAAACAAGAATTTAATGCTAAGGAATCAAAACTTTTAACTGAGTTTTCCAACCTAAAAACTTTGAAAAACAAGCTTGAAAACAATTTGTACGTACAAGGGAACACCATTTAGACTGCTCACATGATCACTAAGCACAGAGTCTTAAGCGATAAACATAGCATTCCTCTTGTTAATGAACCAAATCCTGAGGTTGGTAAGAAAGCTAGAGCTGCTCAAAAAGTAATTTATGATGGCAATGAGATTCTTAAACCTAGACAGAAACCTAGTTGTACTGAGTGCTCTGTGGAAGATATTCAATTAGAAGATGCCTCTAGGGAGAAAATGGATAAGAAGCTAGAAGATCCTGAGTGTAAAAAGCATAACATAACGGTCAAACCTCATGATTACACTAAAGAAAATTGGATTTCCCTGAACAAGTTTAAGCCTTAAACCCTGTTAACACCTGAACAAGTGTTTTGGAAAATTGATATGGATAAGCAAAAAGTAGATAATCTTGTTAAAACAAACACTCCCATTAGGAAAATGCTTCCAGCTACTGTGTATCCTCCAAATACACCAATACATTTAGTTCCTAGAACTCTTCCCACTAAGAGCAAGACCTTAATCAGCTTGTATGTTGTTCATCAACTATTCGTTGATTTTGAGAAGACTTGCAAGAAGAGAATCACTCCTACAGAGATAACTGAAGGGGAAAGGGGTTTTGAGCAAACTAAAGAATGCTATTTAGCTGAGGTCATGCCTTTCTTTAAACAATTAAAAGATCAATTTGAGAGTCTTAAAAAGGGAATAGATACAAAGATTAAAGAAATGGAAAAGGAATTTGATGCAATGATAGTTGAAGTCAATGATTATGAACGTGAGATTAAGAATAATGAAATTGAGATAAAGAATCTGCACATCATTAATGATAATTTGATTTCGAATTGTGTTGCTCAAGATGTGTTTTATACTGTTACTAGGTATTCTATTACGCTTCTCAATTTCATGAATTATCATTGCTTTGAAAGTTTCCCATGATCGTGTCATTGAGCTTGAAATCAAAAACTCAAAACTAAATGAGAAAATTGACCAGGATGATCACGATAATTTGGTAAAACATTTTTCTAAGTTGGAAGTTGAACATTTTGATTTGCAACTAAAATATCAACATCTCAAAGAAAATGTTAAAACCTCAAACATCAAGATATCCTCGGATGTTCCAGAGTTTGATGCAGTTTTGAAATAAACAAACGTGATGAACAGATTCGAGCTCACTGTAACACAATCAAAAGATTGAAAACCCAGATCTCACAACTAAAGGGAGAAAAGTATGATGTTACTGGTTCCCGAATGCCTCCACCTTTAGATTCTCAGAATTTCCAACTTCAAAACATTATTGATAACTTTAAAAAGGAAAATGATTGTTTTAAAGCTAAAATTTCAAAGGTTAATGATCAAAACAAAGAGTTATGTGATTCATTCAAAGTTAATCATGATAAACACATTGAAAAGATAATTTCTTTACTTAACGATATTGAGAATCTGAAGCGTGAGGTGAAAGGAAAATTGCCGATCCCTATTTGCAAATATTATGTTCCTAAGGTTTCTGCTTGTCATAAGTACGCTATCGATATGTTATATATTCCCCCACCCATTAGGAATAATGAACTTGAACATAAATCATATCTCTCATACCTTAAGGATAGTTTGAAAGGTCTCCGTGAGATTGTTGAAGATGAAAGAATTGAAAAACCTTTGGATAGTACTATTGTCTATGCCTGCATGGATGCCAAACGATCTCAGGAACTCTTAGAGTACGTAATTGTCACAAGTCCGAAATCAAGTAATAGATGAGATTGAATTGTTGCACCCAGTTCTATGCCTAAGAATGTGACTCTTAATGTGCCTTCAAGTAGTTCAGATCCCAGCACTTCCAAACCCGAAATGCAAAAAGTAGCAAAACCAACTAATGTTCCCATTCCCTACGGGGTAAAAGTGACACCAAAGCGAGCGGTCAAAGCCTCAAGGAAACACAAAGAATGATAGGACCATGCAAGCTAGGAATGTTCAGTGGAAGAGTGTAGAAGATCATCTTAGGAAGAATGAAACTATGTTGAATAAAATGAATCGTGTTGATTCTAGTGTTAGCTCTAAGCATGCTGTAATTAATGTGAATTCTGCTACTTTTGGCAAAACATGTAATGATGATTGCTTGGTTTCTGTTACTAATCATGTACGTGGTGTGAATGATTTGATTAATGCTGTTAAATACCCAATTAAAATCGTTAATGCCAACTATCATGTTAAGAAGGCTAGAAAACAATGGTGGAAGAAGGTTAGAAAACATTGGAAACCCACGGGAAGAAAATTTAGTAATGTAGGTTATCAGTTGATTCCTACTAGTCGCAAATTTAATCATAATGAGTTGTGCCCTAAATTATCTAAGACAATGCCCATTAGGAAATGGATGCCTACCGGTAGAAATATTCCTTTAAGAAGTGAACATACTTTGAATAGGTCTAATCGTACACTAGCATCGCATCTATCCTAATGATTCCATTGATTACGCTTACGATGTGGGTGTTCCAATCTACATTACTAACCAAATGGAACCCATTCTTGCATGGGGATCCCAATTATCCAGTTATCCATTTTTATTTGTGTTCAACTGCAGATCGTTCAAATCGTTCTGTGGTACTTGGACTCAGGCTGTTCCAAGCATATGAATTGGAGACCGCTCGCGGCTCATGAACTTAGTGAGTAAATTCATCGGGACTGTTAGATTCAGGACGATCATTTTGGTGCAATTATGGGTTATGAAGATTATGTTGTTGGTGACAGTGTAATCTCCAGAGTATATTATGTTGAAGGTCTTGGTCATAACTTGTTCTCTGTTGGTCAATTCTGTGATTCCAATCTACAGGTGGCTTTTAGAAAACATACTTGTTTCATTAGAGAACTTGATGGTGTGGAACTGTTAAGAGGAACACGTGGTTCAAACCTATACACCATCTCTATCGAAGACATGATGAAGTCTTCTCCAATCTGCTTGTTGTCAAAGGCTTCAAAAACAAAGTCATGGTTATAGCATCGTCGTCTCAATCATTTGAACTTCGGCACTATAAACGATCTTTCCAGAAAGGACCTTGTAAGAGGCTTACCTAGATTAAAATATGAAAAAGATCATCTTTGTTCAGCATGCCAATTGGGAAAAAGCAAGAAATATACCCACAAACCCAAACCTGCAAACTCAGTTATGGAAGTTCTTCATACTCTTCATATGGATTTGTGCGGACCAATGAGAGTACAAACGATAAATGGGAAGAAATATGTTTTAGTCATTGTTGATGACGACTCTCAATTTACTTGGGTTAAGTTTTTGAGGACAAAGGATGAAACTCCAGATGCCATCATCAAACTTATCAAGCGACTTGAGTTCGACTTAACAAGGCTGTTAGAATTATTCGAATAGACAATGGCACCGAGTTTGTTAACAAAGACCTAAGTCAATTTTATGAAAGCATTGGAATCGGTTATCAAAGAAGTGTTCCACGCGCCTCAACAGAATGGTGTAGTTGAAAGACGAAATCGGACCCTTGTTGAGCGGCAAGAACTATGCTAATTTATTCAAAGGTTCCAATGTTTCTTTGGGCTGAAGCCATTGCCACTGCTTGCTACACCCAAAATTGTTCCCTCATACATACCACTCATACAAAAACTCCATAAGAACTTGTTCATAAACGAAAACCTGATCTCTCCTACCTTCGTGTATTTGGTGCGTTGTGCTATCCAACGAATGACGGTCAAGATTTAGGTAAATTAAGAGCCAAGGCGGACATTGGAGTTTTTGTGGGTTATGCATCAAACAAGAAGGGTTACCGAATCTACAACAAAAGAACTCGAGATATCATGGAAACTATTCACGTCATGTTCGATGAGCTGTATGGGCAAATGGCTCCAGGACAATCAAGTTCTGGACCACCCGCATCACAACCTTCATCAAGTAGTCCCATTAGTTCTTCTCTTGTACAAAATCCTCACCAACAACTCCATATGTACCACCTTCGGAAGATGATTTGAAGAAATTGTTTGATCCAATGTTTGATGAACATTATGAGCCAATTGCTAATGATCATCAAGTCCATCAACGAGTTGCTCTTATCCTTGTCAGCGTAGATAACCCTTCGGTTTCTATGTCATTGAGTCAAGCGCTGCTGCGATCACTCTGTCTCATCATCAAATCCTCAATCATCGAGTGTACATCATGGAATTTTTTCGCACCTATGATGGAGATAACCCTTTGCTACTCCAGAAGATGCTCCTTTGAGAACATATTTGCTCTGAACCATCTTCATCGGGAGAAAAGCGACTCTGCTACTTGAGTTCCTCAACAACAACCACATGAACACCTTAGAAAATGGACACATGATCATCCATTGGACAACATCATTGGAAACCCTCTCGTCCAATATCCACTCGTAAACAACTTTCAGCGATGCCTTATGGTGCTTCTTCAACTCCGTACTATCAAGGTTGAACCAAAAGATGTTAAAGCGCCATGAATGAAGGCGGTGGTTCAATGCCATGTAAGAAGAAATTCATGAGTTTGATCGACTAGATGTATGGGAATTAGTACCGTCTCGACGTGCTATGATTATTGCTCTAAAGTGGATCTTCAAAGTAAAACTTGATGAGCATGGTGATGTGTTAAAGAACAAGGCTCGATTAGTTTCAAAAGGATACCGTCAAGAGGAGGTATTGACTTTGAAGAATCATTTGCTCTAGTTGCGTGTCGAGGCAATCGAATCTTCACAGCTAACGCCGCAAGTAAGAACATGGAAGTATATCGGATGGATGTAAAGACGACTTTTCTTAACGGAGATCTTAAAGAAGTCATATCGTCGACCAACTGAAGGTTTTGTGAATCGAGCATCCCACTCGTGTCTATCGCTTGAAGAAGGCTCTTTACGGTTTGAAGCAAGCTCAAGGGCATGGTGCGATCGCTATCAAAGTTTCTTCTATCTCTTGGATTGACAAAGGAGCGATTGATCGACATTGTTCACCGTAAAGTCGTGCAAACACTTAATTCACGTTTAAATCTATGTTGATGATATTATTTTGCCTCGACCGCCCCAATGAATGTGACCATTTTTCTAAGGAGATGGGCTCCATATTTCAAATGTCAATGATGGGACAAATGTCATTTTCTTGGGATTACAAATTTCACAAAGTCCGGAGGCATTTTTATCAATCAATCTAAATATGCTAATGAGATTTTAAAGAAATTTAGATTTGATTCTTGTGACCACATTGACACTCCCATGATGGAGCGAACTAAAGCGGATGAGGACCTCTCGGGGATCATGGTTGACGGACTAAATATCGTAGTATGATTGGGTCCACGATGTACCTTCGCGATGAGACCGGACATTACATTCGCTCTATGCATTTGTGCTAGATACCGGCTAAGCCTACCAAAAGCACCTTGAAGCGGTTAAGCGGGTCTTCGGTATCTCAAGGAACCATCAACATGGGACTTTGGCACCGAAGGACACCGGTATGTCACTAACGACCTATCGAGATCTTGACCATGCGGGATGTCAAGATACACGTCGAAGCACGTGCGGAGGTGCTTAGTTTTTGTGTGATAAGCTTGTGAGTGGTCATCAAAGAAACAAATGAGTACTTCTATATCCTCTACAGAGGTGAATACATAGCCATCTCATCTTGTTGTACTCAAATCCTATGGATGAAATCGACTATCGACCATGGCTTTGAATTCAACAAAATCCTCATCTTGTGATAACAAAAGTGCCATTGCTCTCTCATGCAACAACGTTCAACATTCAAGAGCAAAGCATATCGACATTCGACATCATTTCATCAGGGAGCAAGTGGAGAACGGTGTGGTGGAACTTTATTTTGTGAGGACTGAATACCAAAATACAAAATTATAAAACCCTCAAAAGAAAATAGAAAAATATAAAATTTCAAAAAATCCATAAAAATCAGAAAATCTTTGAAAAAGCTATAAATATTGTTTTCATCTTTTCTTTTATTCGATTTCATCTACGGTCTTTGTGTTGTCATTCAAAGAGTGACACGGGTCTTTAGATGAATTTCGAATGTACATATTTAAAAAAAAATTGGGAGAAAGAAAAACAAAAGGCTTATAGTCATTTCTGTCTATAACCCGTTTTTAAAGAAAGAACAGAGCCATGCTTTATCTTATTTATCAAATCTCATGCTCTGATTCTAAAATCAAATGTTTGTCACTAAAAAGACAAATGTTTCCTTCACAAATATTTTTCTTTCTATAAATTATTCTGAAAAATATTTGTTAACTAATGAAAACTAATAGCTTTGAAAAATAACTTGGACTCAATTTTTGAAAATCATCTGGACTTGACATTTGTCAAAATCTCTATCTCTCAATCAACAACTTGTGTCATTGATTGAGGGGGAGAATGATTTCAATTAAATTAAAGGTTATTTGTCATACAATTGGTTCAGACCAAGGCTTATGTCATGTTTTCAAAAGATACTCAAGCATGTTTAATCACTGGAGTTTAAAGTCTCAGATTTGATCCTTATCGGTTAAATGCTTTCATAAGCAAGTCACAATTCTCCTCAAAAGCTCTCAAAAACAATTTAAATCTATAGAGATTACAATTCTCAAATTATTTGAAAATTGTGATCGGGGGAGAATTTGTGATTTAAATTGGATTTAAACTGATAACTCGATAAATGGTTTTATAAGTGATTAGCAAGCTCTCCTCCCTACATGTGCCAAACGATTTCAAATTTCCCATGCACATGTTAAGGGGGAGCATATATATCAAACCAAAAAGGATTGAAACATGATTGATTTGTCTCTAAGTGCAGTTTCTCCCTAATATGTGCGAAACACTTTCGAATCCCTATGCACATATTGAGGGGGAGAATTTACCAAAGAAATTCAATTGGCTTTTTCTAAGGAAATTGTAATCAAGAAATCATTTCAAAGAACTCTTGCCTCCATGTGCTAAACAATTTCAAAATCTTATGCACATGTTGAGGGGGAGCATTTCTAAAAGATAAAAAACAATTAAGGTACAAAATGTTTTGATTTTATATCACAAGTACCTTGATTGATTTTCCAAATGATTTTTCAATTGGTTTCAAGGAAGATTGAACAATACCAAAAGACCGACCAATTTACTTTATGCATTGTGTTATAAGGATGGTTAGGTTAGGTATTCGTTCCCGCGATCCCTTGATAGGAGGGATCTACCGAGACAATCCACTAGATAGTGTAGAGTCCTTAGGTATATTGAAAAAGGAGAAAAGTGAGAAATGAGAAGAGTGCGGATGAGGCGAGCTAGTCTTGGAATAAACCCAACAAGGTTCTAGTTATGAAGTCTCGGTAAGCTTGAAGGGTTGAAGAATGAAAAAGAAATGAAATGAGAAAAGGGTGAAAAGAAATAGCCCTCCATTAATTCAACCTTAGGGCAGTAACCGGATTCAATACATATGCTACTGGTGGTTACCAAGGTAACGCCGGTATTGAAGAAGGAGACCCTACATAATCTAGTGACTTTCTCTTAGAGATTGTTGATATTGAAGAAGGAGACCCTCTCCCTAGTCTCCGGCATAGGAACCAAATGTGCACTTTTGAGTCTAAAGCCACGAGATCATCTAATAAATCTCATTAGGACACTGTCAATGAAGACTCTCTGTTTCACACAATGTGGAAAGAGAGATTACATCTTAAGAGTCCTACGCATTATCCTTGTGGTATTGCCAGAACATCTGAGTGATATGCAAACATATTCACAATGAAGATGGAAAGCCTTCTAGAGCCAACATCAAACAAGCTCTTGGTAGGTGGCATGTGAGATCTATCCAATAGATCAACCATGTGACATCTGAACAGAAACAATGGGGCGATTCAAAATTATGAATCAATCGTGGTTCAGGTTATGGATTGACGGATACCTTTTAAAAACCGGGTCGTTGTGCTTAAAATTCTTTTCTCTAGCACATCGACTATGTATCAATATTTCAAAATTAAAAGGTGTTTATGATTGATAATTGATTTACCATAAAACCTTCATTGTATTGCAAAACCATTTATATTAAGCAATACACGATTGTTTTCCAAATCATTTTTCATCAATCAGTGAATCTCAATTTGTTGGTTCACTCACTCCGTGTTGTCTTCTTTGAGATGTTCCGGTTTGAGAACAACTAGAACAGCTGCGAAACCCTGTCAAGGAGATTCCTCGAATTATACCGATCAGCGTTACTTGTAATGATCAGCGGGAACCATGGTCCGTGTACCTCAATTCATCGAAAGTGATCAAAAACACTTTTGTGCGCTTTATTGCTAACTGTCGTATGCAGGTACACCCCGACGATTGCAGCTAATCAGAAGTGAGGAATCAATCCATAGCCACATGCTCACACAATCTCACTCACGCCTAAAGAAATCATGATAAGTGTAGATCTTCATCAACTGGCTCTGATATTTTCAAACCATGCTTCTGCTACACTACTGGAAATATTCTGAATCAATAAAGGCTTCCGCAACTCTGATGAGAAGATATCATGATACAGAATGTGAGCATGTCGGTCCGAAAGTCACAACATCATAGAATGTCAACACTACAAAGGAAGAGTTAGAGATTTATGATAGCTGATGATCTCAAAGCTGGCTCAAAACTCATTATCACGTGGATCATTTAAAGACCTCCAGTCGGTTTAACCAAACATGCAAAACGTGAAGAATCAAAGACTACGGGCTACATAGTAAAGAACTTTAACAAGAATCCAAAAACAATCTTAATGTAATATCTGTTTGTATTCAATGTAATTTGAGGTGACATCCCTTAGGGGGAGATTGTTAGGATTTAGTAAATTCAGTTATTAAAGTGTCGGTCACCTCAAGTATATGTAATCGTTAGAAAGCTCGTAGTCGTAGTTATTTAATGTTAGGAAGTATTTAGTTAAGTAACACCGTTGAGGATGGACGGGTCTTTACCCACTGTATGCCTGATCCACAGCCCGTAGGTGGCGTCTATGTATGATACTATAAATACCCTCTACCTCCCAAGGTAGAGGGTTGGAGCTCATAATAATACTTTTACTTTTTCTCACTAAGTTACCTAAACCTCTAACCTTTCTCTCTCTAAAACCATATAGTCATACGCCACTTTGTATCATGGTTTGATGTGTTTGTGAAATCCAATATGTTACAATGTTGACCAAGTACATTCAAACAAATGCACTATATTTGAGAACATAGGATATAACGGCAAATTACCTTGAGGCGACAAACACGCCAATTGATATTGGTACACGTTAATGTTAGCTTAGTGAAATAATAACAATTTTGTTTTCATACTATCAGTATGTCTAATTAGCTCACACTACAAACATATTATGCTCAACAATTTAACTAAACCTATTGATTTCACTCAACCTTTGTGTTGACAATTTTAAACATGTTTTATCTCAGGTCCATAATGATCGAGGCTGGCACGGAGGGGCACAAAATCAATCAAGAAGGCTATAACTTATTTTATCATTCGATAAACATCAAATACTTTATATTGATGTATTTTGTAAACGTGGAACCAACTGGGAACTGTCTTTGTAAACTCTGATATATTCTAAACGAATGATAAGCCTTTTAACGACTCAATTAAAGATAGTTTTCTACTATTATAATTGTCATTCCAACGAGTAACACCCAATTTGAATTCCGCTGCGTTCACGAAATTGGGGATGTTAAAGATTGGTAGTAAAGCTATAGTTATAGAGAAACGAGTCAAATTGAGACCTAAACTATAACCTCTTTTACGCAAAAACATTTTATAGCCTTTTACTCTCTGTGCCTTCCATACTCCAGACGATTATGTGACTTTTAGACATTTTATGCTACACGAACATACTAGTATATTAATATATAACACACAATAAATTCCGGGACGAAATTACCTTTAAGGTGGTAAGACTATAACAATTTATATTTTCAATTTACTATTCATCCACGTAGTTTTCACTATTCATTATTTGCGTAAATTAAATTTTATGAGTATTATTTACGTATAACCTTATAAGTTAAATCACGTAACACAGAAACAACATTTTGTGTACAACATATTTGTGGAAAACTAGAAGGGGGTTGAATAGTTTTGCCGATTAAAACTTCATTTTAAAGTATTTAGATCGACTTATGTCAATCCATTTAGATCATGCATAAGTACCCCACTCGAGAGTTTCTAAGCACTACACAACACAAGCTCCTTAATGTGGCGGAGAAGCCTTCACAACATCGCCTACTCTTTATTCGGTACAAGGCTAGACACCGAGTTCTTCCACGAGGTAGAACCAAATCTATCACAACGTCGCCTACACTTTATTCGATACAAGATACCGAGTTCCATTACATAGGAGGAACTACTACCCAACAATACACCACAACACAACTACCCAAAGGAGACACACTCTTTTTTACAACAATAGAAAGGATATCAACATCCTTTAACCCAAAATACACAAGTTATACATCGAAGCACCATATCGATTGTACACCTTCGGCACCATTCACTAATACCTTCAACATGACACTTCAATGAGGGAGGAAAGAACTATCAACAAGATGTACTTCAGTGGTCTTGATGATGACGAAGCTTACCAACTCATGACCTTGAGGTTGCACGTCTTCAAGAGGTGGCAATCTCGCCTTTAAGAGGAACCTAGGGAATCACACAAAGATAAAACTATATAGAATGATCCTTTGTATCTGTGGTTAGAGAGGTTAGAATACTGAGAGAAAGTATATCTAAGAGTGGTGGTGAGCAAGAGAGAAATGGCTCACTATTTATAGGCAAAATGTGCCTACTGTCCCACGGTTCCGGCGGATCCCTAACCAAAGGGATCCGACTAGTGCAAATACTGGGATCCGGCTACTGGGTCAGTTTAGTCCGGATTTTGGATTGCAAACCGGGTTATGGGTTATGGACCATGGGTCATGGACTTTGGATCATGGATACCCAACAAGATTTAATGTACCTAGTCAATGGGTTATGGATCTTGGGTCATGGGTCATGAACTTTAGATCATGGATCATGGATAATATCCAACATGACTTCATGCATGATGTCATGCAATGGGTCATGGTTTATGGATCATGCTCCATGGGTATGGGTTATGGACTTTGGTTCTCACCTTACAAGATTCATTGTACCTAGTTAATTGATCATGGGTTATGGATACCCATTACTTACCCATTACAACATATACAAAGTACATATAAATTTTTATAAGATGTAAGTAAACAATATTACTTGTAAGTGTTTTATAAAAATGTCTTTGGTTTTATATAACTTATTTACTAAACATGTTTTGATAGTTTTAATATGTTTAGTAAAAGTGTGTTAGTAAACTATGTGTTATTTATTTCGTTAAAATGATTCTACGATTGTTATCAACAAAACATTAAAAGATCGTAAAATATAAATAAACGTTTTTATGGTTTATTTGTATTAACAATCTCCCCCTTTTTATTGATGACAAAATATAAGATTATTTTAATAAGAAAATAAAATTCGTAAAAATTTGAATTGAAGTTTTTACTCTCTTCTCCTCCTTTTTGTCGAAACAAAAAGAGTGTCGAATAGAAACTAACACATAGTGAAAAAATGGTTTTGAGAAACACTTGTGAAAAGTAACAAAATGAGAAACAGAAAAAGAAAAGTAAAGAGAAGTAGTAAGATGAGAGAAAGATTCTCGTCTTAGCTCCCCCTTGACGGATGCTTCCCTTTATTGAGGGCGTCAAGTAATTAGGAAGGCTAAACGAGTGTATTGCAAGTATCTTTGCAATGGTTTTATTTTTGATTAAATGCTCCCCCTTGACGAGTGCTCCCTTTTGATGAGGGCATTTAGGAAGCCTAAGTGAATGTATTGCAAGTGTTTTGCAATGCTTTGCTTTGACGAAAGCTCCCCCTTGTTGAGGGTGTCAAAGTCTTCACGTGTATTTTGAAAATCTACAAAATAAAGGTTAGAAAACAAGTATATGGTGCATTGTTTCCTGCAAATGAGCTTCAAATTAGCTCAAAAATTTGATTATGTCAAACGGTTCTGCCGGATCCTTCATCTGAGGGATCCGTCCAGGAAAATTCTTGGGAACCGTGTACCTGCAACTTATTGGAGGCAATGTAGATATAAATAGTGACGTAAACGTCCAAATGAGTTATGTATTGTTGCACCAAATATATTCACATAACTATATAGCATACAAACATGTAGTTTCATTTAATAAAACACGAGAAATGATACACATATCTCTAAAACTAAGAAAATGATACAAAAATGTAGCAAATTTCCTAACAATTCTAAGTCACCCCTAAGACTAGAGAAAACACCACTTGTGCTTGCATTCCTATGTTTTAGGGATAATTAGATTTGTTGACTTCATCAAAACGTTCGATAAGGTGATAGAACATGAAACGTAATTCGTCATGTACTTCATGGACTAATCCTTGGACATGTTGACAATGAAAGCAATCATTGTCATGGCTAGGGAATGGTGGTGGTAAGAATGGAGCGGTTTGAGGTGGGAAGTTTGATGAGAAAGGTGGAAGTTCAACAAAGGATGGAGGGATTTGTGTAGGTAAGTTTGATGAAGTAGGAGGTGGTTCAACTAAGGGTGAAGGTGGTGATATATGTGTTGGTGGTGGAGGTAAGGAAGTATCTACTTCCATATGGTTCGGTTGTTGAGTTTGGTGATTCCTTATAATCCAAAATAGACCATTTGAGGGTGAAGGAGAATAGGATACGGGTGCTAGTGTTGTTTCAACACCAAAGTTTTGGTGAGAGGTTGTTGTGGCACCATTTTCTCAATTGAAGAGAGTGTCGACAATGGTGGTGGATGAGAAGGCCTAGGTGATAAGTCCTCTAAGTTGTAAAGGTTTGGGGATGAAAGTGGGGTTGTGAAAGAGATAGCTCTAGGTACTAGTGGTGATAGTTTGGTTGCTTTAGTGGAGGTAGGAGTGTTTGGTTTAGGAGGTATGGTAGTGCTTGGCGAAGGTTGTCTTGTGGCAACAAGTCTTTTGGGAGTTGGTTTGATTGGTAGAGCTGGTTGTGACGGAGTTATAGTGTTTGAGGCTTTGATGGGTGATGATTCGGTTGAGGAGATTTCATGAACAACCCGAACAATTTTCTTGGGAGGTCTTTTGGTTGATGATTTTGCACTAGGTACTTTTCTCATGGTGAAATGGTAGAAATGAGAAGTGTAAAAAGAAGGTTTTAGCTACTGAGAATGAGTGTTTGAATGGTAATTTGGAAGCACAAACACAAGTGGTTTATAAAGGAATAAAATTGGCAAGTGAATTAAATCTTAAACCACTAAAATCCTTCAAATTGCGATGATTTGCATGCACAAGAGTCAACTACAGAGTTGTTCTGATCTAGGGAGTCATTTAAGACAATGTGGAGTGTTTAGATTAACAAAGAGGGTTTGAAATGATTATATCAAGTTAGTTTAGGTAGTATGTGTCAGACGGTTCTCACGGATCCCTCACTTGAGGGATCCGGCTAGCCTAAAGCCAGGGATCCGGCTCTCAGGAGCCAAGAAAAAGAGTGATGAGGTTCTAGTAAGGTCTAGCACCTACATATTTTGAGTGATTTAGTCTCCTCAGGTGTCTTATATGGTGAGACTTAAGTGATCAAGCATAATGAGTGAGGATAGCTAATGATGTCTTTTATGGAAAGAAATGGAGTTTTCATGAGCACCAATGAGTGATCAAGGATGACACTAAGAGTTTTGAGGGTGTCAAATGATCATAGAGACCAGATGGTGAGCATAGGAAAATTTAGAAAATTCCTTAAAAATCACAAGAAATGAAAAACTAGTTTTTAGATCATTTTAAGGTAAAGATAACTAAAATCAATTTGCTAAAATTGAGAGAAATATCAACCTAGGTGTTTTGAGATAAAAGGAACAATGTGTAAACATTGGAGCGGAAAGATGGTGAGTTTTGAAGTAATGATAAATCAAGAATACCTTGAATATGATCCTAAGTCATCCATGAGTGAATGTGAGATGAACTGAGCCTAAGGAAAGTTTAAGTGATCCTAATGAAGCATGTTTAACTAGTTCAATAAGGTATGGAAGGTTGGATTGATGTTAAAAAGCAGAAAAATAACTTCTGTTTACCCGGATCCCACAGATCCTTCATTTGAGGGATTCGACTAGTTATAGCCCAGGGATCCGGTATCTGTGACAGATTTCTTAGTAGTGAGTATGCACTATTTTGCTCTAGGTATCGAATTTTGAAACTAATGATCTCTACAGTAAGCACACATGTATACAAGAAAGACATAATAAGTATAGCATGTAGAAACACCAAATGGTCAAGTAAATAAAAATTATCAACAAAGAATTATTTCATAGGCGTGATCAAGTTACATTGGTGAATTAAGATAAAGCTTAAGGATTGATTTTCTAAAGGAACTCTTTTATTTATAAGCTAACTTTTATTATTCGTTGTTTTCGTTTGATGGATCGTCAAGTAGGTTGTGAGCAGTTGATCATTCTGGAGTGAAGAATGAAGTAATGAGAGATGCATTCAGAGGTTCCATCATTTTATTCACAAGTGAATATTGAGGGCTTTGAAATTGTGGATGATAGTACATGACATGATGATAGAGGCGTGTCAAGAACATCCCGTAAGGTATTACTTTGTTCTTGTTGCGTTGGAGGTTTACAATTCATCTTGCGAAGAAGTAAGCGAGGTTGTATGGTCGTTGAGTTAGGAGACATTAAATCATGTGAGCGCAACATGCGGGAAGAATCTCACGATTTCTCGTAAGACTCAAAAAATTTTCACGTAGGATGACTGCCAGAGGTTTAAGATCATCCCGGAGTTCACGTGTATGAATTATGTTTGGATTTGAGTAGTTGGAATGTTGAGGAGTGCATAGAAAGTGAGTTATTTATTGAGGATAGGGTATGTATGAATAGTATAAACTATTTTCTTCACGATAGTTAAAGAGAGAATCAAGGGACCAATCTTCAGTGAAAGCACATTGTCCATAATTTGGAATTCGAGAATGTGAGCAAATTGCTCAAGAGTCAAAACAAACTTTTGGTTTTTGATCCAAAACCATAGTGATAGAGAACGATCCTCGTTACGACCAAGTTCAACTTGACGGAAGAATTCCAAGACAAACCGCGGACAAATTTTCTCGTTGATCCCGAGAAGACCTTCTAGTCCTATGGTGCGAAATGAGGTATTGATACCTTCTTTTAGAGGTGAGTCAACAACACGTCCTTCATGAAAGAAACGAGTTTCGAGATTATTGAACCCATGAACATGATTGCCAGGGGTGTTAGGTTCGAGAGATATGTTTCGAATGTAGACATAAGTGAGTTAATGATCGGAGTCATACTCATGAGACATGATGAGACCTATAGACATGAAACAAATATTTTACATTAGTATGTTAGTACATAGTAAAACTTCGAGAGTGAGAGTGTTTTTGGTTGGTGATACCATTAAGTATTTTAATCATAGTTTTGAGCTATCGTAAAGTGATAGGATCTCCTAACGTTTTTATTGTCTATTCTATTTTATTAACAATGACACTTCTATATTTTTTAACTTACTCCTTTTTGACATTTTAGTGAGGTTTTCCTTTTATAGTAAGTTTTCATGAAATGATTTTTATGTTGTTTGCATGAGTTTCTATCATCAGTTCCTCCGGTTCTGCCGGTTCCCTTTTAAAAGGGATCTGGCCAGTTAAAAATCAAGGATCCGGAGATCTGCAGGTTTGACAAAATTTTGTTTTGACGTAGGATCTATTTTTACAACTCATATGTTACAAAATGAAATATGTTTTAGCCAATGTTAATTCTTGAACATACATTAATAGTTTCAAACATGTTGGGGGTTTTGAATGTGCGAACAAAAAAAAACACATTATGCGAGAATGAAACGAGAAAACTACGACATCATTTATATTTCATTTCAATGCTTAAAGTAATACAAAGGATCGGATTGATGATACAATGTAGATCAATAAAACAAAGAACATGTCTCCATGCGAGAATTTGATCATGGGATACACGAGAGCGATGAACGAGACGATGATGATCATGAGGGCGATTTAAACCATGATGACGAAGATCTTCCTTTGTTTGGATTTCTCGAAATGAGATGATGACGAAGATGAAGTTGTGAGTGTGTGAAAATTTTAAAAGTGGAGGATTTGAAAAATAGGATTTGTTGGTGAGGGGTTTGACGATTGGAGGGATTTTTATGGGGAAAAAGGAATTTTTGAGATTTGTGTTTTGTTTTATTTGTATTTAGAAAGATTTGATTTTTAGAGATTAGGTTTAGACAACACATATTGATATACCTAGGTTTAGATGGACGATGACACGTATGTACAAATTTTTTTTAATGAAGCCACGTATATCATATAAATATGTTTAGATATTTATATGAATGAGAAAAAAATATAAACACATTATTTTCCATTTAGTGAAATGCAAGCATACACATGATTTACTTAGAGATAAGTCTTATGAAAGTCATACCTCTATTGCAATTTGAGTGTCCTTTTTGATGTGTTTTATCAATGGAGAACTCCGGTTTCCTCGAGATCTACTTGGTAATAAGTTTGGACAACTTTTTGGGGAAAGTTATCTTAGTACCAAAGAATCTTGATGGTTTGCTTATTTTGAGATTAACTAAAAAAATGACAAGAAAGGTTAGTGCATTTTTTAAGACACAATAAGATGTAAGAAAAGAAAAGAATTCATGTTATCATCTAATCAACATGCAACAAAAATATTCTTGAAACATAGTTTTCGTTTTAGGAAATTTCCTTCTTTGTAGTTTTCAAACATACACGGATCGTATCAAGTTTTTAAAGTACAATATACTCTAAGAAACTTAGTAACAAAGCTATGATGCCAATTGTGGAAAACTAGAAGGAGGGGGGGGGGGGTTGAATAGTTTTGACTATTAAAAATTCATTTTAAAGTAGTTATATCGACTTATGTCAATCCATTTAGATCATGTGTTGGATATTGATAGGTGCGCATATAAGTAAGTAATGCAAGAGATAAAGAGTAAAGGAACACAAAACCACGACACAAGTATTTATAGTGGTTCGGCTACAAGGATACCTTCCTTGACCTACTCCACTCCCCGAGTACCCCACTCGAGAGTTTCTAAGCACTACACAACACAAGCTCTTTAATGTGGCGGAGAAGCCTTCACAACGTCGCCTACTCTTTATCCGGTACAAGGCTAGACACCGAGTTCTTCCACGAGGTAGAACCAAACCTATCACAACGTCGCCTACACTTTATCCGATACAAGGCTAGATACCAAGTGCCATTACAAAGGAGGAAATACTACCCAACACTACACCACAACACAACTACCCAAAAAAGAAACACTCCTTTTTACAACACTAGAAAGGATATCAACATCCTTTAACCCAAACTACACAACTTGTACATCGACACACCATATCGATTGTACACCTTTGGCACCATTCACTAATGCCTTAAACACGAAACTTCTATGGAGGGAGGAAAGAACTATCAACAAGATGCACTTCAGTGGTCTTGATGATGACAAAGCTTAACAACTCATGACCTTGAGCTTGCACGTCTTCAAGAGGTGGTGATCTCGCCTTTAAGAGGAACCTAGAGAATCAGACAAAGATAAAACTACATAGCATGATCCTTTGGATATGTGATTAGAGAGGTTAGAATACTGAGAGAAAGTATATCTAAGAGTGGTAGTGAGAAAGAGAGAAATGGCTCATTATTTATAGGCGAAATGTGCCTACTGTCCCACGGTTCTGGCGGATCCCTCACCAAAGGGATCCGGCTAGTGCAAATACTAGGATCCGACTACTGGGTCAGTTTAGTCCGGATTTTGGGTTGCAAATCAGGTTATGGGTTATAGGTTATGGACCATGGGTCATGGACTTTGGATCATGGTTTCCCAACAAGATGCAATGTACCTAGTCAATGGGTTATGGATCTTGGGTCATGGGTCATGGACTTTGGGTCATGGATCATGGATAATATCCAACATGACTTCATGCATGATGTCATGCAATGGGTCATGGTTTATGGATCATGCTCCATGGGTATGGGTTATGGACTTTGGTTCTTACCCAACAAGATTCATTGTATCTATTCAATGGATCATGGGTAATGAGTTATGGACTTTGGTTTTTACCCATTACTTACCCATTACAGCATATACAAAGCACATATATATTTTTATAAGATGTAAGTAAACAATATTACTTGTAAGTGTTTTATAAAAATGTCTTTGGTTTTATATAACTTATTTACTAAACATGTTTTGATGGTTTTAATATGTTTAGTAAAAGTGTGTTAGTAAACTATTGGCTCAAAGTTTTTACGTATTTTATTTATTTCGTTAAAATAATTTTACGTTTGTTATCAACAAAACATTAGAAGATCGTAAAATATAAATAAACGTTTTTATGGTTTATTTGTATTAAAAGGAAGAAGAAATTCCGGGTTTAGCTTATTTTAGTGCTTTTACGTGCTTATACGGGTTTATAAACAAGTAATTTGGAGTTTTGAAGTTCTATCCAGGTTATATTGTTCTAGTTCGTAACATAAATCCATCATATTCAAGTTGCGGTTAGGTTCACCTATAGGTTCGATGGTGGCAGACTGCTAGTATACATACCCCACCATTATGCACACATTGGAGAATCATTTTCGTACTCATACTTGCCTACCCAAAACTTCCCGCTGATAAGTAACTAAAATGACGAAATGTATTTTCTATTCATTTATTTACACTCATAAATGTACATGAGCCAACTTTGGTATTTTATACATCTACACAAGTTAGTGTTATCTAAATAACAAGACCAAATAAAATGTGAATGAAATCAATCTGTAATGATTTCAAACCTGTACAAAATCTTAAATTAACAACTAAAATAATTAGTTGGTTACTAGACCCTTCCACATATCAAATTTTATCTTGAACCTAACAACATTGCTTCCCTTATGGTCAATACCTTACTATTGACCCAAATTCAACATAACCAATGCAACTGCCAACATTCAATATTTTAAAAACTGAACCTTACCATCATCTTTGACATATATTGATTCCTTATAAGATAAGCTTTAATTTTTAGGCACATTAGTCTTTAGGTACATAATCAACCAAAATCACTAATTTTGTCTTTGTGATCTGCAATTGCCTCTTGCCATATTTTGATATAGCCTTTGCACAATACTACTAATGGCTTTTAGTCCCACTTTTTTTGCGCATTAACCTGGTCGTATCATGCGCAATAACTATTTACATAATGGGTGCTGCAATACACAACTCTCCATCCACCTGTTCAAACTTTTTGACATGTGTGAAAAACTAGAGGGGGGTTGAATATTTTTGCCGATTAAAACTTCATTTAAAAGTATTTAGATCGACTTATATCAATCCATTTAGATCGTGTGTTAGATATTAATAGATAGACATATATATAAATAATGCAAAGAGATAAAGGGTAAAGGAACACAAAACCACGACACAAGTATTTATAGTGGTTCGGCTACAAGGACACCTTTCTTGCCCTACTCCACTCCCCGAGTACCTAACTCGAGAGTTTCTAAGCACTACACAACACAAGCTCCTTAATGTGGTGAAGAAGTCTTCACAACGTCGCCTACACTTTATCCGATACAAGGCTAGACAAGAGTTCTTCCACGAGGTAGAACCAAACCTATCACAACGTCACCTACACTTTATCCGGTACAAGGCTAGATACCGAGTTCTATTACAAAAGAGGAACTAATACCCGACACTACAACCCAAAGGAGACAAACTCCTTTTAAAACACTTGAAAGAATATCAATATCCTTTAACCCAAACTAGAAAAATATACATCGACGCCCCATATCGAATGTACACCTTTGGAACTATACAACAATGTTTTCAACTCGACACACTAATGGAGGGAGAGAAGAACTATCAACAAGATGCACTTCAGTGGTCATGATGATGACGAAGCTTAGCAACTCATGACCTTGAGCTTGCACGTCTTCAAGAGGTGGTGATCTCGCCTTCAAGAGAAACCTAGAGAATCACACAAAGAGAAAACTACATAGAATGATCCTTTAGATCTTAGGTTAGAGAGGTTAGAACATAGAGAGAAGATATATCTAAAAGGGGTAGTGAGCAAGAGATAAATGGCTCACTATTTATAGGCAAACTGCCTACAGTACCTACGGTTCCGACGGATCCTTTACCCAAGGGATCCGACCAGTGTAAACTAAGGGATCCGGCTGCTGGGTCATACGAATCCGGATTTTGGGTTGAAAACTGGGTTATGGATTATGGACCATGGATCATGGATACCTAACAAGATACATTTTACCTAGTCAATGGGTCATGGGTCATGGACTTGGGGTCATGAATCATTGATAATATCCAACATGACTTCATGCATGATGTCATGCAATGGATCATGGGTTATGGATCATGCTCTATGGGTATGGGTTATGGACTTTGGTTTTTACCCATCATTTACCCATTACAAGTTATATTAAGTACATATACATTTTTATAAAATTTAAGTAAACAAAATTACTTTGTAAGTGTTTTATAAAAATGGTTTTGGTTTTATATAACTTATTCAACTAAACATGTATTGAAGATTTTATATTTTTAGTAAAAGTGTGTTAGTGAATTATTGGCTCGAAACTTTTACGTATTTTATTTATTTTGTTAAAATGATTTTATGTTTGTTATCGACAAAACATTAGAAGATCGTAAAATATAAATAAGCGTTTTATGGTTTATTTGTATTAATAATCTCCTCATTTTGTTGATGACAAAAACATAAGATTATTTGAAGTAAAAAATAAAATTCGTAAAATTTCGAATTTGAGTTTTTACTCTCTTCTCCCCCCTTTTGTCGAAACAAAAAGAGCGTCAAAAAGGAACTTACAAATAGTAGAAGATAAGGATTTAGAAAGAGTTTTAAGAAAAGATTATAGAAAGTAAGAAGTTTAGAAAAGATTTAGAGAAAGAAGTGTAGAGAGAAGAAGTAGTAAGGTAAGAAAAGAGTCTCGTTTTAGCTCCCCCATTGACGGATACTTTCCCTTGATGAGGGCGTCAAGTAATTAGGAAGACTAAATGAGTGTATTGCAAGTACTTTGCAACGTTTTTGCTTTGACAAAAAGCTCCCCCTTGACGGATGCTCCCTTTGATGAGGTCGTCAAGTAATTAGGAAGACTATATGAGTGTATTGCAAGCAGTTTGCAATATTTTGCTTTGATAAAAAGCTCCCCCTTGTTGAGGGCATCAAAGTCTCCATGTGTATTTTGAATATCTACAAAACAAAGGTTAGAAAACAAGTAGTTGGTGAGTTGTTTTTCCTGCAAATGAGCTTTAAAGTTAGCTCAAAAGTATTTATGTTCACTTGGTTCTGCCGGATCCTTCACTTGAGGGATCCGTCAAGACAAAATTGAGGGATCCGGGTACCTGCAACTTAGTAGCAGCAATGTAGACATAAATATTGACATAAAAGTCCAAGTAACTCATGTATTGTTGCACGAAACATGTTCACATAACCATATAACATACAAATATGTAGTTTCATTTAATAAAATGGGAGAAGGATACACATATTTCAATTCTCTAAAACTAAGAAAATGATACAAACATGCACCAAAATTAGAAAAATCCTAACAACCTAAGTTGCGCCTAAGACTAGAAAGAACTCCACTTGTGCTTGCATTCCAAGGTTTAGGGACGGTTAGGTTTGTTGACTTCATCAAAATGTTCAAGAAGGTGATAGAACATGAAACGTACTTCATCACTTAGTTCATGGACTAATCCTTGGACATGTTGACAATGATAGCAATCATTGTCATAGCTTGGAAATGGTGGTAAGAATGGAGAAGTTTGTGGAGGCAAGTTTGATGAAGAAGGTGGAGGTTCCACAAATGATGGAGAATTTTGTGGAGGTAAGTTTGAGTTGTATGGTAAGAATGAAGAAGTTTTGGAGGTAAGTTCGATGAAGAAGGTGGTGGTTCCACATAGGATGAAGGTGGTGGCATATGTGTTGGTGGTGGAGGCAAAGAAGTATCAACATCCATATGATCCGGTTGTTGAGGTTGGAAATTCCTCATAATCCAAAATGGACAATTTGAGGGTGAAGGAGTGAAAGACACGGGTGCTAGTGAAGTTCCAACACCGAGGTTTTGGTGAGAGGGTTATTGTGGTAACATTTTCTCAATTGATGAGAATGTGGGCAATAGTGGTGGATGAGAAGGCCTAGGTGGAAAATCTTCTAGAGAGTATAGGTTTGGTGATGAGTGAGGTGTGGTGAAGGAGAGAACTCTAGGTTCTAGAGGTGAAGGTTTGGTTGTTTTAGTAGAGATCGAAGTGTTTAGTTTTGAAGCTATGGAAGCACAAACACAAGTGGTTTATAAAGTGATAAATTAGACAAGTGAATTAAAGCCTAAACCACTAAATTTCTTCAAATTGCAATGATTTGCATGCACAAGAGTCAACTATAGTATTGCTCTATTATAAGGAGTCATTTAAGACAATGTGGAGTTTTTAGGTTAACTAAGAGGGTTTGAAATAATTATCTTAAGTGATAATAATTTTTTTGTGCAACCGGTTCCAACGGATCCCTCACTTGAAGGATCCGGCTAGCTTTATGTTGGAATCACTCCTAAACTAGATTACAAGTGTTAGTAATTAATATGTAATAGTTAGCTTAATTAGGCTTTTATGTTAGTAATTATGGAAAGGCTTATGTAGAAAGCCCATAAGCCTTGGCCCAAGCCCAATAAGGAAAGGAAGGGAACTAGTGTGTTGCCCTAGTTCCTTCCCTATAAATAGTCTTGTAAACCTTCACTTGAAGGTTGGTTGTTCACTTTTCTATTTCACTCTAAGCATAAACCTTTCATTATTATTCATACGTGTGTTTGGTTAAGTGTTCATCCGATCTTCTCTTCTTATTTCTTATATTGATGCTTGTGTTACAAACATGGTGACCTAACCGTGGTATCATTCGCCAAATAGTTGGGTGAAACAATTTTGTTTTGAAGTTCTAAACTATACGCGTAAGTCTCGCTATCTAAACTTTCATACGCTTCAAAATCTTAATTTTTTCTCTTTAAAATTCAAGATTCTTGTACTTTCAAGGTTATTTGGTGATAAAATTTAAGTTTTTGGCAAAAAGTTTGTAACTTTACGTGTATTTATTTGTTTTTGAGCTTGGTTTTATTTGTGTGGTTATTTCTACGCGTAAGGTGTTTAAGAGTTTTAGATCGTCAAGTTTCACACTTTTGTGTTATTTTGGTGATATTGAAGCTGTTTCATCATAAAAATCTGGTTTAAAAACACTTTTGGGCAAAAAAATCAGTTTTGGTAAAATTTGGTTATTCCTACGCATAAGTAAAACCCTAGTCTTACGCGTAAGAACTCAAACACTACGCATAAGCTTTTCTAGGCTTGATCTTCAGTGCTAATTGGTTTACTCAGTGTTTTCTTGCTTGGATAAGCCTGAAAACACTTCGAATTTGGATATCTTCTACACTGGTTAAGTGTAAAGGATTTTTGGGCAAAAACCCTAGTTTTACGCCTAAGCATAAAAGCTTACGAGTAAACATCTTACACCTAAGCATTTTCTACGCATAAGCAAGTCTTACGCCTAAGAAAATATTACGCATAAGGTTCTTACTACTAAGTCTTTGGTTTACGCATAAACAACGGTTTCACCAAGTCTACGCGTAAGCTACTCTTACGCGTAAGTCTCATTGTTACGCGTAAGTTGGTGTTTTTACGCATAAGCTACTTCCTTTGCATAAGCTGGTTTTCTACGCATAAGGATACTTCATCAACAAAGTTTCATTCGACTACAAAGATCCATCATCAACACAAGTTTCACGATGTCTCAACCACCATACTCTCGCTATTTTCCTCATATGTATCCTCAACAACAACAACAACAACAACAACAACAACAACAAATCTATCAACAACAACATCAATTTCCTCAAGGAGCAATTCAACCACAAATGATTCAACCACCACCTAGTCTTCAAGTACAACCTTACACAAACTTTCAAAATCAGCATCCATCCAAGTATGCTATGAAGGAACCGTCTTGGTTTGCAAAAATGTGTAAAGCTTTAAGTAGCCAACAATCCATTCATGAGGCTGGCTCACTTGATAGACCTCCAATGCTCACTCCCGGAAACTACGATCAATGGGTGATAAGGTTCTTTAGGTTTTGTGATCTAAAGAAGCCACATGGAAAGTTCTTGAAAAGGTCATCCTTGAAGGTCCATTTCGATGCCTACTATCACCGTATGCAGGAGATCCAACTGCTAATCCACCAAGAGATGATCTCACCAACGTTGTCGGTCTTAATGAACTTACTGCTGATCAACTTCTACATTTGTAAGCCGATGAACTTGCAATGCAATACATCCTTTTGGGATTAGCTAATCCAATACTTCGTAGTGTTGATGCTCAGAAGACTGCTAAAGCAATGTGGGAGCATATTCATCTACTTATGGAAGGCACATAACTCAATCAAGAAGACATGGAATCCAAAATCAACTTAGCATATGAACACTTCATGATTGAACCAGGGGAGACATTAGAGTCATATCATCATCGATTTTCAGACATCATCAATGACTTGGAAAAACATAACATCATTATGCCAAGAATTGCAGTCAACACTAAGTTCCTCAGTAGTTTTGGTCCTGATTGGGAAAAGTATGTTATCTTCATCCGTCAAGCGAAGAATCTTCATCATGCTACATACGGATTATTGTATGACTACTTGAAGCCCCACCAAAAGGAAGTTGATAGAGAAAGAGTCATCCGTGGTGCTCCTATTTCACCTTCACTCCCGGATAATCAAACTCTTGCATTGTGGGCTCAAGCGTGTTATCCCCAATTTCTAACTTTACAATATGTCTTCACAAATCCTCCACAACCAACTGCTACAATTACCCCATATGATCCGTCACAACAACAATCTCACGACACTCAATTGGTTCCATACAACAAAAATGATCAAGCACTTTACAGTGAATCCAATGAGGATACAGAAGCTTTCGATGCATTGCAACAAGGGTTTGTCATGATTGCTAGAGCCTTCGGCCGATACACTAACAAATCCAACAATCGCATTCATACCTCATCAAACACAAGAAATCAGGCTGTTGTTAACAATGGAAGTGTTGAAGTTCAGAATCATGGTTATGTTAGTCAGATGGGTAGTGGTCAAGGGTTTATTGCTAATGGAAGGAATAACATGGGTGCTCCACAACAACGAGCTCAAGTGGTTGAACAGGGAAATGCTCAGACTGGGGTTAATGGTATTCGTTGTTATAACTATAATGAGAAGGGTCATCTGGCTAATGCATGCCCTAAGCCGAGTACAAGAGGCAGCGCTTATCACAAAGAGGCTTTACTCTTGGCTCTCAAGGATGAAGCTGGTGGAACTCTTACCAACAAGGAACAAAGCTTCATGGCAAATGCAGATTCAGATGATGATATGGAGGACTTGTTGGCTAATGCAGCTGTGATGTTAATGGCAAACATGCAAGAACTCTACATGAGTGACACATGCCCAGTGTATGATACTGACGGCTTGTCTCAGGTACCAGATCAAACAATACTTATTTCAGATCTGATATCTCCGCCAACATCTGCATCCGACAAGGCTCAGAGTGTTCAACATGAGCCATCTACATCTCATTCCGATGATAATCAAAAAGATCCCGTAGTTATATTTGACAATCAAGATGACCTTATGGTTACCATTGATAATCAAGTAGACTCCGTGATTATACTTGAGGATCTGAATAATGATCATGTTGAGACTCACGTTAAACAAACTGAACTTTTGTCTAATCCAGATATTGAGCTCATGACCTTACTTAAATACCAAAAATCTCGAATGGATAAATGCCTTGACATAAATAAGCAATTAAAGGATAAAAATGCACTGCTAACTAAGGATAATGAATTCTTAAAATTTCAACTCAACATTTTTCAAACATAAGAAAAACGTGAAAAAGGTTTTGAAGTCGCTTTTGCTAAATCTTACCAAAACGAAAAATCTTTGGAGAAACAAATATGTGATCTAGTTGCATCCAAGAATGCTTTGTTGTCTCAAATAGAACAACTGAAATATGAACATAAACAACAACTTAACACTCTCACTTTGGAAACTCAAAAAGCCAAGTCTGAGTTATTAACTTGTCAAAAACAGTTCTGTGAATACAAAAAGCATTTAAAGAAACGAATAGATGACTATCTTGAAGAAATTTTCGACTTACAAAACAAAATCAAAGAGTTTCGAAATGTTGTTTATAAACATGGTGAGTCAATCACAACTATTCGAAAGTTTACTTTTAAACCAAATCCAAATGGATATGGACCGAATCTTGCTAATTACAAACCTAAGTTTTCTAATAGAGCATTCAAACCAAATCCTCAAGTTTACAGTGCAGAACACAGAATTGATGATTCCATTATGAGTGTTGTTGAATATAATCGCATGGAGGAATTTGATGCAGATGACTAGAGTCGGTCAAAAATAGAAAATGTTGTTTATAACAAACCATTTAACTATTCAAAAGCCGTATATTTCGTCACACAAAAGGATCATTCTAACACACCTTGGGTTATCACACCTACTTCTGAGTCTTCTAATGAGGATCCTCTTTCCAATACTGCATAAGTCAATGGTCCTTTACCTTCATTAAATGAAATAAAGCCATTAGCTGAACAATGTAAAGTTTTAAAATATTTTGAAACCTTCTTATCGGACATCAAACTTTTGGAACGTGAAATTGAAATCAATTCTGAAATAAAAGTTGAACATTTTTGATAACGTCTAAAATGAACATGTTTTTAGTAGCGTTATTGTCAGTTTTGTGCATGATATTCGGCTATATTTACTCATAACTATTGCAAAAGTGCAAAGATGCGTCTTGTGTATGTATATGTAGCCAGGTATTGCGAATATTGAAGAAATGAAGTTTTTATGCACATTTGGAAGCGTCTAAAGGAAGGAAGTTGAGATTGAAGCTTGTGGACTCAATGATATGGAAGCGTAGTGATTTCAAGCATCTACAACAAGGAAAGATCAAGTTTGGCTTTGGAAATCATCAACGTAAGCAAAGAATGAAGCGTAAAGGGAAAAGTCGACAAAAGTCAAAGGAGCAAAACCAGCCGCTCGGTCGCAACCCGCAACCGGATCCGGCTGGGCTAATGGTCAAAACCATGACCGATTCGGTCGACATAGAAACCGATCCGGTTTCGCTCTGCAGATTACACAATTAGCATTTATTGTTGTCTTAACTCCCATAATCATTAGAGTCCGATCATTTCTTGATATTAACTTGAGAGAACGTTTTTGGGCGATTAAGCAAGTGCTTTGGCTATTTAAAGGACCTAGTACTTGTATACTAAGTGTGACACAACAAATAGAGTATTAGTTTACACCAAAACTCATACTTACCCATTTATTTCAACCCAAAAGCTTGGTAGTTCTTGGAAAACGTCCGTAAGCAAGGAAGGAACCATTCTTGTCCATTGTTTGGTAGTTTGAGTTGTGCGGTGATCCTAGGTGATTGGAGGCGTGGTTGCTACATTCCACGATTTCTAATTCTTGTAATCACAAAAGATTAGGTATTCTATGAACTTTGTTATGGAAATCTATTCTCTTGAATTGTTTGAATTACCTTGTTATGACTTGTGTTTAGATATGATTGTTTTCATGGAGTAGTTTGTGTTATACTTGTGTGTTGGAATGTGATTAATCATAATAATGTTCTCAAAATGTGATGCATGTATATATGATCTTGTTTAAATGAGTTTGTTGGAAAATACTAGTCTTGGATTGATTTGTCAATAAAACATGTTTTAAGAAAAAGGACCAAAGGATTTCTCTTGTGTTTTATTCCAAAAGTGTTGTGACAAACTAGTATGGGGATATGGTGATTGACATCCACCATGTTTTGCTTATTAAAACAAGACTAGGAACGCTTTTCATCACGAAGGGTCTAAAGATTCGTAAGAACAAATTTAATGAGAGCATGTTGCAAACAAATGGAATTTTTATAGGATAATCATTGGGATAAGGACCGAAAGGATTACCTAAATGTTTTTGTTCTTAGAATGATTTTACAAACAAATACCATGGTTGGGGAATCATTTGCTTATGATTTGTGCATCATAATAAGAGTATACACCAAACCTTTATGAACATTATCTATGGTTGATTATGAGACTTCACACAAGTATATATTTTTATTCTTGATTCAGTATTTTCACTAGAATACTTATTCGAGAGAGCCTTGACAAGCTTTCTTGTTAGAAACTTTTAATAAAATCTATTTCAAAACAAAAATCCTTGGGACGATCTCGACTTACCAAAACGTTACTATTGCGGACGAGTATACTTGCTCGTATGTGTTAATAGGTTATACTGTTAATTCGTGATTATAAATTTTAAACTTGCACCAACCGAGCACATCAAGTTTTTGGCGCCTTGCCGGGATTTTTCGTAATTTTCTTTGAAATTAGTAAAAAAAAAAAAAAAAGTTTTGTTACAAACTAACCGATTCGGTTGGTTAGCCAACCGAATCCGGTTAGACATTCTGTGAAATTTTTCTTTGGTTCGAATTTTATATCTATCTTTTTAGTTTATTGTGTTTTGATTTCTAGAGTAATTGTGTGGTTTAACCAGTTCTTAGATTTATTGTCCTTATTTTATTTTCTTTTCTTTACATTTGTTATTTAATTAATCTAGTTTTATTTATTTTAATTTTATAGTTGATGGTAATGGTTAAGAGTATCTTATTTTCAGTTATAGTTTATTTTATAATAGCATTTATTAGTAGTTTATTTAGTTTTAGTTTTAGTTTTAATTTTGGTTTTAATTAGAGTTAATGAGTTATTTAATTATTAGTTTATGAAGAGTTTTATTTAACTAACTAGAGTTAGTACATCCTTAATGACATTAATTTGTTTTAATTATTATTATTAAATTTGTTTTTTTTAAAAAAAAAAAAAAAAAAAAAAAAAAAATTTAAACAAACCGATCGGTCGCAACCCGCAACCCGATCCGGTTCGTGTTTCGTTCTAGATTTTTCAACCAACCGATTCGGTTGGTGATCCAACCGAATCCGTTGGAGTTTCGTGCCGAGTTTTATCATTTTGAGGTTTTGAGTTTTATTTGATTTCTTAATTTTGTTAGATGTCTTAGTTGTTTATTATATGTTTTTATAGTTTGTTCTTGTTTTACTAACATTAACGCTAATCATTCGGGATTTGTTTTGTTTTGCTTTGTTAAGTTGTCTAGTAACATGGATAGTTTGAGCGGAATCTCTGAATACCTTCGTACTTTGGATGACATGTTCAAGGATACGGAAGTTCATTAGAAAAGATTGGAGGAATTCGGAGGAAAGCAAGAAAGAATTGGGAATTGACACGGGTGATATGGAAGAAGTATGTGAAAATAAAGTTCAACTACCCAAAACAAAAGAGTGGTAGTGTTTACACAAGCACCGTCAACGTGTATGATTCACCGATGATGAGATTTGGAACACCTTGTGAAGTGGAAGGAGTACGTGCTTGGGATGCACGACTTAATATGGCGTATGGAGAGAATTATATCTTGGAAGAGGTTCTTGACGAAATCGGTCATGTTCGTATGGATTATGAGGCATATGGGAGAAAGATGGTGAAAAATCAAGGTCAATATTCATGGGCATATGTTTGAAACCGATTTTGTTGTTCTAGAGGAAGGTAATGCGGATGAGCCAAATGTTTGTTTTGGTAGAGATTTTCTTGTCACAACCAAGTGTCAAGTAGATTTTGTATGGGAGAGATGCGGATTAACATAACCGAGTTGGAAGAAGGAAAAGGGATCAACGAGATGCTAGTGGAAGTTTGTGCAAATATGGAGGAGAAAAATGTAGAAGTGGTGAAAATGGGAAAGCAAACCGAAGAAACCATCATCAAATAAATTAACCCCAACAACAACCTCCACCACCAAAATGATTATACACCATTGTCACCTACCACTACTATCAAACCCTTAACCGAAAGCCAAAAGAAGCTATCTTAGAGAATCTAGAACAAAATTTCTAGAGCTCAATGAAAAGAAACCGTTATTGAAGTTCTCCAAGACTATGTGCTTTATCGAAAGAAGTTGGATGCATTGATGCTAGCGAGGGCTAGGTTGGAAGATAAGAATCTCACGGATGAGGATCGAGATCAAATTTGCTTAAAGGCATGCCAAGGAAAGAAAAGGATCCGGGTAATTTTGTGTTGCCAATCAAAGTAAATGGAACTACACCGGTTTATGCTTTAGCCGACACGGGTCGAGTGTTAACGTGATGCCGTATCCATTGTTCAAAACTTTGGGACTAAGTAATCCGCAACCTAATCATTCTAAGCTCACTATGGCGGATAACACTCAAGCAAAGGCAATGGGAGAAGTTAAGAATGTAAGAGTGCAAATTGGCTACCAACCGATTTGGCGATTTTCTTGTCTTGGATATTCGGTGGACAAGAGTTTACCGCTATTGTTGGGAGGCCATTTTACGAACTTCAGGAGCAATTATAGACATGGGAAGAGGCACCATGACTATTGACGATGGAATTTCGAGGCAAACATACTACCCAAGACCAAGAGGACCAATTTTGGAAGGTATGGAAGATTTGGAATGGATGGATGCAAATGATGATTTAACTTGTTTTGAAGTGGGACGTGATGTCCACGGTAATCCAATGTACGGACCTTTAACTCCACCTTATTTCGATATAGAGGACGAAATGGAACGTGCATTCGCGATAGAAGCTTTCTACAACCCATTCAAAAACATATTGGTTTACAAGAAGTTGACCGACTTTTTAGGATCTTTACCGGTGCAACTTAAGAATTTGGAGTGGAAACCCGAAGGATTGGGGACTTACAAGAGGCAAACCGGAGATGGGGCATGGCATGTTAAGTTTGATATATTATGCCCGGATGGACGAAGATTTATGAGGAAATTTAAAACTTTTGAAACATTCCGTGAGTTGACCGGAAAATTTCAAAGCGAGGATATTCTTAGGCAAGAATATTTTGAGGAATTTTGAGGAAAGGCAAAGACCGTAATAACAAGCAATCATTTGCTTGAATTTCTTGAACTATTTTATTTTATTTTGATTTGATGCATTAGGATTTTGTTTCTTATTTATTTTCATGGTATGATTGAGGTAATTTGGTTTAATACATTATGACTATGAGTTTGAGTTGAGTTTGGATTAGTTCATTTATATGATGAGTTTAGTTTTTTGATTGAATGATTGTTCAAAATTTCATTTGGTGAATAAATGTTGTGTGAATTTTAGCAGAATTTTGAGTAAAAATATGTTGCTTGGAGGGTAAATGCCTAAGTAACATGTTAAACAAGTAAAAAGCAAATTTGGCAAAAGCATACCGAATCGGTTGTGTCCTTGATCGAACAGGTTGCACCAAAATATAAAATTTCATTTTTTAAAACACACACACACACTAATTTTCCGTGGGTTTTGCAAAATTCATCCAAGAGAGCGATTGGAAGTTGTTTTGAATTGTAGGATAACATCATGGCACCCAAGCAAGTAAGCAATTACATTCAATTTACTCAATTAAGGTTTTATTTAGAACATTTGATTCGAATTGGATTTTAGGTCACCAATTTGGGGGTTTTTGTTATAATTCGAATTAAGTGGTAATATTTTAGGATTGAGTGAGTGATTGATATAGGAGTGCATTACAACAAGTGATTGATTGATTGATTCACCATAGAATGGATTTTAGATGATAAGATTTTTTCGGAATTAATTGGGTTATGCTTATGGAAAGAGATAAGTTACAATTAGTGATTCATTTTGATGAATGATATGTATGATTTTTAAGAATGATGAGATGAGTTCTAAGATGTTAGATGTTTGATGATTTGGAAGCAAGATAGAGTAATTCTAGGATGTGGGAAATCATTGAGGATGATAGAATGCGATCTAAGAGTGGTTTGAGCGTTAGAAATTCGAGATGTTGAGGATTTGAAGGTGAAATACCTTATGCAGTCTGCACAACCGATTCGATTGCGCATGGCAACCGAACGGTTGTTGCTCGAATAGAAACCGATTCGGTTGGTGATCCAACCGAATCCGGTTATGTTTCGAGAGGATTTTTGTGAAATTTTGAAATGTATCCTAGAGGGTTCTCTAACCTTCTTGTTTGTTCTAACACTCTTATATGATCTTATTTTGTGATTTCTACAGAGAATTATTGTAGGAAGCTCGAGTGGGAGGAAATTCCAATTAACCCGCTTGTTACGAAGTTTTGTGAAAGGAACGAGAAGAAGAAGGTTAAGTATAGTGTGAAGAAGGAAGCAAATGCTAATTTAAAATTCAAAAATCTCACCGATGGAGAAACATGCTTTTCGAGAAAGATTGTCGAAATTACAACATAGGCAATGTTTAGTTCAAGGGTGATTGATTGGGATTTATTTAACGAATGTGAGTGTGAAGATGAGTTAAGAAGGATGATGCGAACGTCTTATGTATATCCGGGGATGGAGATTCGCTCAATGATTTGTCATGGGAAAGAGCATTCAGCGTTAATGAAGAAGTCTACCGAGAATGGTGTATGGAATTCTTTTCAACCATGTATTTTGAAAGAAAAGTAGATGTTCGAATTTGATGTCGGAGATTTGTATTTGGTTTAGACTTTGTGGTAGGATCATGCTTACACATTGCCGCTTTTGGTGTAGCTCTTGGTTTGTATGAACCACATGAGGTAAATCATCGATTATTTGAAACTCACTTTTCTAGACTTGGAGGTTTGAAAAGATTACCCTAGTATTCCCGCTTATTGGAATCAAGTGGGAGATCCTACTTGTGCTAGGAGGAATGCTTCAACCATCGGAATCCGTTGATGAGGATACTTCACAAGTTGATTGTGACCGCCATTTAATAGATTTGAAGTGGACAAATGTCGAAACCGGACTTATGGATTATGAAGTTCTTGGAAGAAACTAAGGACGGTAATGCTATTTAAGGTGTAGCCGAATATTTGTCTAGAGAGCCCCGGAATCAAGAGCAACAAGAATATTTGTGGAGGACATTTTGTGACAAGATTGGCGAAGAATCTTGGGTATTATGTTGATGAGGAATTGGCTAAGTGTGGAGAGCCAAAGTATAGTGAAACGTGGATGCGAAAGGTTTTGGTAATGCTTTGAATAGGAGATTGGGAACCGTAGGGTTATGGATTGAACCAAGACCACAACAACAACCACCACAACAAAGAAAGGAATATACCAATGGAGAACGTGCAAATGGGTGCGTCCAAGAGTTTTGATTCAGGATGGGAGAGTGGAACCAACATCTAGATGAGATTCAATGTAGGGATGTGTGGAGAGATTCGATGATGTTAAGGAACAACTACATCAATGATTATTCGATGCCTATCTTTCAACACATGGCTCGAGAAGCCAATTACGAGTTGCCACCCTACAATCCACCAAATGTTCCACCATATCCTTTTCCTTACACTTTATCCCGGACCCTATCCGTATCCATATCCGGCACGCACCGTTTCGATCCAATACCCCATATGGTCGATTGCCGTGGAGGAGCAAGTTATGAAGTTGGAGGATCATCATCGGGAGTTGGAGGCAAGAAGAAAAGAGGAGAGTTCGTTCGAAATCATAGACGAAAACTATGTAACCGAAAGTGATGATGATGAGGAGTTTGACGATGAAGAAGGAGAAGAAATGAGCGAGGATGACGAGTGATTATGGGTCATTCGTGAAATTATGGTTTCAAAACAATGGTCATGATGTGTTTAAACTATTTCTATCTTTTGATTGATTTTCTTTAGGATGTTTGGTATATTTTGGTTTTATCTAGTTTTAGTAGTTTTGTTTGTTTGTGCATTTTGTGTTGCGCTTTGTTTCTGGGATGGATATGTTGGAAGCTTCTTGATGGTCAAATATTTGAGTTGGATAACTCATGGGCTTGCTAATGACCCAATGTGCTTATTGCATATTTTATTCCGTGGTATCTTTTAACTATCTTTTCCCATTTTCTTTACTTTGAAGTTCATTTTTTATTACATTGAGGACAATGCAAAACTTAAGTATGGGGAGGAAGAAAATAGGAAAATGATACGATTTTATTTATTTTTAGATAACTTTGGATGCAAGTGATTAGAAGAAATTCGCCCTTGATGGTCTAATGGTTTTCATGCGTTATTGATAATTAAAATACATAATTTGGGATTTCAATGGTAAAATGAAGTTTTTGAAAATTTTTAGATTTGAACCAAATTATCGAAATAATTCATTTTGGATTCGATAGCATTTTCTAGCATGCATAATAGTTTTTTTCCCACATTTTTGTGAGGTTTCTTTTGTATGAAACATCTTTTGTTTTATATTTGCTATGAGTGTGCGGTGATTATGTCGATTCTAGAACTTGTACTAGTTATGCATTACGGTTAAAATCACTTTCGAGTGATCTAAATATTTTCAAGTGATAAGAGGCATTTTAGGAATAACCAAATGGCCTTCCATTTTACATCTAATGATATATTAGCGACCACATCGGTTAGTTAACCACCCACATGGACCCATTTTGTTAGTGCTCATTTTAGCACTAGATACCCCTAGTTACACCTTCGAGCCATTCCTTTTCATTTTTGATAAATCCAAAAATACAAAATATTTTACACCTTTAAAACCTTAGCCAACCCTTATCAAGTCTAATGGTTTGTTGCTAGTTGTTTGGAATGATTGGATTGTTTTTGATGATTATGAGTTAGTTACACTTTGCCATTCGTGTGTGCCATTTCGACAAAGACGAAGGATGCATACTCTTATTTGTATTTTGTGGTAATGCTTATACTGAAGTGTGGGGAGTTGAAAAAAAAAAAAAAAAAAAAATTTTGTGATTATAGCCAATGTGCTATATTATTATGAATATGAAGGAAGATGAAGTATGTTTGAGTTATCGATTAGCCAATGTGCTAAGACGTGATATATATATATTTGGTGATCGATATGAGAAGAGGAGTAATAATCATTTTTCGGGATTATGGTTTGTATGATGACTAGCACCATGGAGGTTTGGACTTGATTTTATTTTATTTTAAACCAATTTCATTAAACTATTCCATGCCTTATCCATACCCTTTTATTCACCCGAAGCCTATCGTTATAACCCGAATAAAAGACCTCTTTGATGAATTTATTTTCTTTGTTTTGATACTTGTACAAGCTTATGGTAAAAGCATTGATCATGACTAGGCATTGGTGATATACCCACCAATATATGAGTGTTGAGTGAAATCTTAAAGCCACTTGTGAGGTATCCTAGTTATGTTATCTAAAGTGTTTGGTTCATTTTAGAAGATTTTCTCATATTATAAGCAAAATAATAATTATCTTTTATGGTAATTGTTACATTTTCGAAACATGGTGTTATGGACCATTGAAATCAATCTTTGCAATGTTTGACCTACTGAGGCTGAGTAGAGCTTAAGTGTGGGGAATTTGATAACGTCTAAAATGAACATGTTTTTAGTAGCGTTATTGTCGGTTTGTGCATGATATTCGCTATATTTACTCATAACTATTGCAAAAGTGCAAAGATGCGTCTTGTGTATGTATATGTAGCCGTATTGCGAATATTGAAGAAATGAAGTTTTTATGCACATTTGGAAGCGCCTAAAGGAAGGAAGTTGAGATTGGAAGCTTGTGGACTCAATGATATGGAAGCGTAGTGATTTCAAGCATCTGACAAGGAAAGATCAAGTTTGGCTTTGGAAATCATCAACGTAAGCAAAGAATGAAGCGTAAAGGAAAAGTCAACAAAAGTCAAAGGAGCAAAACCCACCGCCGGTCGCAACCCGCAACCGGATCCGGTCGGGCTAATGGTCAAAACCATGACCGATTCGTCGACATAGAAACCGATCCGGTTTCGCTCGCTGAGCTACACACCGCATTTATTGTTGTCTTAACTCCCATAATCATTAGAGTCCGATCATTTCTTGATATTAACTTGGAGAGAACGTTTTTGGGCGCTAAGCAAGTGCTTTGGCTATTTAAAGGACCTAGTACTTGTATACTAAGTGTGACACAACAAATAGAGTATTAGTTTACACCAAAACTCATACTTACCCATTTATTTCAACCCAAAAGCTTGGTAGTTCTTGGAAAACGTCCGAAGCAAGGAAGGAACCATTCTTGTCCATTGTTTGGTAGTTTGGAGTTGTGCGGTGATCCTAGGTGATTGGAGGCGCGTGGTTGCTACATTCCACGATTTCTAATTCTTGTAATCACAAAAGATTAGGTATTCTATGAACTTTGTTATGGAAATCTATTCTCTTGAATTGTTTGAATTACCTTGTTATGACTTGTGTTTAGATATGATTGTTTTCATGGAGTAGTTTGTGTTATACTTGTGTGTTGGAATGTGATTAATCATAATAATGTTCTCAAATGTGATGCATGTATATATGATCTTGTTTAAATGAGTTTGTTGGAAAATACTAGTCTTGGATTGATTTGTCAATAAAACATGTTTTAAGAAAAGGACCGAAAGGATTTCTCTTGTGTTTTATTCCAAAAGTGTTGTGACAAACTAGTATGGGATATGGTGATTGACATCCACCATGTTTTGCTTATTAAAACAAGACTAGGAACGTTTTCATCACGAAGGGTCGAAAGATTCGTAAGAACAAATTTAATGAGAGCATGTTGCAAACAAATGGAATTTTATAGGATAATCATTGGGATAAGGACCGAAAGGATTACCTAAATGTTTTTGTTCTTAGAATGATTTTTACAAACAAATACCATGGTTGGGGAATCATTTGCTTATGATTTGTGCATCATAATAAGAGTATACACCAAACCTTTATGAACATTATCTATGGTTGATTATGAGACTTCACACAAGTATATATTTTATTCTTGATTCAGATTTTCACTAGAATACTTATTCGAGAGAGCCTTGACAAGCTTTCTTGTTAGAAACTTTTAATAAAATCTATTTCAAAACAAAAATCCTTGGGACGATCTCGACTTACCAAAACGTTACTATGCGGACGAGTATACTTGCTCGTATGTGTTAATAGGTTATACGGTTAATTCGTGATTATAAATTTTTAAAACTTGCACCAACCGGAGCACATCAATTTTCAATCGCCTCTTGCGCGAGCAAAAAGAGATATTTTTTAGAAAAGAATTTTACCACATGTCCGAAATTTGAAAATGTGTGCAATTTATTGGGAAATGGATTTTCACAAGGAGCTTGGACTTATGAAAAGAGTTTTCGAACAAACAGAAACATCAATTTCAAATACAAAACGTAAAAAGAAAATGTTAAGAAAAGATGTTGATCGACTCTTGGAAGATGTTCTCTGTGCTGATACCATAAATGTTGTATTATTACATTCTGTTGCGTATGCATTTGATTTTATCACTGCTGATTCTGTTGAAAATGTTGAGAATACTGATACTGTGTCACAAATCAAGTCTTTAAAATTTGAAAATGAGCGATTGTTAAACGATCTTTCAAATGCAAAACGTCGTCTTCAATGGTGTCAAAAAGATTGTTAAAATCGTGAACTTGCTTTACAAAACAAAATCAACCAGTTGCGTTCAAAATCTTTTGATCCAAAAATAGAACATCTGGATGATGAAAACGTGTCTTTAAACTGTCAAATTTCAAAATATGAACAAGAAATTATCAAAGTCAAAAAGGAATATGGTGTCATATTTGATTTGCTCAAACAGACTCGTGAAAAAGCATCACACGAACTTGATATTCATCTTGCATACAAGAAAGATCTTTTACAATTTAGTGGAAACATTCGCTCTGAAAATCAAGATTTGTTACACACTATCCATGACTTAAAAGCGGAGTTGGTGAAATGTAAACAAGATAGGGATAATAACACAAAAGTTATTGCACCAGGAATTCTTAGACTGCCAAATAACACATCACAAGAATCTAATGTGCTTCCCTCTACTGAAACAGGAATAGTTGCCTTTTTTCCCAATGCTAGCACTTCACAGCTTAAGAGCACCAAAAGGAAGAATAGGAAGTTGCGACGTAAGAATGGAACAATAAAGACCTCTGAAGTAGAAGAACACCTTAGGACTTTGAATAAAACAAATGTTACTCCCACTTTAGATATTGCGTCTGATAAATGTAATAAAAAAGTGATGTAACGAATGCTGAATCTTTAAGTATGTTAGAATCGATGCTCGAGGTTGTTTAGACCTTATCTAGGATCACAATAACATTTAACATGCACAGCGGAATAATCAAAGAACAATGTTATTGTATAAAGGTTTCTTCGTCATCATCTCTACTCTACTACAAACACTAAGTCTAGGCGTTTACAAGACCTACGCCCTAGACACACACACACACACCTTTAGACGTCTACATATTGGAAGACTTAATTGATAAAAACCTACACCCCATGTCCTCTTTATATACTAGAGGATTAGGGTTTACAAGATACAACGAAGGACTAATAAATAAATCTTCTTGCAAGCAAGTCCCTCCATCTTTTTGTAGCTTTCATCTTTGTTACTTTAAGTCCCTTTGTTTCATTCTTTTATTTACTTTGTCTCATCAAATCAAGAATCCCAACAATCTTCCCCTATTTGATGATGACAAAACAAACACGTCTTCTAAGTACACCATGAATGAAACAATCTTGTCTTCCTTTGTCTTCCCCTTAATCCATGCCACGCCACTCCAACATCTCTTCCCCTTTTTGTTATCAACAAATAGGGAACATATGCAAACTTGATCTTGACCACCATGAATCAATACCACACATCCAATTCATCCTTTCAATGTTTCAAATTACCCTCCATGAAGTTTTCCGCAACTAAAAATGAACATGAAACAGTAGAAGTCTAAACCATTAGTAGTAATACTAATCAATAGTAGTAAGAATCAAAAACTTCCCCTTGAGTGGTGCATGAACATCAAATGATTCTTCAAATCTGTAAGCTCCTTGTAATGATCACTTGTGAAGAAAACCAAATATAACGAATTTGATGAAGAAGTAAAATCACCCAAACTTGTAGCTTATGTCTTGTTTATCCACGTGACTCTGAACGTATACTAACCAATGTATAGGGAGACCAAAATCTCTTGACAATAATCACTGAGCACAATAACGTCACTCCTTTAAGTGTTATGTCAATTCTTCGTCATAATCATTTAAGCACGAACAAGTTATCTACAAAGTGTAATCACCCAATTTGAGATATGATAAGAACACAAACCTGTGAAACTCAACTACATCCTTTCAAGAACAACTTCCAATCTCCTTGTGTGTGAACCAAAATCCAAAAACGAGCTATTTACATCCTTTTAAGAACAACTTCCAATCTCCTTGTGTGTGTGAACTAAAATCTCATGTGTGTGTCGCCAAAAATCCATAACAATTGTACAACTTCCAATCTCATCCGAAAACCAAATCAACTTCCCTTCAAATTAATATCCATGTTCAGTCCAAGATAAAAACCATTAAACATTCGAAACTGAATCTAAATTCAATGTACCTTATTCACAAAATCATAACTCTATTCAGACACCAAAATCGCATGTGAAATCTCATATACCTTCAAATCACACAACCTGTGACTAACCAAACTCGTAGCTACTAGATAAATATGTCACAATATTCCAGCACACAAATATGAATATGGATAAACAAATCAGTAAACTTTGCAACCTCCATCCATATACATATTAGACTACCTAAACTGTCCATGAATTTAATATAATTACCAGCCCAAGAACAACCCATATACCATATAAACATCCTCATAAGTGAAAAATTGATAAAGACACTTTCCCATGATCAAATCAGTACGAGGTAGATCATAATTAATTACAACCGACCCATGTTCTTTATTCAAACAATATAAAGTGAATTGACCAATCATGAACTCATGCATAAGATGACAATCAGTAAAGAATGAAATCCACTCCATCGAAGAATAATATTAATCCTTATTCGAATCATTCAATTAGGAATGAATTTAAATCGAATCATACCATGTGCAAAAAGACAACTTCACAGCCCCACTTATATCATGCTTAGTAGGACCAGTAACCACAGTTAGATTCACATTCATTGCAACCAGTAAAGTTAGTAGAACGTCATAGCAGTAACCTTATGAGACTAGGGTTACTTCTTAAAACGAGATATCCTTACTTGTTGCAAACCTTCATATATCGTGCCCCTGTACAGCTTATCAGTATTCACACATTCAACATAAGTATGATCAACATCAGATACAGCTGCATTAAACTGATCAACAAGCAGTAGTAACAAAGATCGCAGCAGTACTAACGAAACCGTAGCATCATACAACAGTTGTAATAAAAATTCAAGCAGTGGTAACTTAAACCTTGTAGCAGTGGTTGAGTAACTCTAGCAGTGGTAACATGTAGAAGTAGCAGTGGAAACATTCATTCGAGCAGTGGTAACGACTAGCAGTGGTAACCTGAACCGCATAACCAATATACGCTCCAATGCTTCTTCTGCTTCAAGCCTTACTCTCTAGTTGCGAGCAGAGGATCACATCTGTCTTCAAAGAACCAGTAGACTAAACGAATGGCCATCAAAAGCATTCATGTATTCTTGAGTACTCGAACCTTGAAATTTCAAAATAATGAAAGACGATGATGTGTTTTAGGGTTTAAGAAATGATTGTCACCTACTAGGGTTTCTTAACCACTTCCTTTATCACTTCAGCAACAAAAACAATCAATCATGGCAAAAATAAATATGAGAAAACCCTAAAAATCGTCATTGAAAAACTCCATCTGTAGCCAACTTCGACAGCCTGTAACTTTCGCATAAAAGCTCAGATCGACGATCCCTCCAGTGGAAAGTTAGATGGGTATATAGAGAACATCCACCTAAAATTTCGTCACGATCCAATGGTTAACGAAGAAGTTATACCTGTTTGAAAACTGACCTGCAGAAGCATTACGAAATTTTTTCTAGATTCGAATTTTTCTTCTTTTTCCAGAAACCTTGCAAAATCCTAGATATCAAGAGCAACCCGCTCTGATACCACATGTTAGAATCGATGCTCGAGGTTGTTTAGACCTTATCTAGGATCACAATAACATTTAACATGCACAGCGGAATAATCAAAGAACAATGTTATTGTATAAAGGTTTCTTCGTCATCATCTCTACTCTACTACAAACACTAAGTCTAGGCGTTTACAAGACCTACGCCCTAGACACACACACACACACCTTTAGACGTCTACATATTAGAAGACTTAATTGATAAAAACCTACACCCCATGTCCTCTTTATATACTAGAGGATTAGGGTTTACAAGATACTACGAAGGACTAATAAATAAATCTTCTTGCAAGCAAGTCCCTCCATCTTTTTGTAGCTTTCATCTTTGTCACTTTAAGTCCCTTTGTTTCATTCTTTTATTTACTTTGTCTCATAAAATCAAGAATCCTAACAAAGTACTTTAAAAGATATGTTTGAAGCTTCTTGTGTTGGTTGTCATAAGAGCATGTTTTCTGGTTGTCATGATAAATGCGTTGCTCACTCTATCTTGTCTCGCAAGCGGAAAATTAGGAAACGGAATACCTCTAGGCCCACTAATGCTTCTAAGTCTGTACTAGGTAAACCGCCTTCTAGTGTTGCTGCAAATATCATTGATGTGCCTACACAACCCACTTCACCTCCTAGGAAGAACTTATCACCTAGTGCTTTCACTAAGACCAAAGCTAAGACTAGTTGGAGATGGAAGAAATGGTTACATAATAAACTTGACTTTAAATGGATACCTAAAATCATAAATGTGTGTGTTTCAACTATAACTGCTTCGGAACCCTCTAACTCTTCGGGTTCCACATCTACTTGTATTCCATATGTGTAAATGCGTGTGTAATGCGGTGATCTGAGATCATCCTCGGGTTGTTGATAGCGGATGTTCCGAAACATGATAAGCAATCTTAAACTGTTATCAAACTTTGTCTCAAAGTTCATTGGCACTGTTAGATTCGAGAATGATCACTTCGCAGCTATCATGGGCTTCGGAGATTACGTCAATGGGTATATCGAAATTAGCATAGTTTATTATGTGGAAGGTCTCGGTCACAATCTTTTCTCAGTCGGTTAATTTTGTGATGGAGATTTGGAAGTTGCTTTTAGGGAGAAAACTTGTTTCATTCGTGATCTACAAGGAAACGATCTTATGTCTGGTCAACGCACATCAAGTCTTTACACAATCTCAATGCAAGACATGATTGCTTCATCTCCCATCCGCTACTTTCAAGGCAACATCTACAAAATCCACGCTATGGCACATCATCTCTCACATCTAAACTTTCAAACCATTACCAACCTTGCACAATTCAAACTTGTTGAAGGTCTCCTACGATTTCGGTATTCTAAAGATCATTTATGCTCAGCTTGTGAACAAGGAAAAAGCACCCGTGCTCATTTTTCTTCAAAGGTGAAACACAGCTCTCAGCATGTGCTTCATCTTCTTCACTTGGATTTGTGTGGTCCGATGCGTGTGCAGACGATTAATGGCAAATGCTGAATTTTGGTAATTGTTGATGACTACTCAAGATGGACGTGGGTTTATTTTCTTCGAAGTAAAGATCAAGCTCCACAGATGATCATCACCTTTCTCACGAAAATTCAAGTTCACTCCGAACACATTCGAGACAAATTCGAATGCATAAAGGAACCGAATTTGTGAATCAAACTCTTCGTGCATATTATGAGAAAGTGGAATTGACATCAAACATCCATTGCACGAACACCGAACAAAACGGAGTTGTTGAAAGACGAAACCGTGACGTTAGTAGAAGTGCAAGAACGATGTTGATAAATGCAAACTTCCAGATTACTTGTGGTGAGGCCGTGTCAAGCTGCATGCTACACTCGTAATCGTTCAATGATTACCAAACGCCACAACAAAACACCTTATGAGCTTATCCACAACAGTAAACCGAATCTCAAACATTTTCATGTATTTGGATCCCTTTGTTATCCAAATAATGATCGTGATGACTTTGGTAAGCTCAAAGCCAAAGTCGACATTGAGTCTTTATTGGATATTGTGAAAACTCTAAGGGTTACCGGATCCGAATCGCGTTCAAAGGAGATTATGGAAACGATTCATGCAAATTTCGATGAGCTTACGAAATGGCTTCGAGCAAAACAACTTGGAACCCGGACATAACCGTCTAAACTTCCCCAAACCCCATCATCACCGAACCAAGCATACGACTTACTCGTCAACAAATGGAACAACTATTTGCTCCTACATTTAGTGATGATATTGATCAATGTGCTCCGGATGTATCAACTGTTTCACGCTCAACCCGATACTAATCCAATACCGATACACCGCCACAACAACTACGTTGAGAAGCACCTTCAATTGATTCTACCAAAACAGTAGAACAAACCGCATCCAATGACGCTTATCCACCTGATGACCTTCTAAACAATGAAGTACCTCCACCGCAGATTATGATCCAATTGCGTTCTTCAACCCTTTTGCAAATGCTTACGCCACATCGATGTTGCGAATCATCTACAAGTCATTTGAATCCTCCAAATCTAGAATGTATATCAACATCAACCCTCCACACATCGTTGGACCAAAGACCATCCTCTTGTGAACATCATTGGAAACCGAATCAACCGATCAGTAACTAGACAACGTCTTTAGGTGACGGTGAACATTGCATTTATGCACTTACCGTTTGCTAATCGAACCTAAAACATTAAAGAAGCAATGACTTATGACAACTGGATTGAATCCATGCAAGAAGAACTTAATCGGTTTAAACGTCTTGAAGTATGAGAATTGGTTCGAAAACCAAGGGGTCTATGTTATTGGTGCGAAATGGATTTGGAAAAACAAGTTAGATCTTGACGATGCGGTTATCATAAATAAGTCACGTCGGTGGCTAAGGGTTCTGAACAAGAAGAGGGATTGATTTCGAGAATCCTTCGCTCCGGTTGCTCGACTTAAGGTCGCATGTCGGATTTTTACGGCATTGCGGCTCACATGAACATCACGGTCTTTCGGATGGATGTCAAAACCGCTTTTCGAATGGACAACCAAGGAAACGGTATATATTAGTCGGCGGAAGGATTTGTTGATCGAGTTTCAAATTACGTCTTCAAACCGAAAAAGGCTCTTTACGGTCTCAAACAAGCTCCTCGGGCGTGGTATGATAAGTTATCATCATTTCTCATTGTCAATAATTTCATTAAAGGATAGGTCGACCCAACACTTTTCATACAATATCACGGGGAACACATTTTAATCGTTCAAATTTATGTGGATGACATCATTTTTGGGTCAACACATTTAAAGTACTCAAACGCTTTTTCAAAACTTATGAAAAACATTTTGAAATGTGCTTGATGGGTGAACTTACATTCTTTCTTGGATTGCAAGTTCATCAATCACCCCGTTGTATTTTCTTGAGTCAGTCTAAATATGCCCTTGAAATTTTAAACAAACATGGAATCCAAACCAGTTATACCTATGCCACACCAATGGCACATACCCAGAAACTGGATGCTGATTTACATGGGAAATTGGTTAAGCCTACCAAATACCGAAGTGTTATTGGGTCTCATGTATCTAACAACGATGGGCGACATTGTTTTGGTCAGTATATCTTTGCTCCCGTTATCGATCGAGACCCATCAAACTCACCTCTCGAGGCTAAAAGAATCCTCCGATACATAAAGGGAACCATTAATTTGGGACTACGTATCCGAAGGATTCGGTTTTGAACTAATAGCTTTTTCAGATGACGATCACGCAGGATGCTTAGATTTCGGAAAAGTACTTGAGAGCTTTACAATTTCTTGGTGATAAACCGGTGTCATGGCAATTGAAGAAGGAGATTGTACATCTCTGTCCTCAATCGGGCGAGAATATGTAGCCATGTCCCGTGTTGTGCTCAAGTCATCCGGATGAGAACACAACTCAAAGACTATGGTTACGATTTGATGAATCCCGATGTATGCGACAATCGAATCGCTATTGCGATCTTGTGCAACTCATTCAACATTCAAGTCTAAGCACATCGATCTTGATATCATTTCATCAAGGAGCATGTGGAAAGGGTACTGTTGAATTATACTTTGTGGGTCTGAATACCAATTGCGGACCTTCTCACCAAAGCCTTAGCTCCCGCTAGGTTTCTTGAGTTGGTCCACCGGATTGTTATGCGGTGTTTGACTCGAGGAACCTGGACGAACTTTTAAAACAATTTTAAAAGCAGTCAAACACCAAAACCTCTTTTTAAATATTTTCAAAACAAAATACAAAAATATAAAATTTACAAAATTCAAAAATATTCTCCTATCTAAATTTCTTTCAACATTGCAAGTACAAATCTCCCGTCAACACTTTTCTCTTTCAAAATTCAGTATTTTTACGGTCAAGTGTTGAGGGGGAGAAAGTAAATATTTTCTGCTTCATAAAACCTTGTACTTGCATATTACCTAAGACCGGTTGTATCTTTGGTAATGGTGGACTCGTTTCTTGTTCCTTGACACTCCTCAGACCCAAATTTGTAAAATTTCTTTATTTCTAAATTCGAGGGGGAGTGTCGTCAAGTTTCTTTCCAAATATCATTCTTTACGTAACCAAAATGGAAGTTATGGGCTAAGGATGAAAATGGTTGAGGTGGAGGGACTATTGTTGTCAAAAGCTTAAACTAAATATAACAAAACCACCTCAACTACCTTTTTCATTCATTTACTCCTAACATTTATTACCCAACAACCATATCCCACGCATAAGATTTAAACTTCTAATCCGTGCTTTAATCTTCATCTTTGTATGTGGTTTAATGATTTTCATGTATTTCTAAACATTGGTTTTGATTTTCAAACAATTCCAACGGTTAGATTTTGTGTTTGGGATGTTTTTGTGTTCTACGCGTATGCGTATGAACACAAAATCATCATTGGATGTTTATGATGAAAGTTATTGTGTCTAAACGTTTAAAATCAAGTATTATAAACATTTTCAACATCAAAACCCACCCAAAAACGTTTTCAATCATTTTCAAGAATTAGGGTTTAACCTTATGAGCATTTCTAGCCTTTTAATGACCTCTGGTTTGGTTCCTCAACAAGTGGAATGCTATGCTTATCGCAAGACTCTATGCTTAGTGATCATGTGAAAGCGATCGAATGGTGTTCCTTGTATGTACAACTTGTTTTCAAGTTTGTTTTCAAAGTTTTTGATTAGAAAAATCTTTCAAGAGTTTTGATTCCTTTGCATTAAATTCTTGCTTAAGCATTTTCACATTTTCTTGAAGTTCTTGTTTTTGCTTAGCGCTTTTAGAAAGCTTTTCTTGCAAGGAATTTAACTCTTGTTTTAATACTTCTTCTCTAAAATTACTTTTTCTAATGATTGTACGCACTTGGTCATCCATTTCACCCACGAGTGGTCAACTCAAAACGTTGTTCATAAATGGCAACACGTTCTTTATAGGCATTTAGTTCAAATTACGTAATCATCAGCGCATGCGGTGAATTCATCAAAACATAATCATTATTGATGCTGAAGATGCATCACTTGGTACCCATATTTTCACTTTGTATCACATATTGATCATATGGGACAACATTGATATTACCCATATTTTCAATATCCGATTCAATAAACACATTGATTGTACCGTTATGTATCTTTTGCTCATCAACTTCATCGTATAATTTAATACCTCGGAGATGAGTTTGTCTTTGGATGGACGAGCTTGTGGTGATGAAGAGGCTTTAGAGAGACCATTGGAGAAATGCTAGCCATGAAGATGGTTTCTTGATGGGTTCTTCATCAACATCGAGTCATATGCATCACAATCGCCTACTTGAAAGGCATTCTAATGATTATGGCCTATCTCTGAATTGGTTGCTCATCCACATCTCGCATCATATGTCTTAGCATTTCCTCGACCAAGAACAACAACCTCTTCATCCAAAGTCGCCCCATTATCCCGAGCTTGCACAAGCAACATCTTATCCTGTAGTACTCAAGATTCGAGGGGGCGTTGGTGATGCAGCCTTGCAATGTGTCCTCACCACCACAATTATAGCATTTGTTTGGCTTAGCTTGACTTTGATTTCCAAATTCAATTGCACCATAACCTCCACCGCTCCACTCTTTCTTTGCTTGAACCGACCGCCCATAATTTTCCATCTCATCAAAGCATGGTTGTGAAGATTGGAGGCGGTTCGGATCTCATGCGGGTGTGAAGTTTGTTAGTGAGGTGAAAGTGTCATGTTCTCTTTAACCATGAGTGCGATTGATTGATGAAATGTTCCATGACAAAGATTTATCGGTTGCTTGAACCTTGGATTAGAAATGAGTTTGTGATTACCATCTCCCGTGGGTACAACTTGAGAAGCTTTGGTGGTAATCCCATCATTTGTGAAAAAAGCAGTTGAATAATTTGTTGAGCTTGTTTCTCCCTGACCTTTGAACTGATCAAAAATCCTCTTTTCAAACATGGCATGTCTCTCATTTTGAAGAAGGATGGCATAGAGTTGCTCATAGTTTGTATTCTTCAAACCTTTGGTAAGCTTTACAGAAGTGACGAACTTGTGCCATTCTGGATTCATATTGTTCACAAACTTTGAATTCAGCTGAATGTTCGGCATTGTCATCTTAATATTTCTCATGTCATTCACAAGCTTGTGAAACCTCACATAGTACTCATAAACACTCTCATCTGGTATCATCTTGAAGTGTTCAAATTCATCATAGAGTTGTGATTCTCTCTGTCTTCCATGGTTAATTCGAACACGAGAGAAGCATCTTGACATTATCCCATCCGCCTTTGCTTGGTGTTGTGATTGATCGACTTGTAGATATCTTTGGAAGACCTTGAAATGCGATGTTAGAAGCCCGATATCAAGATCGAATCTCTTTTTCTCCTTATCATCGAGCTCATCATATGTCTTTGGTCCGTCAATTCCATAGATCATTGTTCCATCTTCACCAGATCAATTAAGTCTCTAGTCATCTCAACCCGATATGGTCCTTCCTCAATGGATTTGAGAATGTTGACTCCATTTTCTTTCCATCAAACAATTCCAACGGTTAGATTTTGTGTTTGGGATGTTTTGTGTTCTACGCGATGCGTATGAACACAAAATCATCATTGGATGTTTATGATGAAAGTTATTGTGTCTAAACGTTTAAAATCAAGTATTATAAACATTTTCAACATCAAAATCCACCCAAAAAAACGTTTTCAATCATTTTTCAAGAATTAGGGTTTATACGTGGATTTGGGCGTTTTCATTTGGGAGTGTTTCTGTGTAATTAGATAGTTGTATGATGATTGGAACATATTTAATTAACCAAAACCACACTTGAATCATTCCCAGAAACATGATTTGTGCATAAATTGAGAATTAGGGTTTAAATATCATACGAATTGGGTACTTTTGATCCATAAGGTTATTGATGTTAAAACTTGTTGCAACATTGTCATATAGCTTCTAAGGTATCCCAGAAAACGTTTGGTGCAAATCCTATGGCTTCCTTACTCGTAAAATTTGAATGTTTAGGGTTTTAGTCTTACGCATAAACAAATCTTATGCGTAAAGATGTTTGATTGTGATAACGTGTGTGGATGAAATGGACTGAATAATATGTTAATGAAAGTGTTATGATGAATTTTTTTCAGGTTATTACACTTGATAAATTCAGATTCAAGGTTAACCATGGATTCCTACGCATAAGGATCATCTTACGCATAGAATGTTACACGAAGAGTAATCTTACGCGTAACCTTTACGCGAAGGTTCTACAAAGGGACTATGCGTATCCCGTGAAGGATATGCGAACTTGAGTCTTACGCATAAGGTTCACTTCACGAGTAAACCTTACGCACAAGCTCTAACATACGATTACACGTAAGCTTTATGCCAAGCTCTTTTCCCACGCGAATATTTATTACGCAGTAAGAGAAGTTCCTACACATAAGCTTATGCCTACGCATATGGTGTTATGTTTACGCATAAGCTTACTTTCTACGCTTAAGCCTTGTTTTAACCTTAATCATGAATTGTTACGCGTACATACTTGTAAATGAATAAATCATAACGTCACAAAACCAAAATGTCACTAATAAGCTAAAATGGTTAATATGTTGTGAAAATGAGTGAAAATTTGGACTTTACAATTCAAAACTAATAAACTTACGAAACTCATCACGACTACTTTGGACTATTGGACATACAAGTGACGTTGGATTCGTAACATTCATCAACCTAACATATTCAATAACTGGACAATAAAATCAACTGTTGACTAACGTAATGTCTTTCGATATGTTGGTTCTTTTGGCTAAATATCTTTCAGATCACAATATGGACGTCACAATGCAAAACGTTGATGCACCAAATGTTCTCACAATGGAAGACCTCTTCCCAGATGGTTTCATAATGAAGATTGGGAAGAACAATCTCAAAGTTGATTTTGATAACTTCACATGTTCTGAGTCTTCTTATCAAATTGTTGTGGATATTCTGAAGACTCATCCTTACAAGAATATGCTCACTAATTCGCGCATGTCTGTGCGGTGATTTATGTTCACCAATTCGGCACACCATGCGAAGGTTAAGGTCTAGATCTTGTGTGGTGACACTCAACGACAAACAAGTCACCATCACTCCAAGAGACTTAAGGGCTATTCTCCTTCTTCCTACCATCCACCGCTAAGTATGTTGCTTCACCTTCGAAGAGGTCACTCTCCGGTTCATGATCGACATCGGCTATGATGAAGTGCGGGATCATCACAAAACACTCATCGTTGATCTTAAGAACATCCCCCAACCATGGAGAACCCTCTACATCATGATCACCAAATCAGTTTCTGGACGTGATAGTGGTTATGAGCATCCCAAGCTCCTGGAACTACAAGTATTTTGGGGTATGGTTAACATGATGCACATCGATTTCACAAGTCTAATTTGGGATGACAAGATGTCATATTTCAGGAAACCTGGCTCCAAAATCCCTTACATCAGATACACAAAACTGTTGATACAGAGGATTCTCGGGAATAATCCTGATATTCCTTTGAGACTTGATGACCCCAACCATCACTCCGTGTTGTTTGAGCCTACACTTAATGTCGTTAGATTCAAAGAATCAACTACCAAGAAACAAGGTCTTTATTTTGCCGATTGCCTTCTTACCACCGAGATCAAGGAACTTCAATCGCATAAACGTTATCAGAAGCGGTTGCATCGAGCAAAGTGGGGTTCATCGATGAAAAGTATTCACGTATCCATCAAGAAGACAAGGAGATCGAGGCGATCTTTGGAAGTGTTGCAAGCACCGAGAGTACACCTAAGTATCCAAAGATGTCTCATGTTCTCAAAAGAGAATTCCATCAAGGGTGCCATCCCTAATCCCAAACTAGAACCAAAACTGATGGACGAGGACTCGGAGGAAACTGATACAGATGAAGAGGTTATCTACTCAGAATCTGCAACAGATGATACACTAACAGTTGCAAAACCTCTCAGTCCCAAAACTGACAAGGGAAAAACTCCAGCTGCTGAGCAAGAGGAAGAAGAGAGCTCAGATGAAGAGCCACAGGATGAAGCCAAAGATTACAAAAAGACACTAAAGAATCTCTGACTACAACATGTTGCTAAGGAGTTCAACCTACAACAAACTCGTGGCCCTGGAGGGTCAAGTGGTGGTGCACTAACCACACCAGTTTCTGATGCGGTTAATCAACCCGATAAGGAAACTGGTACCACCACCCATGAATCACAACAACAACAACTAGAGGATGAGATCATTTTGACTTTGAGGAACCCGATAAGAAGAAGGAGAAGACCGAGAAAATTACCGATGAAGATGTTGAGGTCGCCGCTAAAGAAAAGCGAAGAAGAAGCTCAAGCTCAGCATTTGAAGAGGCTAGGGTTAAGCGAAAGAAAGGCTAAAGGCGAGAAGGAAGCCGATGATTATCTCCTAAATAGTCCCGCACGTAGCAAGGAACAAAATTTTGAGCCACCAAAAGGACCCTGAGTCTCCTCATGAATCATCATCGTCAGACTCATCTTCTCACTCATCTCCACCACCATCCAAAGCCACCACCAGATCCGTATCCAAATCGATAAAGAAACTGACCGATACTTGGGCATCACATGCAAAGACGAAGATTGTCAAAGCTGTCAGGTAAGTAAGGAAGTGCAACGTTGTTAACAGGAAACTGAATCAGCTTGCGGACATAGTCAATCAAATTCAAGACGTGGTGAACAAGTTTTCAGATGAAAGGGAACAAATGCAACATTTTCTAAATAGAGATATCCGAGGGAAATGGAAAGACGATCGAGAATATACTCACAAGTTTCTTCTCGACACCGCCCCCTGGCATAACTAGAGATGTTCACCGAAAAACTTTATCCAAATCTTATGCAATTGGTCAAGCAAACAATGCAATCTACTCCGGTAGCAATGCAAATCAATCCAATTGAGCCTAAGGTTGTCTCGATGCGAGTTGATCTCAAGCTTGTGTTACCAATGTCTAAATGATCGCAACGTTTACTCGATGAAGCTAAACTTTTGAGGCATTGCCGGAATTTCAACTAAAACTTCATGCAAGCGGCAATGAAAAGGCTAAACGTCCAAGAGACGATGATGATGCGGATAAGGACACTGAGGCGAAACGTAAGAAGAAAAATGATGATTCATCCTCTATGCCTCCACCACCTCCAAGGACCTCCACTCAAAGAAGTTCTCCACAACGCTCTCCTACTACTGATAAACCTCAGGATTCTGAGTCACCACTACAAACAGAGAAAACCGGTGATGACTTTGAATACACTGGTGGTGACGATGAAGAAATTCCTGAGCCCCAACAACAACCTACTTCTTCTACATCAACAAAGAAACCATCATCATCACTAAAGCCTAAGGAGAAGAAAAAGATCGAAGTTGTGTCATGGCTAGATGAAGATGACACTGAAGAGTATGACTGGTTCTCTAAACTTGTTGATGCTGCACCTCAGTTACCAGAAGGACAAGAACCGGTAGATGGTCGCACAATGGAGCATGTGAATCTTATACAAGAAAAGTTCAAGGTGAAGAAGGATGACAAAAGCAGAGTTGAGGCGAATCAAGAACGACGCTTTTCAATTGCTTAAGGACAGCTCTGACAGTGCCATTGAAGTCGAATATCATCTCGACAACATAGCACGAGCCATGTCCAACAACATCGATTGGCTCAACCACAAGCTAACATCGACTTTACCGACAAGACAAAGCTCCATATTACATGATGGACCAAACCACTACCTACCATTGGTCGACCGGATCAACCCAAGATTCCCTATCGTTACTTCTTCAACAATGACTTGGAATTCCTTCTACACGGTAGCGATGTTTCCATGAAATATGCTACATCACTCACACTCCTTTCTCAAAGAATATACTCTAACAAAGATAGCCATCGAGGAAGAAGCCACACACATGTTTGTTGACAAAGTGGAAAAGTATGACCTCGATGCACTGTATGGGATTCATCATTGGCTTGAACGAAGAAGAATCTACTACAAAAGCTGCCAGGTTCTCAGGTCGAAAAAGGAAGTGTTCAGTGACAAACAGATCATTGCAATTATGCATGCTACACTGTCGTCGAAGTGGGACTACACATTCCTAAAGAAAATTATGGTCAAACGACAAGAAGAATAGGACTATGACTTTACAGAAGCAGATTTCCCGAGATTATCGCTCAATGGCATTGAAGACATGTATCTTGCCAAGGTACAAGGACGAATGTGACAATTCTCTATAAATATGCAACGCGAGTACATCAAGTCATTTCTAATATTAATAAGAAGCATCGTGATCCAAGAACGTGTAGAAGATATTCAACTTGCCGTGGAATCATACCAGAAGCGTGTTAATCTCACAAAACCACAGCTAGACCTTCCTGACATAAACCAAGTTGCTCAAGACACCCTTATCAAAAACCATTTAGGATAGTTTACCGTAGTGAACTACACCACAGTTGCTTCATGGCGTGCAAAGAGCTTCATAAGTTTGGGGATCACAAATTAAAGAAGGTTCGGGACGGGTTAGCTTATTGGTTAAAGGAGATCCATGACGACATAAGGTCACCAAAGAGATGGAATTTGAGGGATAGGAGGGATGTGAAGAAGATCATCACTCGGATTGATGAAAGGTTGTTCAGACGGGATCAGATAAGAACGTTGGAGAGTTTCGTAAGTGGTCGTCCAAGCATATCTCTCACTGGCTACCAACGTCCAGAACGCATTCCTGGTGTTATTGACGGACTTCCTGGTACTACTGATTCTCCTTGAATTGTTTCTCTTTTCATTATTTGGATGTGTGATTTATATTTGAAGATGGCTTGTACACACATAACAGTGTACAACCCGTACTTGTCATGAAAGGACCCTATGGTACGCTTCAGTGCCACAATCCTTATTAAAGGAGTGGAAGCTTCTTACTTTTGAGTGAAACTTATCAAAACTTTCACTTTTCAAAGTTTTGCTCAAAAGAACAAGTACTTCCCCTTATGATTTTCAAAACCTCAAAAGTTAATATCACTTGTTGAGGGGGAGTATTTGATTAAAACTTTGTTCACAAATTGTTCTTCGTGGTAATCTTCCCACAAAACTCGAAATGGACATATTCGATATCTAAATTTCGTCAAAAATAACATTTATATGCCATTTTTGAGGGGGAGAAAAATTATATGATAAGAAATATGTTGTGAATTGCTATTGAATCTTCGTGATAAAGACTTAACCAATGAATTGACGAGATCTTAAATGTTAGTAACTCGAAAAGACTTGTCCGGGATGGGTAATAATTTCAAGCTAGTTCTCTAGTGATGTAAACGTGTCTCGCAAAGGACTTGTCCTAGTATGTTAGGAATTGGAAATTCCATATTAAAGTGTCGGTCACCCCAATTATAGTCTAGCATATGTTAGCTCGTAGACTTGTAGTTTGTTACGTTATTTAGTAGTTAATTAGTTAGTTTGTAGCGTAGTTTAGTGTAGTGTAACACCGTGGAGGAAGGAAGAGTCTTTACCCATTTATGCACGATCCACGATCCGATAGGAGGACGTATTGTTTGTAGTATAAATACCCTTCCATCCATGGAAGGTGTGGCTTCAACAATCTAACCTTTACATTTTATTGAACCAACTCTACCAAGAACACCATCTCTACTTTCTCTCTAAAATGTCTAACATGTATTTTGATCATCCAGACCACCCGAATCATCAAAAACAATAATATATCGATCCTACAAATGGTACCAGAGCCAAGGTTTTTTGTGTTGTGTTGATTTGTGTGGTTTAGTATCATGGTTATGTTGGTTTTGGGTTATTGTTAAAACTGGTTTTACATCATGTTAGTGGTCGGAATAATGTTTTTTTTGGCTTACTTCTTCTGAAAACAGTTTTTATGTTATAACTGATTCTGTTGTGACAAGTTGTGTCAAAAGTCTTGCTATTCAAAAAGTCCTGATATTTAAAAATCTGCTTTTGTGTGAAGTTGTTGTCTAAACTGACTTTTATGTCATTCATTCATATGTCTTTTTGTATCATTAACTTGTGGTGAAACAGTCATATTCATGGTCAAACCTGTCAAAAAGATGCAGTTTTTATGCAGTTTTTCTAAGTTTTTCTGGGTAAGTATGAACATAGTCGGAAATATGGTCGGAAAAACGCCGGAAAAAGTCTGAAAATCTCTTGCTAGCAACTTGTCACAAAACAGTCTAGATTCAATGTATCAAGTAGCGACTTGTGCCTTTAACTAGCGACTTGTCTTTACAAGTCGTAGCAACTTGTGTTAGCAACTTGGTTATTTGACTATTGAGTCAAATAAAAGACCTAGCGACTTGTTAAATGTAAGATGTAGCGACTTATATTTATAAGTAGCGACTTGTGAGTTTTTTTAAAGAAGTAGCGACTTGTTTTGATAAAGATTAGCGATTTGACGCATGTCTTTGGCTAGCGACTTGACAATATTAATAGATCAGAAATGAAGAAGAAGATTGACAACATATGACCAAAGACCACACGACTTATACTAATATACCAAATCCATCTCGACCTCAGCTTTAAACATCATCAGTCCAAAGACTCCAACTAATACCAAATACTAAGAAGCAACCGATTCGACTCCTTCAACTAATTAACCTAATCTAGACTCACCCCAAGACCCTCTCATTCACTCCTCAACTCACATGCAATCAAAGACTCAATACGAATTTATCATAATAGATCTCAGATTTGATTCATTGTTTTAATCTTGTAAAGATTGGTTCAATTGAATCATATCCATCATAGACCCTTTAGAAGACCTTGTTTCTTAATCAATATCCGAATATGGTATAAAAGTTTTTAACAAGAGTGTTAAAATCGCTTTATCATTTCGTTCAACTCAAAATCGAATTCAAACCAAGATCAAATACGCACTGTAGGTCGATGCGTAAAAGTATCACTTGTGACTCCTTCATGATTGTTTGGTGCTCGATTGTTGATGGTAAAGGTTTTAATTAAGATTTAGATTCCTTTTTTTTTATGTAAAGGGGTTTGATATTCGTTTAATTCATGTGGTTTGAGTTTGTTGATTGATGAGATCGGAGTTAGGAGTGATCTCAGAAAAGATACGTGTTTCTTTATCTTTGATGGTAGGCGGATTAATTGATAAGTGTGTGTAGGGTTAATTTGTAATGACCTAATTTTTAGGTTAACTCACCTTTATATCCGGTTTGTATGTAATTCTGGATTAGATCGGGTATTTGTGGGATTTGGTCTTTGTGACTCAATTTTGGATCATGGGCTGAGTTTACTGTTGCATCCGAATTTTTATGGGCCTATCGTGAACTTGGGATTTGTTTTACATTCGTTTAATTGGTGGTGATATCATGTTGGGGTCCGAATTTTATTTGGGGTGATGCTATATCTCGTTGGAATTGGGGTCCAAATATTTTTGGGGAATGCAAATTATATCCAATGTTATCTACGCTTAACTGGAATTCATTATCCAAATAATTATTGGATATACAAATTTATGATAATAAGTGGTAATTTTGGTTCACGAAAATTTTCACGAATGATACAAATTCACGGCTTGCACGAATAGTTGACATAAATGAGTTGTTCCAACGAATCAATGATAATGATGGACTAATGGGATTCTCAAGAGATTTGTTTGACAATGTATGTTGATGATGAAATTTGGTGTGATGATGTGATTTGATTATGAGGACTGGCACTTTGGGGGATACATTTTCACGGAAAATATTTTGTCATGGCTTGAACCTATGATTAATCAAAGTTGACTACGGGATTTTTGTTCGGTATTTCTTATTTGGATTTGAAGTGAGGTTTTCAGGCGTCTTTACTTATTTCTCCTTCTTTCTTTCTACCCTTCGCCAAGATGACTTGTCCGGGCGCTTATTGAGTGTGATAAAGACTTGGCTATTTAGTTACGGTTGTGATTCTTTCTCGCTTAACCCACGTCAGTAGCTATCACTTGATGTCTCATGCATTGAGAATATGTCAAGAGGTTTTGTACATTGGGTATACCGGTTTCTTTTTCACGAGGATGAGTACAAGTTTAAGTAACAAATCTGGGGAATTCTACTTCATGATCAAGATTGGTATATCGGGTTTACTTCTCCATGTGGTCACTACAATAGCCGAAAGAATGCGTGAATGATGTGTTTACCAAAGTGTTGATTGGATGGTTGATGATATTGATGATGTTGGATAATGAACCATTGATGAACCGTTGCATGTTCCCCTAAAAACAGATATTCACCGAAACCAAAGTTGTCATAACACATTCAAGCTGACATTGTTTATGGTTTTGTCTTGATTTTGTAAAATCCCTCGAAAGAACCTATTTCTCGGTTTAAATCATAGACTTGTAAAATCCGTGACAATGGAAACATCCCGGTAATAGTAAAGTACATTTCGGATCTATCTTACGGTTTATTCTTGGTTTTGTAAAATCGCGAAAGAATCTATTTTTCGGTTTAACTATAGAGTTGTAAAATCCCGTAATGATGGAACCATCCCGGAGAAAAGGAAGGTGTATTTCGAATCTTTTCGATCTTTGGTGCTACGGTTTCTGCTTCAAAGAAGGGATAAAAGGGTGTACTTCATGAATTGGGTGTGTGTTTGGGTTGTCTTCATGGCAGTTTGGTTATTACTTGGTTTTACGGGGTTATGTGCTTATACCATGGTCAGGATGAAACCATTATCAAAGTTCACTTTTAAGATCAAAGGAGGCTAGATTTGAGCTTTTAACAAGATATGACAACGGATTTAATTCACTATTATTTATTTGAGGTTGAAGTGAAATATCACAAGCAAGTGTACTTAGTATCTGAAGGTATCGGGGATGGATGGATGAAGATTCTTCAAGATCCTTGTTCAAGCTTATTATAAAAAATGAAGACTTGGAAATCTAGTTATTGTTGGGTGACTTTGACCTTTTCTTTTTACCACTTGGGGGAATTGGGCTCTTATCATCTCAAAATAACTATCACTTTAAGGAGTTACGTTGTAGTGCTCGGTGTCACATTCAATTGTGGATTTTCAAGAGGTAAAGCACGCTATTACTTGATGGTTGGTTGGATGATGAGTATAGAGTACTTAGAGTACTTAGAGATGCTAATGAAAATCGGCACCGCTCTTTGTTACATATGTGCAAGTATAAGTCACGAGTTCGGGTTAGTTTACTTGAGGTCAAATTCATCATATTGGGTTATCTCCATCACCGTCACCGCAAAGAGCCTCTTGAATGATAATGGTGATGATTACATGTTTTGCTAAGAGAATTGAAAAGAGAGAGATTATGACGATGAATACATCGCTCATGCCTCATACTCTAAAGAAAAGAAAAGTGTACGCTTGAGGCGCTTTATCTTAAGAAGAGAAATCTTCTCACTTATGACCATTCTCATCAACATGCTTCATACTTTTTCCATGCACTTTCAGTCATCAAGTGAACCGGGCTACCATTGATTGTTTTCTTATTCCACTTTCTCAACTATAATGACGATGGCGACATCATGTGCTAATTTTGTGGGGGAGAAGTGTGAATTGACTATATTTGGATAATTTTCACTTGTTTAATCAAGAATGGCAATTCCGTATGCAATTCTTGAGGGAGAAAAGTGTGATAATTCGCATGGTTGATTGACATATGAGAATATATGGTCAAACGGCTCCTAACTCATGTAAGAACCGAGCTTCTTCATCGGATCTTCTTTACATGGAGTTTCTTCTAAGAGTCGTTGGTTTACATCTTCACTCGGATTGATGAGTTTATCGACAAAGTGCTTCGGTTAATGCTTCATGTATACATCAACATGATGATTCGAATAATCTCTATGTTCTTGTTTGATGTGATTGGTAGTTTGGTGTTACCATCTTGTGTGTTCGTTCTGCGATTTTCGATTTTTTTTTTTTTTTTTTTTTTTTTTTTTTGTGAAATGGTTTTCTATTATTACTTGTAATAACGGATTACAATAAGATGGCGGGGAAAACGGGCAACAAGTCGCGTCCGCAACCCCTTTTGAATAGCAAAACCAATTCTACTAAAATGAAATTTTGTGACTTAGGGTCATAAAATTACTTTGCACAACCCGTTGAACCCTAGTCAAAACTCCAATTTGCGAAGCTAGGAACCCAAATGTATCAAAAGAAAAAGGGTAAATACGTGTTGATTCTCTAAACAAGCTTTCGTGTTTAGCAACTTTACTCGATTTCCTTGATGAACATCTTTACGTTCTTGTTTGATTGGGAGGATTTTAGTTAAGGGATTTGCAAGATGTAAGTTAATCGGGATGCTTTTGGTGGGATGCTTTTTGGTGTGAGTTGAAGATGTTAACTATCTATTCCCAACCGGACAATCTTGAAGAAGGTCGAGTCTGATCGGTTCTACATTTTCGATACATGTTAGAAGACTAAAGACAAGTTGCATTTATCGATCTAATGACTTCTTCTTAATCCGGCATTTATCAAGCAGTTGTCGGTTTAGGGAGAGCACTAATTGGGGAGAGTGAAATGTCGAATTTAATCCCAATTAGACTTGCTCATATTCCTCAGCAAGTTGATTCCCACAAAAGTTCAAGTGTTCTTCTCAACAAATTTCTAGTATACGGGCTTATAATTAGTTGTTGATTCAAGTGTCAAAACCAAAGAAGGGGAAGGAGACACACATCTAAACACAAAGCGAGTAAACTTGATGAACTTAATTCTTCTAAGTGATTGAAGATATCCGGGAAGGCAAATGTTATTATCAGTAGAAACTCAAGGTTTGACTCATGGCGAGTAAACTTGATGAACTTAACACTTCTAAGTGATTGAAGATATCCGGGAAAACAAATGTCATGACCATGAAGAAACTCAAGGTTTTACTCATCAAGGCTTTTAGTGTTATTATTCCAACGACATGGGGAAGTGATGTAATAGAAAGTTTCGAAGATAAAAGAGGTACATTAGTGTGTGATGATTTGATGTTATCGCAATCATCGTGGGAGAGAGAATTGTGTACATTGGGGGCGCCAATTGTCTCACTTGGGAGCTTAATCGTTGATTCATAGATATAATCACTTATACCGAGTTGACGTCCCAGAGATAGTCATCCAGAGATAATCGGTGATTCACCGCTTCTTCAATGTTATCGGTTATTTTCTCTTCGGCATTCGGTACTCGGGTTCTTGAGCTTCATACACTTTCTTCGTGGGAGAGAAAAGTATACACCGGGTTATTCTTTGGCTTTTGGACTTAATCTGCTACTTCGATGGTATAAGTTTCTTTGTCTTTGGGTATATGTGTATTCGGGTTCGTGAGCTCTAGTCTAAGAGATTGACTGCATCAATTCAACTACTCAGGGGAAGTGGTCTCTTGACACCTTTTGGAATGGATTGCGTCAGACTTCAGTGGTTATGAAATGTGAGAAGATTATTTAAATGTGGGATGATACGTTGCTGCTGTTCTATTGGATGATATAACCTCGAACGAAGAATCACGGTGATTATTCTTAAAATGAGCAGCAAGATCGATGATAATGGTGTGCTTTGTGCACTGGCTAATGGAAGCTTGAAAGAAAGCTTTGAATCTGCTTTCACTAAAGGATTTTCGGTTTGGGGAAGCGCCAAAGTCTCTCTTTCTCAAAGGCTCATGTTCTATCTTCATTCGAGCCTCGGAAGCTTTGGTGGTGGAAGTGTAAGAGATGACGAATTCTATCTTCTCGACGTCGTCGCTTGATATCCTTATCTCGCACTCGTATCATCATCCTCTTATACTATATCATCTATTCTATCTTTATATATATATTTTTAAACAAAATACAAAAATATAAAACCAAAGAAACAAAATAGAAAATTATAAACCTACAAAACCCATAAAATCGAGAAAATTTAGAAAATACCAAAATATTGTTTTCTCAAGACATGTCTTCGGTATCGATAACATCTGCGGTCTTAGAAATGCTATTCAATAATGGCACGGGACCATAGATGAAGTTCGAGCAGAGGTGTAAATATTCTTTTCTAAACATGTCTCAAAATATGGCTTACTGATTATTTCGATTTGTAACCGGGCTTTAAAAATGGCTTGCGATTATTTCGATCAGTAACGTGCTTAAAGCTATGGCTTGCTATTATTCCAGATAGCAACCCGTTTTTCAAAGAAGGAAAGTGCTACGCTTAAACGATTTTTCCCAAAATTCATGCACTTATCCAAAACAAAATGAGGAAAATATGTCGAAGGACTGCTGTTCCTACACAAATGTTTTTCCGTCTAAAATTCTTCAGAAAAATACTTGTTGTTCAAAAATTAGTGGAAATGAGTTGCTTGAAAATCAATCAGATTCAGAGCTCTCGTAAAATTTGAAAACTCAATCAATGACTTCAGCGCTTTTAATCTTTTCAAAAATGAGTCATTGATTGAGGGGGAGAATGTTTTCAAATCTATATCATCTAATGGGCTTTCTTAATTATCCTACATGCTTAACTAAAAATGATATTTGCCTATGTCGAAGGACTAGGAATTTAGGATATGATTGTTAGGATTAGATGATTAGAGTTTGGAAAACACATTATTCCCATACATTTATATGATCTGATTGATATGTTGCATTGACTTTTATTAGTCGATTGTTGTTTGGGTGATGTCGACCACCATATATCTGTATGTATGTTCACTAACGTATGCAGGTATATTGGTATAAAATGTTCCCGATCCGGATCCCACTATTGATGATGATTGGATGCGAAAGGAAAGGGTAACTATATCTTGGGTCAACAAATGAGGAAACGGAGCTTAATTGGACTTCCAAGGAGAGTTGGCATAAATGCAACGTAAGAGGTGTCATTGCATCGCAGATGGTTTTCTTCTAAGTGATCAAGAAACGGAGGTTAATTTGACCTCGATTGACATTAAATGCAACGAAGAAGTCTCACTGCATCAGCATATGGTTTTCTTCCGGCCCTACAACAACATCAACAAAAGCAGCTTATGATTCTCTCTACCTAACGTATCTTGTGCAGGAAAAGTAGTGGATGATACAATTTTTAAACAATTTTGAAAAAATTTGATTAAATTGTTTTGAAAATGGAAAATATTGTTTTGAAAATAATTTGGACTTAATTTTGAAAATCACCGGACTTCATTTTATCAAAACTTAAGTCACTCAATCAACGACTTCAGTCATCGATTGAGGGGGAGAGTGATTTAAAATAAAATAATTTCAAACGATATTTCTTCACAAAAAGTCCGTTTGTACGAAATAAAGTGGTGATCTAAAGATTTAATGTTATGTCATGGTATGATTTTTCTTTAGAATCAAGATCTTTCAAAATGAAATTTTTTCTGTTCTTGTTTGATTGTGAAATTATTTTATTTTACTTAAAGATCTCTTAAAAACTATCATACCTGACACTAACAATCTTTAATGTCGAAAAACTGTTCCTTATCAGTCATTTTTCAAAACTAAATTTTGCCACGTCTTTCCCCAAAATCTTTTAAATGATTTAAATCAATTGGGATCACAAATCTCAAAAGGTTTGAAATTTTGATCTGGGAGAGATCGTGATTTAAATCTCAAATCTGTTTTAATGGAATCGGTTTTAGTCCTTTATAGGCTCCTGCCTCCATGTGCCAAACGATTTGAAATACACAATGCACATGTTGAGGAGGAGGATTTATCCAAAACAAGATGAGTATTTAAACCCGCCACATATTCTCCCATGTTTTCTAAATCTTATTAAATCACTTGGGATCCAAAATCTCAAAGGGTTTGATATTTTTGATCGGGGGAGAATTTGTGATTTAATAATGAAATTTGATAAAAGGTGATCGATTTGATTCAATTGTGCAGGCTGCTCTCTCATATGTGCTAAACACTTTCGAATCTCGAAGCACATGTTGAGGGGGAGCAAATGGTTTCTTAATGGCTTTTGTGATCATGGATGTACTTCAAAAGAACTCTTGCCTCTATGTGATTAAATAATTTCAAATATCCTATGCACATATTGAGGGGGGGAATTTACCAAGAAAATCAAATGGCTTTTTCTATGAAAATTGTGATCAAAGAAAATATTTCAAAGTCCTCTTGCCTCCATGTGCTAAACAATTTCTAAATCATATGCACATGTTGAGGGGGAGGTTTTCTAAATGATCAAAATAATTAAGGTACAAAATGCTTTGATTTTATATCACATGTACCTTGATTGATTTTTCCAAATGATTCTTCAATTGGCTTCATAAAGGAATGAACTGTACCAAAAGATTGACCATTTTACTTTATGTATGGAGTTATAAGGATGGTGAGGTTAGGTATTAGTTCCACGATCCGCCATGCGGAGGATCTACCGAGGACAATCCACTAGATAGTGTAGAAGTCCTTAGGTATGATGAAAAAGGAGAAAAGTGAGATATGGGAAGAGTGCGGTGAGATAGAGCTAGTACTAGAATAAACCCAACAAGGTTCTAGTTAAGAAGTCTCGTAAGCTTGAAGGGGTTGAAGAATGAAAAAGAATTAAATGTGATAAGGGTGAAAATAAATAGCCTCCAATAATTCAAACTTAGGCGAAACCGGTTCAATTCATATGCTCTTGGTGGTTACTAAGGTAACACCGGTATTGAAGACAAGACATCATGGACCCGATGATGCAATGCACTACAACTTCCCAAGCTACTCAAGTTCCTCTTAAAAGGGCTTGTTTCATTCTCACGGGGAACCGACATAATCTATCGACTTTCTCTTAGAGATTGTTGATATTGAAGAAGGAGACCCTCTCCCTAGTCTCCGGCATAGGAAACCAAATGTGCACAATTGAGTCTAGGGCCAAGAGATCATCCACAATCTCTCATTAGGACACTATATTAATGAAGACTTGCTGTTTCACACAATGTGGAAAGTAAGAAAATATGAGTCCTACGCATCATCCTTGTGGTATTGCCAGAACATTCGAGTGATATGTCAACATATTCACAATGAAGATGGAAATCCTTCTAGAGCCAACATCAAACAAGCTCTTGGTGGGTGACATGTTAGATCTTTTCTAAAGATCAAACTTGTGACAACTGGATAGAAACGATGGGGCGAATCATTCTTGAATCAACCTTGGTCCAGGATTGGAATTGACGAATACTTTTGGAAAAATCGTTCGATGTGCAAACCTTCTTTTCTCTAGCACGTCGAATGTGTATTCACATTTCAAATTCAAAAAGTATCTCTGATTGAAAAAATACTTTTGGAAAAACTGTTCGATGTGCGAATTTCTTCTTTTCTCTAGCACATCGAATGTGTACTCTCTTCATATACAAAAAGTATTTTGATTGAAAAATTGATATTTCTCATAAAACCTTCGTCGTATTGCAAAACTCTTTCTTCTAAGCAATACACGATTGTTTTCAAATCATTTTTCATCAATCAGTGAATCTCAATTCGCTGGTTCACTCACTCCGTGTTGTCTCCTTTGAGACGTTCCGGTTTGAGAACGGCTAGAACATTGCGAAACCCCGTCAAGGAGATTCTTCGAATTATACATGTTCACGGCGGTACTTGTATCGATCAACGGGAACCGTGGGCGTGTACCTCAATTCAACGAAGTGATCAAAGACACTTTCGTATTTTATTGCTAACTGTTGTTTGCGGTACATTTGGACGGTTGCGGTGATCCGAATTGAGGTGTCAATCCAAAGCCGCATGCTCACAACATCCACACTTAATTGAAGAAATCATGGTGGTGCATATCTACATAACTCGGCTCGATATTTCTATACTATGCTTCGCACTTGCAAATATCATGGGCCATAAAGCTTCCGCTACTACGATGGAAAGATGTCATGATCCGAAAGTGTGAGCATGTCGGTCCGAAAGTCACAACTTCACATGATGGCAACACAACTATGGATGATCCAGAGAGATTTTTTGTGGCTGATGATCTCAAAGAAAGCTCAAAGATCATCAAAGATGTGGATCAGTTCAAAGACCTCCACTTAAAGTACAAATTAATGCGGACTTTAAAGAATCGCTACTAATGCACAAAGTTTGCGGAATTTGAAGAATTGAAGTCTACGAGCTTGGAACTAAAGACAAAGATAGAATGCTAGGATGCAAATTGTATTTCATGGGGTGACCTCCCTTAGGGGGAGATTGTTAGGAATTGGAAATTCCATATTAAAGTGTCGGTCACCCCAATTATAGTCTAGCATATGTTAGCTCATAGACTTGTAGTTTGTTACGTTATTTAGTAGTTAATTAGTTAGTTTGTAGCGTAGTTTAGTGTAGTGTAACACCGTGGAGGAAGGACGGTCTTTACCCATTGTATGCACGATCCACATCCGATAGGAGGACGTATTGTTTGTAGTATAAATACCCTTCCATCCATGGAAGGGTGTAACAACAATCTAACCTTTACATTTTATTGAACCAACTCTCTACCAAGAACACCATCTCTCTACTTTCTCTCTCTAAAATGTCTAACATGTATTTTGATCATCCAAGACCACCCGAATCATCAAACACAATAATATATCTATCCTACATAGTAGAATGTACCATTCGAGAAACTCTTGGTAGACATGAACCTTGACGGGTCAAACCTCCTCTCCAAGGAGTGTTTACAACTTCAAGCTGACCTAGTCAGTGATGTAACCGTGTCTCGCAGGGAATTGTCTATCTTGAGTTGATCAATTCAAAAGTGCGTGTTTTTCTCACCGTGCAAATTTGGCCAAAATACTTAAGCACGTGTGGAGGGGAGTATTTCTACAAAAAAATTAACTCTTTCACTGGTACAAAATGTATTTACTCATAACCACTTTGAGAGATTTTTCATGTAACAACATAGGTTAGTCATGGAGTTATAAGGTGACTAAGGTTAGGAATAACCGTCCTATGATCCGCCAGAGCCGGAGGGATCTACCCAAGGACACCACAAATAGTTAGAACTTAGAAGTCCTTAGGTATGATTATAAAAGGAGAAAATGAGAATCGGAGAAAGAAGGAGTTGAAGAATTAAAAGAAAAGTAAAGAAAGGGTGAAAAGAAATAGCCTCCGATTATTCAACTTAGGCGCATAACGGGTTCAATTCATATGCTCTTGGTTGTCACTTGATGACACCGTAATGAAGATCAAATTCGTCATGGACCCAATGGACGCATGCACTTATCCTTTTAACCACTCAAGTTTCTCTCAACGAGCTTGTTTCATTCTCACGAGGAACCCTACATAAACTATCGGCTTTCTCTTAGAGATTGCCGATATTGAAGAAGGAGACCTCTCCTAGTCTCCGCTCAGAAAACCAAAGCGCACTATTGAGTCTAGAGCCACGAGATTCATCAAAGATCTCTTAGGTACACTTGACATTTCATCACTTGTCGCTCAACAATAAGGACGCAAGTGATACATTCAAGAGTCCTTCACATATCTTAGCAACTGTCGATAACATTTATGAGGGTTTACAACCGTGATCCTCGATGATTGAATGGAAACTCTGCCGGTCAAACTACAAACATTACGACAAGCAGTCACTCGGTAACTCCTTATGGGTTACGCTTAGTGTGTCTCAAACGGTCTCTGATTGTGGGGTGACGCCGTGTACGTCTCATCGACTCACCCGAATCAGTAGGTGTACTTCGGTACATCGCGTTATCTAACTTGTGGGAATCCAGTTCAGAACGACCTTTGTGAGAATTAGAGACGTGCCACACTATGTCATTAACACGCTCGAAGTTTAAAGTTGTAAGCGCTGGATTATTTCTAACCCATGTTTTTATGTTCTCTTCTTATGGATGCTCACGGGAGGAAGAGATCGTGCTGATTCTCCACATGCTCATACCAACATCAACACAAAAGAAGTTATCTCAAAACCAAAGGCAACCCAATTTCAGAATGATTCTTTGTCAAAATCAAAGAATCTACAAAGTTTAAAGACTAAGAGAACTACATCAGTATTGAAATTCAACGTTAAAGAGCGTGTGAGCATATTGGAGAAAGACGTGGAGACACTGGAGCAACGGTTTAACCCGATGCGATAACCACATCATACTATCACTACCACACAAAGAACAAAGTTCAAAGAACAAAGAAATCAAAGACGCCAAAGTCGAAACATCAAAGAATACAAGACCCTACACCGGGAGATTGTTAGAATCAAGGCATTTCTTCTCACAAGAAAGAAGAATGTCGGAAGACGTCAAGCAACTATTACATCAAGACCTACAATGTTATCATTTCATTAATCACTAACACTTAGGGGAGATTGGAATCACTAAACTAGATTACTAATATGTAATAGTTAGCTTAATTAGGATGTTAGTAATTTGGAATAGAAAGCCAGCCTGGCCCAAGCCCAATAAAGTTCTTTCCCTATAAATAGTCTTGTAAACCTTCACAAGTGTCACAATTCTAATTTCAGTCATTTCTTAAACTCAATATTCATCATATTAGTTATGCATGGTTTTGCATTTTTATTAAATAAACGTTATCGCGTGAGTTATTATTTTGAACATTTAATCCGATACTTCTAAAATGATGATATATTTTTATACTTATATTTAGTTTATAAAACTATATTTTGAGTTTACCTAGTGTTTTAAATTTATTTTGTATATAAATCGTTAAAGTTATATTATTACGTTTTTCTTAAAAAAGATAATTATTATATCACTTAATATTTACCAGAATGTATTTTACAATTTTTATGATATCATTATACTCTACTTTGATTTATTAAAATTACTTTTACCAAAATTTCCCAAATGTATAATAAATCTTACAAGTAATATTACATAAACATTATACTTACTTTCTTTTAACAATTTCATGCAAATAAAAAAAAAAATACATTATTGGAAGGGGGGTAACATTTATTAAAGTTGGTACATTTTTTCCTTGATTGTTAGACTTTTACCTCATACATAATTCACACTTCAATCATACATTGCATTCATTCATCTCAAATTATTTCAAGTCAAGAAAACTTTCTTCCTCTCTTGTTCTTTCATCCAAAAACCGGCCACATCAAGAGTTAACAAGGGGTCATCAATTTTTCAAGCTCAAGTGTTAAAAACAATCTAGATTACACTTTTAATAAGGTTTTGAAATAAAAACCTAGAGTGTTTAGGTTAAACCTTGGTTCTTTGCACCTCATCATAGTAGCTTGTAAGCATTTCATTTTCATTTACATATTTCACTTTCATTTCATATGTATTTCATCAATTTTAGCAAGTATGCAAGATTTATGTTTATTTATACCATTTTACATTGATTTTAAGTGTTTGATATATAAAGTCATCCTATAATTATTCCCTTGGTATATATTGGTCTTGATGATGTTTAGGAACCCATGACACCCTAAGAAGGTGTATGGTAGGATTAGATTAGCTTTGGAGTTGATTTGAAGGGATTGGAATAGGTTTAGTACGAGAAAACTATTTTACAAGTATTAAAAGTGTTCTGTCCTTGTTTTGTTTTTCTGGAAAATCCGACAGTAGGGCACGAAATTTTGGCCTTGATATTTAGAAAATATACTTTAAAACGAATGCGGCCGCTTGAACGGAATAAACGGAGTTATAACGAAGAAGTTATGAATTTTTAAAGTTTGACGATTTAAATATATATTTTTCGAAATTTCAAAGTTATTTTTACTTTATTCGAGTCAAAAACGAGCCTTAAGCTTCATAAATTATTTCGACTTGTCAAAAATATATTAGTATACTTTGATACGGGTTAAGGACATATAATACGAGAAAACGGATTTGAAACGACTAAGATATGCACGTTTTCATCGAGATAAGTGTTACGGTAACTAAAATGACCATTACTGTTTTTAACTATGATGTGGAACTTTTGGAACTAAATGTCTTCTAATAAAATCAAGATAACCAAGCATATTTTTCAAAACGACCAACCGTTTGTATAGCGGAGTTTTAATAAATTATTTACGGATGCTTAAAATTGGCGAAACTCACTTTTTACACAACAATTAGACAAAATCACCATCTTTAACCCTTATTATCTTTATGTTCGAGACCTCGATGACGAAAACTCATGAACTGAAACTTTTAGATTTTGATACAAACTTTCTAGAACTGCCGAGTTCGTTTCCTAACGATCGACGCACACCATTTTACCGACTAGTTTTTCGAAGCCATTTTTGTCAATTTCATGAAATTTCGCGACTTTATTTTACTGACGAAAAGTGTTAATTTCACAATAAATCATTACAAAACCATTGTAGGATGACATTTTGACGTAAAAACTTGTAAAGTGATTTAAGAATGGTCAAGACGTCAAAAGAGGATTTTCGACGATAAGTAATATTTTTTGCAAATGGTATAAATAACATACGAAATGCATGCATAACATTACATCATAACTCATTACATATCATATCATTCGTAATAGGTCCAGATTAAAGTTTCCGCTTTACCTCAGTGTACTCACTCTTGTCATCATACCAGTTCATCAAGTGAGTAATCACATCCCCTTTTACCGCTTTTACTATATTTTGGGGCAAAATGCATGAACCATTCTTGAGCTAAATTGTTTACTACTTTTATTAACTAGTTTGACTAACTTGTGAACTTGAATCAAATCCTTGAACTTAATTATGAAATAATGCCTCACTTATGACCTTGACCTAAAGTCTCCCGTGTTCTGAGCATCACTATAAAGTCTCCCATGTTCGAGCATCACTATAAAGTCTCCTATGTTCGAGCATCACTATAAAGTCTCCTAGGTTCGGAGTATATCTTTGGGAAGAGGCACCAAGATGGCACGACTAAATTTGGTTTCATCGGTAGCATCCCCGAATTATTATATTCGTGGTACTATATTGTGAACTATTATGACCGCTTATACTTGACTACTTCATACGCTATATTTTGTGCAATGGGTTGTGAATACAGTTGCAAGTTTTGTATATGGCGGAACTTGGGCGGAGTGGATTTACAATGCCTTTGCTTGTGGCGTTGACCGAAAGCTTTGAATATTTCTCAAGTTTTCTTATTTTGCTAAACATGATTTTCATAGTTGACCCGCTTTTCTCTCATGCATTTCGTGTGATCGTTAGTAAGTTTTTCTACCGGGTCTTGCATAATGAAGTTTTCACTTGTTGCTACAAATCTACAATATGAACTAAACTTTGTAATATATTTGGATCTTGACTAAACTAGTATTTAATGGCGTATTATTTCTTTTAATCTTAACGTTGGTATGTTCTATTAATGTTCCCTCCGTTACACTGTTTATATTTTCTTAAATTGGTACCGAGCCAAAGGTTATAGAGAAATGCCTATGAATAATTTTATTTTATTAAACATTGAACATCATCCGAGTCATCTAGCCAATAGGGCTGCCGATCAACTATGAGTCTAATTTATGAAGAACCATCAATGGTTGGAGATAAGATGAACTGTAGTTTTAAATTATGTTTAGTCTTTGAGTAGTGTTGCATTGGTCGGGCGGTAATAGCATGTTTTACGCATAACATTCACGTCTACATTTACCTAGTTCCCGCTATATCTGTCTCTTTCCATCTTTCGACTTGTTAGACTATAGCATGTGAACCATTCTGAGCGATGAACATGAATATTTCGGTGCATCTAAATCCGATGGATGTCGAACTATCTTTACTCTTTGGGAAGAACCCGACTAAATTTGTAGGATCATCGTGGTACGCAAGAACACACGTGCAATGGGTTGTGAGGCAATGGGCAACAACGACAACCCGAAAGCTTTGAATAACAATGACAATCCAAACAACAACGCGATGGAATATCTACTCACCCAAATTATAACACATCTTAACGCTGGTATGTTCTATTATCTTGTGCTTATGTTCCTCTCCGTTACACTGTATTTCGCTTCCCAACAACGGAGAAGGTACTTAACCGAATAATTTTTATTTTATTAAACATCGAACATCATCCGAGTCAAGGATGTTAATCATAAATTATACATAGCCCAAAACTTTCATGACATGCAAGCCAATGGAATTTCATAGTCGACCGAGGATGCCATTGGACCGCTAACTCGGTTCGAGAATGTTGGTCGAAACTTAGTATCACGAAATGTAACACATCTCGAAGGAAATAAGGTTGAGTTCTCTCATGGTCTACTGGAATTTCATGGTCGAGCATTGACGGTGGAACAACCAAGGAAATAATTGCCGGTCTACTACTGAGGAAGAGTGGCAATTGCGCTATCAGAAATGCGTTATCTTGGGAAGCATTTAAGAAACTATTAACCGATGAGTACCGCAAAAGATGAAGTGCGCTAGGAAGCGGAATTTTGGAATCACTTGATGGTTGGAGTAGAGATCGACAAGCACACCATCCGCTTCCACGAGTTAACTAGGATGGTTCCTCACATGGTTTCCACACCGGAGAAGTTGATTGACCGATATATATGGGATTGATACCGAAATTGAGGATGTCACCTCTCGAACCCAACCACCGCAGAAGTCACGCGAGTATGGCGACGCTTGACAAATGATGTGATCAGTCCGAGAACTAACAAAAGCAAACGACATCGGACGAAAGCGACAGTGAGGATCACCAGAAACCGAGACCGTAATCAAGAAACAAGAGGCGTCAATAACCCGTAACTATAGGCGATCACCAGAGCGCAAAGGATATACATGTGTCCACATCCTTGTGTACTGATGTAATTATCATCACCGAGATCGCCGAAAAGCGACAAATGCGACAGACGCCACTTGCTAAATTGCTCAAACAATCGAAATCAAGGACGGAGAAAAGCATGTTACGAAAGTGGAAGTCTAGATCACCGCAATACCGCCCAAAGTCGAAAAGAACTCCCAATCAAGGAGGTAATCGCCCAAACTCTGGCGTTGGCAATAGAAGGCCCACAAGATCGTAACATTGAAATTCCTCCCGCACGTGGTCGAGCATTCTATCTCGGGTACCGAGGAAGCCCGCAACGCGTAGAACGGTACATTCTTTCGAGCAACCACTTTATTTATGTACAACATGATTTTGGGTGCATAACTTCCTTCAATTCTTACCACGCTCACGATATTGATTAATTCGAGACCTATTGATATCGACCTTAGTTGTTATATATTTTGTTGATTTGATTTGATTTGTGTAAGCAAATCGGATATCGAGCGAATCTTTCAAAAGACTACATTCAAAAGACTTGTTTCCTAGCTTGATCTAGTACGTTCTTGTTTGATGAGTTCACAAAGTCGAGCTAAGAAACAAGTTTACTCAAGTCACTACCTAAAGGTCTTTTGAGGGCTACGCTCGATATTGGTAAGTTTACCCCATCAAATCTAATCACGAGCATATAATTAATGGATGAGGAACCCTTATGCATGAGCATTGGCATGATCACTTAGACTATTCGTACGAGCATGAACTTTTAGAACTCTTGTCGAGGTTCGGACCATAGTATCGTTAATCGAATCACGAGGACGTGATTCCGCTGACATGGGAAGAATGTCACAATTCTCAAATTTCAGTCATTTCTTAAACTCAATATTCATCATATTAGTTATGCATGGTTTTGCATTTCACATTAAACATATAATTTCTTATTAAATAAACGTTATCGCGTGAGTTATTATTTTGAACATTTAATCCGATACTTCTAAAAATGATCCCGATATATTTTTATACTTATATTTAGTTTATAAAAACTATATTTTGAGTTTACCTAGTGTTTTAAATTTATTTTGTATATAAATCGTTAAAGTTATATTATTACGACGTTTTTCTTAAAAATTTCACGATAATTATTATATCACTCAATATTTACCAGGAATGTATTTTTACAATTTTTATGATATCATTATACTCTACTTTGATTTATTAAAAATTACTTTTACCAAAAATTTCCTTAAGTACACAAATGTATAATAAATCTTACAAGTAATATTACATAAACATTATACTTACTTTCTTTTAACAATTTCATGCAAATAAAAAAAAAATACATTATTGATAAACACCTCCCCCTAAAAACCGGCCAAGGGGGGGGGGGGGTAAGCATTTATTAAAGTTGGTACATTTTTTTCCTTGATTGTTAGACTTTTACCTCATACATAATTCACACTTCAATCATACATTGCATTCATTCATCTCAAATTATTTCAAGTCAAGAAAACTTTCTTCCTCTCTTGTTCTTTCATCCAAAAACCGGCCACATCAAGAGTTAACAAGGGATCATCAATTTTTCAAGCTCAAGTGTTAAAAACAATCTAGATTACACTCTTAATAAGGTTTTGAAATAAAAACCTAGAGTGTTTAGGTTAAACCTTGGTTCTTTGCACCTCATCATAGTAGCTTGTAAGCATTTCATTTTCATTTACATATTTCACTTTCATTTCATATGTATTTCATCAATTTTAGCAAGTATGCAAGATTTATGTTTATTTATACCATTTTACATTGATTTTAAGTGTTTGATATATAAAGTCATCCTATAATTATTCCCTTGGTATATATTGGTCTTGATGATGTTTAGGAACCCATGACACCCTAAGAAGGTGTATGGTAGGATTAGATTAGCTTTGGAGTTGATTTGAAGGGATTGGAATAGGTTTAGTACGAAAAACTATTTTCGACAAGTATTAAAAGTGTTCATCCTTGTTTTGTTTTTCTCGAAAATCCGACAGTAGGCACGAAATTTTGGCCTTGATATTTAGAAAATATACTTTAAAAACGAATCCGCGGCCGCTTGAACGGAATAAAACGGAGTTATAACGAAGAAGTTATGAATTTTAAAGTTTGACGACGAAATATATATTTTTCGTAAATTTCAGCAAGTTATTTTTACTTTATTCGAAGTCAAAAACAGCCTTAAGCTTCATAAATTATTTCGACTTGTCAAAATATATTAGTATACTTTGATACAAGCTAAGGACATATAATACGTAGAAAACGGATTTGAAACGACTAAGATATGCGTTTTCATAAACTTGCAGAACTATTATTTTAGAAAACTATATTATTTTACGAGATAAGTGTTACGGTAACTAAAATGACCATGTTGACTACTTTTTAACTATGATGTGGAACTTTTGAACGAAATGTCTTCTAATAAAATCAAGATAACCAAGCATATTTTTCAAAACGACCAACCGTTTGTATAGCGGAGTTTTAATAAATTATTTCTGGATGCTTAAAATTGGCGAAACTCACTTTTACACAACAATTAGACAAAATCACCATCTTTAACCCTTATTATCTTTATGTTCGAGACCTCGATGACGAAAACTCATGAAACTTTTAGATTTTGATACAAACTTTCTAAACTGTCGAGTTCGTTTCCTAACGATCGACGCACACCATTTACGACTAGTTTTTCAAGCCATTTTTGTCAATTTCATGAAATTTCCGACGACTTTATTTTACTGACGAAAAGTGTTAATTTCACAATAAATCATTACAAAACCATTGTAGGATGATTTTGACGTAAAACTTGTAAAGTGATTTAAGAATGTTCAAGACGTCAAAGAGGATTTTTCGACGATAAGTAATATTTTCAAAACTTGCAAATGGTATAAATAACATATGAAATGCATGCATAACATTACATCATAACTCATTACATATCATATCATTCGTAATAGGTCCGATTAAAGTTTCCGCTTTACCTCGCAGTACTCACTCTTGTCATCATACCAGCTCATCAAGTGAGTAATCACATCCCTTTACCGCTTTTACTATATTTTGGGGCTAAATGCATGAACCATTCTTGAGCTAAATTGTTTACTACTTTTATTAACTAGTTTGACTAGAACTGTGAACTTGAATCAAATCCTTGAACTTAATTATGAAATAATGCCTCACTTGAATTTATTGAACCGTACATGTTATGACCTTGACCTAAAGTCTCTCCATGTTCTGAGCATCACTATAAAGTCTCCCATGTTCGAGCATCACTATAAAGTCTCCTATGTTCGAGCATCACTATAAAGTCTCCTAGGTTCGGAGTATATCTGGGAAGAGGCACCCAAGATATCTTTGGGAAGAGGCACCCAAGATATCTTTGGGAAGAGGCACCAAAGATATCTTTGGGAAGAGGCACCCAACATAACTTTGGGTAGTGGCACCTGACTAAATTTGGTTTCATCGGTAGCATCCCGAATTATTATATTCGTGGTACTATATTGTGAACTATTATGACCGCTTATACTTGACTACTTCATACGCTTATATTTTGTGCAATGGGTTGTGAATACATGTTGCAAGTTTTGTATGGGCGGAACTTGAACCGAGTGGATTTACAATGCCTTTGCTTTGTGGACTATTTTCGTTGACCGAAAGCTTTGAATATTTCTTACGAGTTTTCTTATTTTGCTAAACATGTTTACTCACCAACTATTTTCATAGTTGACCGCTTTTCTCTCATGCATTTCAAAGTGATCGTTAGTAAGTTTTTCTACCGGGTCTTGCATAATGAAGTTTTCACTTGTTGCTACAAATCATTATGTAATAGAACGCAATATTTTGGGAACTAAACTTTGTAATATATTTGCCGATGACTAAACTAGTATTGTAATGGCATATTATTTCTTTTTAATCTTAACGTTGGTATGTTCTATTATCTTGTGCTTATGTTCCTTCCACACTCAGATTTCGCTCCCATGAGGGTGTGACAGTTGGTTGTTCACTTTTCTATTTCACTCTAAGCATAAACCTTTCATTATTATTCATACGTGTGTTTGGTTAAGTGTTCATCCGATCTTCTCCTCTTATTTCTTATATTGATGCTCGTGTTACAAACATGGTGACCTAACACGTTAAGCTAGGATCCGCTATCGTAAGCTAAGAAAAAGGAATGATTGGGTTCTAGCAAGGTCTAGTACCTACATGTCGGGAGTGATTTGGTCCACTAAGGTGTCTTAAATGGCCAAGTATAATGAGTGAGAATAGCCAATGATGACTTTTATGGAGAAAATGGAGTTTTAGAAACACCAATGGGTGATCATGGATTATACTAAGGGTTATGATGATGGTAAATGGTTGTATAAACCAGATGGTGATTTAGGAAAAATTTAAGAAATTACTTAAAAATCATAAGAAATGAAAAACAAGATTTTAGAGCATTTTAAGGTTAAAATGAGTAAAATCAATTTGTTAAAAATGTGAGAAATATTAAACTAGGTATTTTGAGATGAGAGAAACAATGTGTAAACATTGGAGCAGAAAGATGGTGAGTTTTGAAGTAATGATAAATCAAAAACACCTTGAATGTGAATGAATGTGGGATCAACTGAGCCTAAGGAGAGCCTAAGTGATCCTAATATAGCATGTTCAATTAGTCCAATAAGGTCTGGAATGTTGGAGTGATGCTAAAGGGCATAAAATTGGCTTTTGTCTTCCCGGATCATTTGGATCCTTCCCTTGAGGAATCCGGCTAGTTATAGCCAAGGATCCGGATTCGAGATGTAATTTTAATGTAAAGTTTGCAAAACGTAATTCCACACATTGAATTTCAAATCAATGTTCTCTACAACAAGAAAGTATGTATACAAGTAAAACATAGCAAAGATAGCATGTAGAAGTTAGCATATGAGCATCACATTGGATTTTGAGCAATTATTCACAAATCGATCAACCAACAACTATTTCATAGATATGATCAAGTTACAATGGTGAACTAAAGAAAAGTTAAAATTTGATTTTAGAAAGAGCCAGAAATCTTTTATGCATAAACCAACTTCTTTCATTCGTTGTTTTCGTTTGATGGATCACCAAGTGGGTCTTGGACGATTGATGATTCAGGAATGAAGAAGGAGGTAATGAGGGATGCATTCAGAGGTTCCATCATTTTATTCACAAGTGAATATTGAGGGCTTTGAAATTGTGGATGATAGTCCATGAAGTGATGATAGAGGCGTGTCAGGAACATCCCGTAAGGTATTACTTTGTTCTTGTTTCCTTGAAGGTTTACAATTCGCCTAGCAAAGAAATAGGAAATATTATATGGTTGGTGGGTTAGGAGACAGTAGATCATGTGAGCACAACATACGGGAAGTATCTCATGATTTCCTGTAAGACTCCAAGCATTCTCACGTAGAATGACTGCAAGAGGTTTTAGTTAATCTCGGAGTTCATATGTATGAATTATGTTTGGATTTGGATAGTTGGAACGTTGTGGAATACGCAGAAGATGAGTGATTTCTTATGAAGAGGGTATGTATAAATAGTATGGACAATTTTGTTCATGATAGTTGAAGAGAGAATCAAGGGACCAATCTTCTACATTGTCCATAATTTGGAATTCGAAGATTGTTCAAGAGTTAGAACAAACTTTTGGTTGTTGATCCAAAACCACAGTGTTAGAGAATGATCCTCGTTACGAACGAGCTTAACTTGACGGAAGAATTCCAAAACAAACCGCGGACAAATTTTCTCGTTGATTCCGAGAAGACCCTCTAGTCCTATGGTGCGAAATGAAGTATTGATACCTTCTTGGAAGATTATAGGTGAGTCAACAATACGTCCTTCATAAAAGAAACGAGTTTCAAGATTATTGAACCCACAAACATGATTGCCGGGGGTGTTTGGTTCAAGAGAGATGCTTGGAATGTAGACATAAGTGAGTTGATGATCGAAGTCATACTCATGAGACATGTTGAGACCTATAGACATGGGACGAAATGTTTACATAAGTATGTTTGTACATAGTAAAGCTTCGAGAGTACGAATGTTTTGATTTGTGACACTTTTAAGCATTCTTAATCACAGTTTTGGATTATAGCGAAGTGACAAGATAGGATCTCCTAACGTTTTTATTATCTTGTTCTATTTTATTAACAATGACACTCTATATTTTTAATTCACTCTTTTTAACACTTAGTGAAGCTATTTATTATAGCAAGTTTTCATAAAATGAATTTTAGGGTGATATTAAAGTGTTGTGTAGGCAAAGGAGAAGAGTTCATGAGTTTCTGTTATCTGTTCTTCCGGTTCCGCCGGTTCCTTTTGAAAAGGGATCCTGCCAGTTAAGATCCAGGGATCCGGGAGATCTGCAGAGGTGACGGGTATTTGTTTTGAAGTACGTTCTATTTATATAACTCATAGTTACAAAATAAATGTGTTTTAGCCAGTGTGATTTCTTGAACTAACATTAATGGTTTTAAACACGTCGAGATTTTGAGTGCTCGTTGTTAGAAAAAAAAATAAAAAAGAAAGCATATTACGCGGAAACGAAATGAGATAACTAATACATCATTTATTTTCATTTCAATGCTTAAAGCAATATAAAGGATCGGATAGATGATACAAATGTAGATTAACAAAACAAAAAATATGTCTCCATGCGAGAATTTGATCATGGGGTAAACGAGGGCGATGAGCGAGATGGCAATCATCACGAGAGCGATGTAGATCATGATGACGAAGTTCTTCCTTGGATTGGATATCTAGAAATGAGATGATGAAGAGGATGAAGTTGTGAATCTGTGAGAATTTTGAAAGTGGAAGATTTGAAAAATGGGATTTGTTGGAGAGGGGGTTTAACGCTCAAAATTTTTATAGAGAAGGAGGAGTTTTTGAGATTTGTGTTTAGAAAAATTAGATTTTAGAGATTAGGTTTAGATAACACATATTGACACGCCTAGTTTTAGACGGACGACGACACGTAAGCACAAAGTTCTCTAAGGACACCACGTATATGCCACGTATATCATATAAATATATTTAGATATTTATATGAGAAAAAAAATATACACATAATTTTCAGTTAGTAACATGTATAGCTTAAGCACACACATGATTACTAATATCACCTAGAGATAATTCTTATGAAAGTCTAGGTTCTTCGAGATCTACTAGGTAATAGGTTTGGACAACTTTTTGGGGAAATTTGTCTTATTCCCGAAGAATCTTGATGGCCTGCTTATTTTGGGATCTACTTAAACAAAATGACAAGTAAGATTAGTGCATTTTTTAATATAGAAACAAAATGAAATGTAAGATAAAATAGATGATGATATCTAACAACATACAACGATATAAGAAATTTTGAAAACATAGTTTTGTTTAAAGAAATTTCCTTCTTTGTAGTTTTCAAACATACGCGGATCGTATCAAGTTTTTAAATTACAATATACTCTAAGAAATTTGGTAACTAAGCTCGATCTCAATTATGGAATACTAGAAGGGGGGATTGAATAATTTTGCTGATTAAAACTTCATTTTAAAGTATTTAGATCAACTTATGTCAATCCATTTAGATCGTGTGTTGGATATTGATAGATATACATATACATAAATAATGCAAAGAGATAAAGAGTAAAGGAACACAAAACCACGACACAAGTATTTATAGTGGTTCGGCTACAAGGATACCTTCCTTCCCCTACTCCACTCCCTGAGTACCCAACTTGAGAGTTTCTAAGCACTACACAACACAAGCTCCTTAATGTGGCGGAGAAGCCTTCACAAAGTCGCCCACACATTATCCGATACAAGGCTAGACACCGAGTTCTTCCACGAGGTAGAACCAAACCTATCACAACGTCGCCTACACTTTATCCGGTACATATATACCGAGTTCCATTACAAATGAGGAACTACTACCCGACACTACAACCCAAAGAAGAAAAACTCCTTTTTACAATACTTGAAAGGATATCAATATCCTTTAATCTAAACTAGACAAATATACATCAACGCCCCATATCGAATGTACACTTTTGGCACTATACACCAATGCCTTCAACTCAACACACTAATAGAGGGAGAGAAGAACTATCAACAAGATGCACTTTAGTGGTCATGATGATGACGAAGCTTAACAACTCATGACCTTGAGCTTGCACGTCTTCAAGAGGTGGTGATATCGCCTTCAAGAAGAACCTAGAGAATCACACAAAAAGAAAACTACATAGAATGATCCTTTGGATCTGAGGTTAGAGAGGTTAGAACATAGAGAGAAGATATGTCTAAAAAGGGTAGTGAGCAAGAGATAAATGACTCACTATCTATAGGCAAACTGCCTACAGTACCTACGGTTCTGGCGGATCCCTTACCCAAGGGATCCGACCTGTGCAAACTAAGGGATCCGGCTGCTGGGTCAGATTAGTCCGGATTTTGGTTTGTAAACCGGGTTATGGGTTGTGGGTTATGGACCATGGGTTATGGAATTTGGATCATGGATACCCAACAAGATACATTGTACCTAGTCAATGGGTCATGGATCTTGGGTCATGGGTCATGGACTTTAGGTCATGGATCATGGATAATATCGAACATGACTTCATGCATGATGTCATGCAATGGATCATGGGTTATGGATCATGCTCCATGGGTATGGGTTATGGACTTTGGTTTTTACCCATCATTTACCATTACAAATTATATTAAGTACATATACATTTTTATAAAATATAAGTAAAAAAAATTACTTTTGAAGTGTTTTATAAAATGGTTTTGGTTTTATATAACTTACTCAACTAAACATGTTTTGAAGATTATATATGTTTAGTAAAAGTGTGTTAGTAAACTATTGGCTCAAAGCTTTTACGTATTTTATTGATTTCTTTAAAATAATTTTACGTTTGTTATCGACAAAACATTAGAAGATCGTAAAATATAAATAAACGTTTTTATGGTTTATTAGTATTAATAACATGTTTCTCCTTAAGCCTTTTGTATATTTCATTACCACGGTCAAAAGTCACATACACGATAAACCACAAGTTTCTACTTGAAAATGTGTGCATCTTTTCATGATTTCATGTCTCAGATAGGTTCTTTTAGAGTGATGGTATTGTGAAACAAGGTAAACCCAATAATCAATCACTTTCAATAGAAATTTTAAAAAGATTTAACCCATTAGTTATAATATCATTTTCATGTACTAATGATACCAAAGCATTTGGTTTTATTTGTTTAGCATGCAATTTCATTGGGAAAAGAGAATGTGACACAAAGAAACCATGTGGATATGGACCTATGTAGTTTCTACATGGTCAAAATTTGTGTATTAGTGTGTTCATAAACACTTGAAATGATTTTGGTGTAATTGTAACATATTGGATTTCACAAACACATCATACCATGATCAAACTAGGCGCATAACTTAAGGTTTTAGAGAGAAAGAGTTAGAGGTTTGGGAACTTAGTGAGAGAAAGTGAAAATATTATTATGAGCTCCAACTCTACCTTGGGAGTTAGAGAGTATTTATAGTCTTACACAAATCGCCACCTACGGGCCGTGGATCGTGCATACATGGGTAAAGACCCGTCCGTCCTCCATGGTGTTACTTAACTAAATACTACTTAACATTAAATAACTACGACTACGAGCTTAATGATTACATATACTTGAGGTGACCGACACTTTAATGACCGAATTTTCTAATTCCTAACAATCTCCCTGCGGAGGTCACCTCAATTTACACAGAATACAAACAGATATTACATTAAGATCGTTCTTGAATTCTTGTTTAAGTTCTTAGCTCAGTAGCTTCGTAGTCTTTGATTCTTCATGTTCTGCATGTTTGGATAATTCAAGTGGAGGTCTTTAAATGGTCCACGTCATGATGAGTTTTGAGCCAGCTTTGAGATCATCAGCTTGAGCAAATCTCTGACTCTTCCATTGTGGTGTTGACATTATGTGACGTTGTGACAGTGGACCGACATGCTCACATTCTGGATCATGATTTCCTCTTATCAGAGTAGCGAAAGCTTTAGATGATTCATGATATTTGCAAAGCAACAGAAGCGAGTAAACATGGAGTGAGAATATCGAGTTATTGATGCACTAATCATGATTTTTTGAAATGAATGTGTTGTGTGAGCATGCGGCTATGGATTGACCTCTCCATTCGATTACCGCAAGCGCCGGGTGTACCGCATACCTCGCTTAGCAAAAAGCGCACGAAAGTGTCTTTGATCACTTTCGTTGAATTGAGGTACACGCCCACGGTGCCCCGCTGATCAATACAAGTATCGCCTGTGATTAGGTATAATTCCTAAGAATCTCCTTGACATGGTTTTGCAGCATTCTAGATGTTCTCAAACCGAATGTCTCAAAGAAGACAATATGGTGTGAGTGAACCAAATGAATAGAGATTCACCGATTGATGGAAAATGATTTGAAAAACAATCGAATCGCTTCAAAATAAAGTGTTTTTGCAATACAACGAAGGTTTTAACGAAAATCAATTATCAATCATAAACACCTTTTAAATTTGAAATATTAATACACAATCGATGTGCTAGAGAAAAGATTTTAAGCACAAAGACCGATTTTTCAAAGGTATCCGCCAATCAATCCATAACTCGAACCAGATTGATTCATAGATTTGAATCGCCCATTGTTTCGCTCGCTTGTCACATGGTTTATCTATTGGATATGTTAGGATTTAGTAAATCCAGTTATTAAAGAGTCGGTCACCTCAAGTATATGTAATCGTTAGAAAGCTCGTAGTCGAGATTAGGTAATGTTTAGTAGTATTTAGTTAAGTATCACCGTGGAGGACTGACGGATCTTTACCCATTGTATGCCCGATCCACACTCGTAGGTGGCGATTTGTGTAAGACTATAAATACCTCTACCTCCCAAGGTATAGAGTTGGAGCTCATAATAAGATTTTTATTTCTCTCACTAAAGTTCCCAACCTCTAACTTCTCTCTAAAACCATAGTATACGCCCTTTGATCTTTGGTTTTGTGTGTTTGTGAAATTCAATATGTTACAAATGGTATCAAGAGCCATGATTTGATCATCTCTCTTACATATACTTGGATTTCTAGTGGTTTTAGATGGTTTTGAGTTTGAAAAGTTTAGTGGTTTTGCATCATTTGGATCATTTCTTGTGTTAAAGTTTGAATTTTGGGTGTACTTTTGTGTTGAGAATCATTGTAAGTGCTTGGGTTTTGATTTGGTAAGCTTGAATCAACGTGGTTGAGCTTGTTTTGGATTGAAAAGTGTGTTTTGAAGTTTTTCTTGCTAGCGACTTGGTTCTCGTAGTATTTTTCATCATAGCGACTTGCTTTCAAGAAAGGTTAGCGAGTTATTGTTAGTTGTTAGCGACTTGAGCACTAGCGACTTGTTCATTGAGACGTCGACAAATAGTACAAGTTAGTGGATTCTCCACTACGGCTAGCGACTTGGTGAGGTTAGCGACTTACTTCAGAAATTGTTAGCGAGTTGTAGTGTAAATTGTTAGCGACTTGGATCTTAGCGAGTTGTTCTTTAGCAACTTAACTGTGTCTAGCGACTTGGTGCTTAGCGACTTGGTGTTAACGACTTGGACCTTAGCGAGTTGCTCTTTAGCGACTTGACTGTGTAGCGACTTGGTGCATTAGCGACTTGGTCTTAGCGACTTGGTTCACAGGAATTTGAGATCTTAGCGAGTTGCTACTTAGCGACCTGGTGATTAGCGACTTGGTTCAAGAATTCGTAGCGACTTGGTTGATTTTTGTTTGTAATACGGTTTCTCTTGATTTAGTAAAACTCGTGAAAGAATCTATTTCCGGTTTAATCATAGAGTTATAAAATCCGTGTAATCTGTTAACATGTCTACCAACGTACCTACAATTATCTCCATTATTGTCGAGGATGTTCAAGCGGTTGGTTCAGATACTCATCCACCTATGCTTGATGTAACCGACTATGACTCTTGGGCTCAACGAATCGATTGTCTTGCCTTGGAAAGGAAAATGGGGTCAACATTCTCAAATCCATTGATGAAGGACCTTATCGATTGAGACTACAAGAGACTTAATTGATACATTGCAGATGGAACAATGATCTATGGATTAGATGCACCAAAGACGATGATGAGCTCAATGATAAGGAGAAAAGAGATTCGATGTTGACATCGTGGCTTCTAACATTATACTTGTGGTCTTCCAAAAGACATCTACAAGCTTATCAATCACAACACTGAAGCCAAGGCGGTTTGGGATAATGTCAAGATGCTTCTCTCGTGTTCGAATTAACCAAGGAAGACGGAGAATCACAATCGTATGATGAGTTTGAGCATTTCAAGATGAAACCGTATGAGAGTGTCTATGAGTACTACGTGAGATTCCATAAGCTTGTGAATGATATGAGGAACATCAAAATGACCATGCCAAACATTCGTGTGAACTCAAAGTTTGTGAACAACATGAATCCCGAATGGCATAAGTTTGTCACCTCTGTGAAGCTAACCAAAGGATTGAAGAACACCAACTATGAGCAACTTTATGCATTCCTTCTTCAGAATGAGAGACATGCTATGTTTGAAAAAAGGATTCTTGAACAGTTCAAAACCAACCAGGGAGAAACAAGTTCGTCAAATGACTCTACAACTTTTTACACCAATGTTGGAATTACCACCAAAGCTTCTCAAGTCATACCCATGGGTAATGGTAATTACAAGCTCATCCCTGATCCAGCATATAAGCCTCCTGACCCAAACACATTCATGGAAAACTTCATCAATCAACTGTCTCTCATGGTTAGTCAAAACATGAACTCTCTCCCACACACCAACAATAACCTCCACAATCGCATCCAATCCACACAATCAAGCTACCGTGCGAGATGGAAGGTTATGGTGCAACCACATAATCAAGAAAGTTGGAGATGAACATGGGAAGAGGTGGAGTTGGTAGAGGATATGCGGCTAATCGTAATCGTGGAAGGAATCCAAATCAAGGTCAAGCTAAGCCAATTAAGTGCTACAACCGTGGTGGTGATGGACACATAGCAAGGAACCGCACTTCTCCAAAACGCCTCAAAATGCGAGTACTTCAAAGACAAGATGTTACTTGTGCAAGCTCGTGATAATGGAGATGTGTTGGATGAAGAAGAGTTGTTGTTTGTCGAGGCAATGCCAAGACATATGATGCGATGTGGATGAGCACCAATTCGTGAGATAGGTCATAATCATCAAAATGCCTTTCAAGTTGCGATCGTGATGCATATGACTGACGTCGATGATGAACCCATCGCATGCATACAATCTTCATGGCTAGCATTTCTCCAATGGTCTCTCCAAAGGTCTCATCATCACAAAGCAAGTGGTCCATCCAAAGAATCAATCATCTCGCAGGTATTAAAACTATACGATGATGTTGATGAGCAAAAGATACATGACAAAGTACAATCAATCGAAACTTTGTGTCGATATTGAAAATATGGGTAATATCAATGTTGTCCCATATGATCAATATGTGAAACAAAGTGAAAGTGAGACTGCACCAAGTGATGCATCTTCCGTAGTCAATGATGACTACGTTTTTGATGAATACACCGCATGTGCCCTCGATGATTCTGTCATCTCGAACTAAATGCCTATAAAGAACAAGTTGCTATTTATGAACAACGTGCTAAGTTTGAACTAACTACCCGTGAGCAGGAAATGGATGACCAAATGCGCATAATTATTAGAAAAAGTAATTTTAGAGAAGAAGTGTTAAAACAAGAGTTAAACTCCTTACAAGAAAAGCTTTCTAAAATCATAAGCAAAAGCAAGAGTCGCAAGATAATGTTAAAGTGCTTAAACAAGAATTTAATGCTAAGGAATCAAAACTTTGAATGATTTTTCTAATCTAAAAACTTTGAAAACAAGCTTGAAAATAAGTTGTACGTACAAGGAATACCATTCAGATCGCTCACATGATCACTAAGCATAGAGTTCTCAAGCGATAAGCATAGTATTCCCATTATAGAAGAACCTAATCCCGAGTATGGTAAGATAGCAAAAGCTCGCTCAAAATGTAATCTATGATGGCAATGAGATTCTTAAACCTAGATGTAAACCTAGTTGCATTGAGTGCATAGAGGAAGATAGAAAACTAGATGATGCATCTAGGAGAAAATGAATAAGAAGCTTAATGATCCCAGTGTAAAGAGAATAACATAACGATCAAACCCCATGATTACACTAAGGAAAATTGGATATCCTTGAACATGTTTAAGCCTCAAACTCAATTAACCCATAATGATCTTTTGGAAGAAAGATATGGATAAGCTAAAAGTTAATGTACTTGTTGAAACAAACACTCCCTTAGGAAAATGCCTCAGACTACCGTGTGTATCCTCCAAATACACCAATGCATCTAGTTCCTAGATCTATTGCCACTAATAGCAAGACCTTAATCACTTGTATGTTGTTTATCAACCGTTTGTTGATTTTGAGAAAACATGTAAGAAGAGAATCACACCTACAAGGATATCCGAGGGGAAAGGGTTTTGAGCAAACTAAAGAATGTTATTTAACCGAGGTCATGCCTTTCTTTAAACAATTAAAAGGTCAATTTGAGAGTCTTCAAAAGGGATAAACTCGATATTAAAGAAATGGAAAAGGAATTTGATGCAATGATAGTTGAGGTCAATGATTATGAACAGAACTCAAATATAATGAAGTTGAAAGGAAGAACTTGCACATCTTAAATGAGAATTTGATTTCAAGTTGTGTTGCTCAAGATGTGTTTTATATGTTACTAAGAACTCTATTATCGCTTCTTGATTTCATGAATTATCTATTGCATTGAAAGTTTCCCATGATCGTGTCATTGAGCTTGAAAACAAAACTCATAACTAAATGAGAAAATTGATCGGGATGATCACAATAATTTGGTAAAACATCTTTCTAAACTAGAAGTTGAACATTTTGATTTACAACTAAAATATCAACATCTTAAAGAAAATGTCAAAACCTCAAATATCAAGACATCCTCGATGTTCCGAGTTTGATGCGCTTTTGAGATAAACAAACGTGACTAACATGATTCAAGCTCATTGTAACACGATCGAAAGTTGAAAGCCCAAATTTCTCAATTAAAGGGTGAAAAGAACAATGTGACTAGCTCCCAAATGCCTCCTCCTTTAGATTCTCAAGATTCTCAAACTTTTCATCTTCAAAACTTGGTTAATGCTTTACAAAAGAAAACGAGAGTTTTCTAGAAGAAAATGAAAAGGTTAAACGACACTTTAAAGAGTTATATGATTCAATGAAAGTCACCGTGACAAAAACAACAAAAAATAACGCCTTTACAAAAGAAATTGAGAATCGAGGAGTCGTGAAAAGGGAAACCGCCACTTGTCTTTAATGAGAATGTTGCATCAAAGTCTTCCTCGACGCAAATATATCGCGATCGTTAAATACATTCCTCCTCATCTTAGGAATAATGAACTTGTGTTTCATAACTATTGTGCTCACCTTAAGGATAGTCTAGAATGTCTCCGTGAGATTGTGGAAGAGGATTTCATAAATAAGCCTCTTGATAGAGAAATTAGGTTTGCTTGCATTCAAGCCAAACGATCTCAAGAGTCGCTAGAATGTTTAATAGCAACATGTCCTAAATCCTTAGGTGCAAAAGGAAAAGGCGTGATGCCTTGTTCTATGCCTAGTGCCAAGCATACAAACCATTCTATGCCAAGTGTTAAGAAAGTGAACACTAAGGTGACTTCAAGTAGTTCGATCCCGCACTTCTAGTTCAGAATGCAAAAGTAGCAAACCAACTAATGTTCCAATTCCCTCACAGAGTAAGAAGTGACACCAAAGCAAGCGGGTCAAAGCCTCAAGGCAACACAAAGAATGATAGGACCTGCATGCTAGGAATGTGCAATGGAAGAGTAGAAGATCACCTTAGGAACAGAATTTGAATAAGACGAATCGTGTTGATTCTAGTGTTAGCTCTAAGCGCATTGTAATTAATGAGAATTTCGCTACTTTTGGCAAAACATGTAATGATGATTGCTTGGTTTCATTACTAATCTTGAATGTGGTGTGAATGATTTGTCTAATGTTGTTAAATGCCCGTTAAAATTGTTAATGTTAAAATTCAAGCTAAGAAGGCTAAAAGGCAATGGTGGAAGAAAGTTAGAAAACATTGGAAACCCACAGAAGGAAATTTAGTAATATAGGTTATCAATGGATACCTAATCATAAGCGTAAGGTTAATGAGTTTTGCCTTAAATTTGCTAAGTCAATGCCTCCCGTTAGAACTAAAAATGAACATACTTTGAATAGGTCAAATATGGACACTAGCACTACATCTATTTCTGATGATTCCATTGTTTCTACTTCTATGTGGTGTTCCAATCTTTATTAACCAAATGAATTCTTGCATGGGGATCCCTTATCCGCTTATCCATAGTTCAAAATATCGGTACCGGACTCAGTCGCTCCAAGCATATGATTGGAGATCGCTCATGCTCACGAATCTGATAAATTCTAGATGATTCCATGGTGCTATGGGTTATGGACTTATGTTTTGGTGATGTGGTATATTATGTAGAAGGTCCATAATCATTTTCATTGGTCAATTATGTGACCAGAATGGCTTTTAGAAAACATACTTGTTTGGTTCTGATGGTGTGGAACTTTTAAGAGGACACGGGGTTCAAATCTATATCTATCGAAGACATGATGAAGTCTTCTCCATCGCTTGTCCAAAGGCTTAAAGTATGAAAAGTCTCAATCATCTTTGTTAATGATCTTTCCATAAAGGACTTGTAAGAGGCTTACCCAGATTAAAATATGAAAAGATCATCTTTGTTCAATTGGGAAAAAGCACAAAATATGCCCACAAACCAAAACCCACAAACTCAAGAATGGAAGTTCTTCATACCCTTCATATGGATTGTGCGGACCAATGAGAGTGCAAACGATAAATGGGAAGAAATACATTCTAGTAGTTGTTGATGACTACTCTCGATTTACTTGGGTAAAGTTTTGAGGACAAAGGATGAAACTCGGATGTCATCATCAAACTTATCAAACAACTTGAGTTCGACTCAACAATATTGTTAGAATTGTTCGAACAGACAATGGCACGAGTTTGTTAACAAAGACTTAATTCGGTTTATGAAAGTGTTGGAATCGGTCATCAAAGAAGTGTTCCACTAACTCCTCAATGTAAATGGTGTAGTTGAAAGACTAAATCGAACTCTTGTGGAAGCCGCAAGAACAATGCTAATTTATTCAAAGGTTCCAATGTTTCTATGGGTCAAGCCATTGCCACCGCTTGCTACACCCAAAATCGCTCCCTTATTCACACCTCTCATGGAAAACTCCATATGAACTTGTCCATAAACGAAAACCCGATCTATCCTACCTTCGTGTATTTGGTGCTTTATGTTACCCAACTAATGACGGTCAAGATTTAGGTAAACTAAAAGCTAAAGCGGACATTGGAGTATTTGTAGGTTATGCACCAAACAAAAAGGATACCGAATCTACAACAAGAGAACCCGAAATATCATGGAAACAATTCACGTTACGCTCGATGAGTCGATCGGTCAAATGGCTCCGGGACAATCCAGTTCGACCCGCATTTCAACCTTTATCAAGTAGTCCTATTAGTTCTACTCTTGTTTCTAATCCTCACCAACAACTCCTTATGTACCTCCTTCGAAGATGATTTGAAGAAATTATTTGATCCAATGTTTGATGAACACTATGAGCCAAGTGCTAATGATAGTTCCATCCATCGAGGTCGCTTCTATCCCCGTCAATGAAGTTAACCTTCGGTTTCAATGTCATTAAGTCAAGAAGCGCTGCTGCCGATCACTGTCTCATCAACAAATCATCAATCATCGAGTGTACACAATGGAAATGTTTCGACGTTATGATGATGATAACCCTTTGCTCCTCCGAAGATGAACCCTTTGAGAACATATTTGCTCTCGAATCATCATCGAACCATCTTCATCGGGAGATAATGACTCGCTACTTCAGTTCCTCAACAACAACCACATGAACACCTTAGAAAATGGACACATGATCATCCATTGGACAACATCATTGGAAACCCTCTCGTCCAAAGATCCACACGGAAACAACTTGCAACCGATGCCTTATGGTGCTTCTTCAACTCCGTACTCTAAGATCGAACCAAAAGACGTGAAAACCGCCATGAATGAAGACAATTTGGTTCAATGCCATGCAAGAAGAAATTCATGAGTTTGATCGACTAGATGTATGGGAATTAGTACATGCTCTAGATTGTGCAATGATCATTGCTCTAAAGTGGATCTTCAAAGTAAAACTTGATGAGCATGGTGATGTTTTAAAGAACAAGGCTCGATTGGTTGCAAAAGGATACCGCCAAGAGGAGGGTATTGACTTTGAAGAATCATTTGCTCTAGTTGCTCGTGACGAGGCAATCATAATCTTCTTGGCTAATGCCGCAAGTAAGAACATGGTAGTCTATCGATGGATGTAAAGACGGCTTTTCTTAACGGAGATCTTAAAGAAGTCGATACGCCACCAACCCGAAGGCTTTGTGAATCTAGAGCATCCTACTCACGTCTATCGCTTGAAGAAGGCTCTTTACGGTTTGAAGCAAGCTCCAAGGGCATGGTATGATATGCTATCAAAGTTTCTTCTATCTACCGGATTCAAAGAAAGGAGCAGCTTGATCCGACATTGTTCACCGTAAAGTCGCAAACATTTAATTCACGCTCAAATATATGTTGATGATATTATTTTTGCCTCGACCGACCCCAATGAATGTGACCGTTTTTCAAGTGAAATGGGTTCTAAATTTCAAATGTCAATGATGGGACAAATGTCATTTTCTTGGGATTACAAATTTCACAAAGTCCCGAGGCATTTTATAAATCAATCTAAATATGCAAATGAGATTTTAAAGAAATTTGGATTTGATTCTAGTGACCTGCTGACACTCCCATGATAGAGCGTACTAAACCGGATGAGGACCACTCGGGGATCATGGTAGACCAAACGAAATATCGTAGTATGATTGGATCCCGATGTACCTCACACCAAGAGACCGATATTCTGTCGTTGCTTGCATGTGTGCTAGATATCGAGCTAAGCCTACCAAAAGCACCTTGAAGCGGTTAAACGGGTCTTTCGGTATCTCCAAGGAACCATCAATATGGGACTTTGGTACCGAAGGACACCGGTATGTCACTAATGACCTATGCAGATGCCGATCATGCAGATGTCAAGATACACGTCAAGCACGCGGGAGGTGCTCGGTTTTGGTGATAAGCTTGTGAGTGGTCTTCAAAGAAACAAATGAGTACTTCTATTCCTCTACAGAGGTGAATACATAGCCATGTCATCTTGTTGTGCTCAAATCCTATGGATGAGATCCCAATTATATCGACTATGGCTTTGAATTCAACAAAATCCTCTGATTGTGATAATAAAAGTGCTATTGCTCTCTCATGCAACAACCTTCAACACTCAAGAGCAAAGCACATCGACATTCGACATCATTTCATCGAGGAGCAAGTAGAAAATGGTGTGGTGGAACTCTATTTTGTGAGGTCTCGAATACCAATTAGCGCACATCTTCACCAAAGCTCTTCCTAGAGAACGTTTTGAGTTTATCCTCCCACGACTTGGTCTAAAGAGTCTACAACCGAAACACTCAAACGTCTTCAAGAGGAAGACGAGGAGTAAAGGTCTTTCTTCATCCATCTCTTGTAAATATATTTATTCAAAAGCAAATAGAAAAATATAAAACTTTCAAAAATCCAAAAAATTTGAAAATCTTGAAAATTTTCAAAAATATTGTCTTTTGTCATATTTTTCTCGATTCGATAATATCTACGATCTTTGTGTTGTCATTCAAAGAATGACACGGGATTTTAGATGTTGTCGAATGTTCTTAAAATTTTTTTAAAAAAAAATCAAAAATCAAAAATATTTTTGGGAGAAAGAACGAACAATGGTTTATTGTCATTTCAAATCTCAACTCGATTTTCAAACAAATGTTTAGACTAAATGCTTTATCTTGTTTTTCAAAACTCATGCTATAAATTCTATAAACAATTATTTGTTATCTAATGAAAACTAATTGCTTTGAAAAATAACTCGGACTCTATTTTTGAAAATCATCCGGAACTTGAACATTTGTCAAAATATCTATCTCTCAATCAACAACTTATGTCATTGATTGAGGGGAGAATGATTTCAATTAAATCAAAAGGTTATTCGTCATACAATTGTTTTCATGTTTTCAAAAGATAATCATGCATGTTTAATCAATGGAGTTTAAAGTCTCATAATCCGATCCTTATCGCTTAAAATGTTTTCATAATCAAGTCACAATTCTCCTCAAAGCTTTCAAAATCAATTTAAATCTACAGAGATCACAAATCTCAAATGATTAGAAAATTGTGATCGGGGAGAATTTGTGATTTAAATTGGATTTAAACCGATAATTCGATAAATGGTTTCGTAAGTATTTAGCAAGCTTTCCTCCCACATGTGCCAAACGATTTCAAATTTTCCATGCACATGTTGAGGGGAGCATCCATTTTAAACCATAAAGAATTGAAACGTGATTGATTTGTCTCAAAGTGCGTGTTCCCTCTAATAAGTGCAAAACTCTTTCAAACCTCGAGGCACATATTGAGGGGAGCAAAATTTGAAAACCTCATCCTTCCCCAAATATGCTTTATATACTTGATTTGATCGGGAAGTGATGTTGATATCTTTTAGAAAATGGTAATCAAAGAAGTTAACTCTTTCATCTTGCCTCCATGTGTCAAAACGATTTCTAATACATGATGCACATGTTGAGGGGAGCTTTTTTCTAAAATATCAAAACAATTCGGTACAAAATGCTTTGATAATATATCACAAGTATCCGGATTGATTTTCAAATGGTTTTCAATTGGTTCCAATGGCAGATGAACAATACCAAATAGACCGACCAAATTTACTTTATGTATGGTGATATAAGGATGGTTAGGTTAGGTATTCATTCCCACGATCCGCCGTAACCGGAGGGATCTACCGAGGACAATCCACTAGATAGTGTAGAGTCCTTAGGTATGATGAAAAAGGAGAAAAGTGAGAGCGGGAAGAGTGCGGTGAGATAGAGCTAGTATTGGAATAAACCCAACAAGGTTCTAGTTATGAAGTCTCGTAATAATCAAGAGGTTGAAGAATGAAAAGAATTGAATGAGAAAAGGGTGAAAAGAAATAGTCCTCCATTTATTCAACCTTAGGCGTAAACGGGTTCAATTCATATACTCTTGGTGGTTACCAAGGTAACATCGGTATTGAAGACAAGACGTCATGGACCCAAAGGACACTACACTACAACTTCCCAAACTACTCAAGTTCCTCTTAAAAGGACTTGTTTCATTCTCACGGGAACCGACATTATCTATCGACTTTCTCTTAGAGTTTGTTGATATTGAAGAAGGAGACCCTCTCCTAGTCTCCGACATAGGAACCAAATATGCACAATTGAGTCTAGAGCCACGAGATCATCTAATAAATCTCATTAGGACATTGTCAATGAAGACTCTCTGTTTCACACAATGTGGAAAGAGAGATTATATCTTATGAGTCCTACGCATTATCCTTGTGGTATTGCCGAACATCGAGTGATATGCAAACATATTCACAATGAAGATGGAAAGCCTTCTAGAGCCAACATCAAACAAGCTCTTGGTGGGTGGCATGTGAGATCTATCCAATAGATCAACCATGTGACAACCGAATGAAACAATGGGCGATTCAATCTTTTGAATCAATCCGGTTCGGGTTATGGATTGACGGATACCTTTGAAAACCGGTCATTGTGCTTAAAATTCTTTTCCTTAGCACATCGACGTGTACTAATATTTCAAAATAAAAGGTGTTTATGATTGATAATTGATTTTCTTTAAAACCTTCGTTGTATTGCAAAACAATTTCTATTGAGCGATACACGATTGTTTTTCAAATCTCTTTTCATCAATCGCTGAATCTCAATTACCGGTTCACTCACTCCGTGTTGTCTTCTTTGAGACGTTCGGTTTGAGAACGGCTAGAGCATTGTGAAACCCCGTCAAGGAAATTCTTCTAATTATACCGATCACAGCAAGACTTGTATCGATCAACGGGAACCGTGGGTCGTGTACCTCAATTCAACGAAGTGATCAAAGACACTTTTGTGCGCTTTATTGCTAATCGTTGTATGCAGTACGCCCGACGCTTGCATCCGATCGTAATAAAGCGGTCAATCCATAGCCGCATGCTCACACTACACATTCATCTCTAAAGAAATCATGATAAGTGCATCAACGACTCGATATTTTCACTCCATGCTTCGCTACGCGCCGCAAATATCATGAATCAACTAAAGCTTCCGCTACTCGATGAGAAGAAATCATGATCTAGAATGTGAGCATGTCGATCCATAAGTCACAACATCACATAACACCAACATCACAATGGATGGGTCGAGATTTATGATTGCCGATGATCTCAAAGTCGGCTCAAAACTCATTATCACGTGGATCGATTAAAGACCTCCACATTGATTATCCAAACATGCAATAATGAAGAATCAATGACTACGAGCTCTGAGCAAAGAACATTAACAAGAATCCGAGAACAATCTAATTGTAATATCTGTTTGTATTCTATGTATCTTTGAGGTGACCTCCTTGGGGAGATTGTTAGGATTTAGTAAATCCGGTTATTAAAGAGTCGGTCACCTCAAGTATATGTAATCGTTAGAAAGCTCGTAGTCGTAGATTAGGTAATGTTTAGTAGTATTTAGTTAAGTATCACCGTGGAGAGGACGGACGTAGGTCTTTACCCACCTCCCAAGGTATGCATAATAAGACGATCCATAGACCGTAGGTAGCGATGTGTTTGTGTAAGACTATAAATACTCTTTGATGTTAGGTCACTAGTTTTACAAACACAAGTAATATAGAAAGAGATAAGGCGATTGAACAAGAACCAAACACACACACACGATAATATAAAGACGGTTATGGCGTAGAGTATGTGAAAGAGAATAACTTGAACAACCAACCTTTAAATGAAGGTTTACAAGAGTATTTATAGGAGGAAAGCTAGGCAACACTCTAGTTTCCATCCTTTCTCCTATGGGCTTGGGCCTAAGCTCATGGGCCTTCTACATAAGCTTAAGGCTAAAAACAAACATAAAGGCCATAATAAGCTAACTACTACATAATAATTACTAACACTTGAATTATAGTTTAGGAGTGATTCCAACAATCTCCCCTCAAGTGTTGGTGATGAGCGATGAAGGCGTTGATGTAATAGTAGCTCGATGACTTCGACATTCTTCTTTCTTGTGAGAAGAATTGCCTTGATTCGAACAATCTCCCAAGTGTAGAGAAATAGTTGTCTTTGAACGGTTATGCTTTGACGTCATCTTTAACTTTGTTCTTTGATCATTGTTCTTTGTGATGAAAGTGATAGTATGTTGTTGTCTACATCAAGTCCGCCTCAGTGCCCGCTTCTTGCTCCGGTGTCTCACGTCATTCTTCAACATGCTCACATGCTCTTCGACGTTGGAATTCAATCTTGATGAAATTCTTTAAGTCTTTAACTTTGTAGATTCTTTGATTTGACGAAGAATCATTCGACTATTGTGTTGCATTATGATAGAACTTCCATTAGTGATGATGTTGGCGTGAGCATGAGAAGAATCAACATGATCATCCCGCTCCGGAGCTTCCATAAGAAGAAAACATTTCAAGCGGTTAGTAATAAGCGGATTCGGCACTTACAAGTTTGAACTTCGAGAGTGTTAACAAAGATAGTGTGAAACACAACTCTAATTCTTACAAAGGCCGTTCTCGAACTGGAGTCCCACAAGTGAGATAACGCGATGTACAAGTACATCTGATTCGAGATGAGTCGAGGTACACCGAAGCATCACTCACGACGTAGACCGTTTGAGACACACTAAGCGTAATCCACGGGAGTTACGAAGTGACTACCGCTCGTGGTTGTTTGATGTTGACCACGGCGGAGTTTCCATTCAATCACCGAGGATCACATATGAACCTCTCATAAATGTTCTCGACAGTTGCAAAGATGCGTGAAGGACTCGATATGAACCATCGATAATCTTATTTGTTGATCAACAAGTAATGAGATGTCAAGTGTACCTAAGAGATCTTTTGATGAATCTCGTGGCTCTAGACTCAATAGTGCGTTTTGGTTTTCTGGCGGAGACTAGGGAGAGGTCTCCTTCTTCAATACTGGGGATCTCTAAGAGAAAGCCAATAGTTTACGTAGGGTTCCTGTGAGAATGAAACAAGCTTCATTGAGAGAAACTTGAGTGGCTAAGAAGGTTTAGTGCATGCGTCACTGGGTCCATGACGACTTTTAATCTTCAATACCGGTGTCACTAAGTGACAACCAAGTAGCATATGAATTGAACCTGTATGCGCCTAAGTTGAATAATTTGGAGGCTATTTCTTTTCACCCTTTTCTTTGCATTTCTTTTAATTCTTCAACTCCTTCTTTCTCCGATTCTCATTTTCTCCTTTTTATAATCGTACCTAAGGACTTCTAAGTACTAACTATTTGTGATGTCCTTGGGTAGATCCTCCAACTCTGGCGGATCATAGGATGGTTATTCCTAACCTTAGTCACCTTATAACTCCATGACTAACCTATGTTGCCATTAAAACGGTTGTGAAGAATCTCTCCCTAATGAAAATCATGTTTGTGCTTTAGAGTTTTCACATGTGAAATATGCAATGTGGAGGAAAGCACGCACATTTAGAATTGATCAACTCAAGATAGACAATCCCCATGAGACACGGTTACGTTGCATAGTTAAAGAGTTACATTGTCGCCTTTAGGTGACAACTAGCTCTAATAACTACCTTGAAGGTGTAGACAAACCTCGAAAGGTTGTCATACCCGTCGAGTTCATGTCTACCAAGAGTTTCTCGAATGGTACATTCTACTCGAACAAGTCCTTTGCGAGACACGTTTACATTACTAGCGAACTAGCTTGAAATTATTACCCGTCCAGACAAGTCTTTTCGAGTTACTAACAGGTTTAGTACCGTCAATTCGTTGGTTAAGTCTATTACACAAAGATTCATTTGCATTTACACAACATATTTCTTATCACATAATTTTCTCCCCTTAAAAATGGCATATAAAATGTTATTTTTGAAAAGTTGAGAATAAATATGACCATTTCGAGTGTTGCGGAAGATGACCACTATGAACAATTTGTGAACAAAGTTTTAATGCAAATACTCCCCTCAACTAGTGATATAAGCGGTTGAGGTTTTGAAAATCATATGGGAAGTACTTGTCCTTTTGAGCAAAACCTTGAAAAAATGAAAGGTTTAATAGGTTTTACTCAAAATAAGAAGCTTTCGCTCCTTTTATAAGGATTGTGGTACTAAAGCGCACCACATGGTCCTTTCTTGACAATTACGGGTTGTACAATCGTTATGTGTGCACAAGCCATTAGACATATATAATCACACATCCAAATTTATAATGAAAGAACCAAATCAAGGGTACCAGAAGTGCCGGTGATGTCGCCAGAGTGCGAGCAGGCGTTGATAGCGGTGATGTTAATCTGGGTGACCACCAACAAAGCTTTCAATGTTTCAGGCGATCCTTGAAACAACCTTTCATCAATCATTCGATGATCCTCCTCACATCCTTCTATCACGAGAATTCCATCGCTTAGGAGACCCAATCTTTTGACGTATGTCCTTCAACCTATATGCCATTCCGCCCCAACCATCTTCAAAGTGTGATCCCCAAACTTGTGAAGTTCACTACACGCCATTAAGCAATTTCTTTGTAGTTCACTACGTAAACGATGCCGAAAGGTTTGTTGATGAGTGTATATTGTGAGAGTTGGTTGATGTCGGGAAGATCTAGGCGAGGTGGTGTGAAGTTGACACGGTGCGATAAGATTCAAGCGCCGGTGAAGATCTTCTACACGTTCCTTGATGACTATGCGTCGATGAAGATGAGCAATGACTTGATGAATTCACGTTGTACCGGTTGAAAATTGTCTCATGCGACCTTGTACTTTGGCAAGGTACATGTCTTCGATGTCGTTGATAGACAAATTCTCAAAGTCGACCTCGAGAGAATGCATAATCTTTTCATCTTGTCGTTTAACCATGATATTCTTTAGGAAAGTGTAGTCCCACTTAGATGAAAGAACAACGTGTTTGATGGCAACGATATCCTTAGTCTTGAACACCGCATGTTGAGACTTCGAACTGACGACTTCTATAGTAGATTCTTGGCGTTGCCCGCCAATGATGAATCCCGTACATTGCATCTCGGTCATATGCTTCCACTTTGTCGAGAACAAGTGATTGCACGTTCCTCGATGGCTATGCGATTTGAGTATATGGCTGCAGGAAATGGAAGTGTCAAAGATGTAGCGTATTTCCTTGATCCATCGCCACCATGTAGAAGAAATTCAAGTCTTTGTTGAAAAATATCGAATGGAATCCTAGGTTCGGTTGTTTGGCCAATTGTTGGTAGAGGTTTTGACCGATCGATTGTAATATGGAGGGTTGTCCCGTTTAGTAAAGTCGACGTTTGCTTTCGGGTTGAGCCAATCCATGTTGTTAGACATAGCTCGAGCAATGTTTTCAAGGTGATATTCAACCTCGATGGCACTTTCGAGCTATCTTTTAACAATTGAAAAGCTTCATTCTTGATTCGCCTCAACTCGGATTTCGTCATCTTCTTCACATGGAACTTTTCTTGCATAAGTTTAGCATGCTCCAATGTATTACCGCTCACCGATCTTGACCTTCTTGAGGTAGGGAGTGTTGTTAACAAGTGTGAGAACCATTCAAATTCTTGATTTTATCGTCATCTATCCATGATACGACGTCGGTTTGAGGCGCCTTCTTCTTCTTTTGTGAAGGCCTAGATGAGGATTCGGTTTCTTAACTTGTTTGGGAGAGGTGGGTTGTTGTAGGGCTCAAGGACCTCTTCATCGTCACCACCCGTGTACTCAAAGTGATCACCGGTTTTCGAGTCGGGGTGGTAACTCGGAATCGTCACGAGGTTTATTTGTAGAAGAACGAGGAGGAGACCTTTGTTGAGTAGGAGTCCGTTGGAGAGGAGGTAACATAGAAGATGATTCACGGACTTCTTCGACGTTTAGCTTTATCATGCTTATCCCGATCCTTATCTTCATCATCTCTAGGACGTTTAGACTTTTCCGCTCGAATCTACATGCTTCTTTGAGTTGGTAGTCCGCAATGCTTGAAGCAGCTTTCCTACCTCGAGTAAATGTCCCGGATCGTTTAGACATTTGTGTGACAAGCTTGGCCACCAATTCATTATCCGAGAAAACTACAGGATCGATGGATTGATTGTGACGGTTAAAGGTGTGGATCTTATAGTTTGCTTGGCTATCGCATAAGATTCGGATATAGTTGTCGGTAAACATCTCCTTTGTGACTTTAGGAATGATATCCGAAGGTACTTGTTAGTGTAACCTTCGATCATTTCGTTCAGTTCCTCTTGACGATGACTTTTCATGAATTCTGAATAAACTTCCTTTCTTCTTGCATCTTGTCATTCTCATCATGTAGATATTGTATTTGGTGATTGAAAAAGTTCGACTTTTGTATAACATGTCTCTTCATTCGACTTGTTTGACATCTTTCACAATTCTTTCATGAGCATGAGAAATCCAAGATCGAGGTGGTTTCTTCACAGATTTGGATGTTGATTTGGTTGATTTCTTTGATGGTGGTGGTGATGAGTGAGATGAAGAGTCGATGAGGATGAGACATGAGGAGACTCGGGGTCCTAGGCGGTTCGAAGTTTTCTTCGTGATCGTGTAGGACTTTCGAGCGACTTGTCATAATCAAGATCTTTATCTTTCTTAGACTTCTCGGTTTGTGTTTCTCAAACTCATATTCGATAGTATCCTCCACAAGCTTTTGTTGTTGCACAAGATTGGTGGCACCAGATCCCTATCGGGTCGATTAACCGCATCGGGATCGGTGAAGAGTGGCAACACCACTTGATCCTCGGGGCCACCCATTTGGTCTTTTGCAAATTCTTCAACCTTTTGAAGGTGTCGACGATTTTAAACTTCTTCCGTATGATTTATCTAGTTGCTCTTCATCACTTTCGAGCTCTCTTCATATGGCACAAGTGTGAGTCTTTCCTTTCCTAGGTCACTTGAGGACCGGGAGGTTTTGGTACTAATGGAATGTCATCCTTGCGGTTTGAGTATGTAATCTCTTCATCGATCGGTACCTTGAGTCCTCGCCCACAAGCTTTCTTTGCGGTTCGGTGTGGGAATAGGTTCGACTTCCTTTACGGAACAATCCTTTACGAGGAGGATTCCTTTGGGAAGCTTCCTATAACTTTCGAACTTATCGCACTTCCAAGACTTCCTCTTACGGTTCTCCGAGTAGGAGTTCTGAAGGTTTTCATCAAGATGACCGACTTTGCCTTCTTTTATCGCTACTAGATACCTTTTGTACGTTTCAAGCTTCTTGAGTTATTTAGATAGAAGGTGATCGAGCAAGACGACACCATGCTTCTTAGTTGTCGATTCCTTGATTACGATAGAAAGGATAGGTTTGGACAACAAGTCATGATTGTCGGGGTCATTGAGCCTCATGGGATATCGTGATTAAGTCCAAGTGCTCTGGATCAAAATTTTTGTATATCGACATAGGGAATCTTTGAGCCAAGCTTCTTGTGAAATAGCATCATGTCCTCCCATATCGATTGCTTCGATTTCGATGTCCTTCTTATTGATCAAAGACCGAAGATTTGTAGTTCCATGAGCTTTGGATGCTCATAACCACCGTCACGACCGAAAGCAGACTTGGTAATGATGATGTAGAGGGTTCTCCACGGTTGAGGAATGTTCTTAAGCTCACGTGAGAATGCTTAGTAACAATCCCCGAAACTTCATCATAGCCAATGTCAAGAAGAAATTGTAGAACTATCTCTTCAGTGGGTGTGGCAAAGAAGTCGGTAGCCTCGATTTCGTGAATGAGAAGAACAAACTGTAAGTCATCATGAGTGATGGTGACTTGTTTGTGATTAAGTGTCACATCGCGACTTTGACTCGTGATCCTCTGCATAGAATTCGAATTGTCGAATGTAGATTTCACGAGCAGAGAGCAGTGTGAGAGCATGTTCGGTATGGATGATTCCTTAGAATATCCACAACAATGAGACAAGAAGATTACGAGCATGTGAGGGTTTCAAAGTCAACCATGAGGTTATTCTTTCTAATCTTTCTCGGATAGCCATTTGGGAAGATATCGACAATAGTGAGAACCTCGGTGCATCCACATTCATTTGAGCGACCATGTCGTGATCTCGAAATAACATTAGCCAAAAGAACCAACATATCGAAAGACATAATGTTAGTCAACGAAGGTTTTATTGTCTAGTTATTGAATGTACGGTGTCAATGATTGTTCTGAGTCCTAAGTCACTTGTTTGTCCAATAGTTTAATGACGCCGTGAAATGTTTCGTGAGTTAGTTAACTTTAAGTTTTAAAGTTTATGTTATCACTTATTGTTCACATCATATCAAACGATTAAGTTTATTAGTGACATTATTGGATTCGTGACGATATGATTAGTTTATTTACAAGTTTGTACACGTAACAATTCATAATGAAGGTCAATCGAGGCTTAAGCGTAGATTTGGCAAAGTTAAGCGTAAACAGAGATGATATACGCGTGAGCGAAAGCTTACGCGTGGGATCCTAACTCACGCGTAAGAAAAGTTACGTAGGAAAGGGGCCTTATGCGTGGGGCTTACGCGAGGCGTATAAAGACCTTACGCGTAAGGCTTACTCGTAAGAGTAGACCTTATGCGTGAGTCATTTGTTTCGCATATCCTTCATAGGATACGCCGTGGTCCCATTGTAGAACCTTATGCGTAGTAGTTACGCTGTAGGATTTCTCTTACGCGATAATTCCTCACGCGTAAGGTAATCCTTATGCGTAGAGTAACAATCAACCTTGATTTCAGTTTTACGAGTAACAAGCACGAAATAAAACATCATAACATCAATTTTGACACTTAATATTCATTCTAAAATCAAATTTAAACATAGTTACTCATTTAAACATTTACGGTAGAAACACATATGCGTAGGTCAAAACCCTAAGGGTTATGAATTACGATAAGAGTTCTAACCATGGATTATGCACCAATTCTTTTTCGGTAGGTCATTGATGTTATAAGAGTCTAATAACCAAGTTATAACATCTAAATCGTGATGAATCAAAAATACCCAAACTTTAGAACTTTAAACCCTAATTACTAATTCGAGTAAATCGGTGTTTACGGTAGTTATAGAACCCGGAAATCTTCAATTCAACACAACATGAACATTACCCAATAACCTTTTGACCAAAATCATTCGCATTTTAAAATACCCAAAATTTCGCATAAACCCTAATTTTCAAAATCATTCAATTCGAAGTTTACGGGTTTGTTTTGAGGATAGAAAACATATCATTGATGTCATTAAAACATTTTGACATTATCTTTTAACCACAAACACATAACACATGATCATGTGTTCTTACGCATATGCGAAGAACACAAAATCAACCATATAAGTAGATTTGACCGTTGGATTCATTTGAAAATCAAAACCAATGTTTAAAAACATGTTACAAACATTAAAACACTTAAAATTTATGTTCAAAACTTGGTTTCGAGTGAATTCTTTTAGGATTAGATAGGTTAGGTGAGTAATAAATATGAAGTGATAAGTTAGGTGGAAGTGGTTTTATTAAAATGACTTTAACATTTTGATGCTTTTGGTCCCTCCACCTTTTCCTTTTTCATACAAAGCCATTTAACTTCCATTTTGGTTACCAAACAAAGATTTTGAGAAAGAAACTTGACGACACTCCCCTCGACTTAAGAAATATTGAAAGGTTATTAATTTTAGTCCGAGGAGTGTTGTAAAACCGTAAAAGTTTACCACCATTGATAAAAGAAACAACCGGGATTTGATAACATGCAAGTACGGATGTTTTGAAGCAGTTAAGTGATACTTTTCTCCCTCAACACTTGATCGTAAAAATACTGAATTTTGAAAGATTAAAGTGTTGATGGAAGAAATGTACTTGCCATGTTTAGAGAAAATAGATTAGAAGAATATTTTTGTTGTTTTATAAGATTTTATATTTTGTATTTTGTTTTGAAAAATTATTTACAAAAGATGTTTTGGTGTTTGACATGTTTTAAGACTATTTTAAGAGGTCATCCAATTCCTCTTGAGTCAAACACCTCATACCAATCCGTGGATCAACTCATTAAACCTAGCGGGAGGCAAGGCTTTGGTGAGAAGATCGCCAATTGGTATTCGTACCACAAAGTATAATTCAACGTACTGCTCCGCGTGGTCCTTGATGAAATGATAGCGAAGATCGATGTGCTTTGATTTCGAGTGTTGAAGCGAGTTGCACGAGATCGCAATGGCACTCCGATTGTCGCAGTACATCGGGATTCTTCAAATACGTAACCATAGTCTTTGGGTTGTGTTCTCATCCATATGACTTGAGCACAACATGCGAACATGGCTACATATTACGCTCGGTTGATGATAGCGATGTACAATCTCGCTTCTTTGATTGCCAAGACACCGGTTTATCACCAAGAAATTGTAGAGCTCTCAAGTACTTTTCCTTGAGTCTAAGCATCCTGCGTGGTCGTCGTCAAAAGCGATTAGTTCAAAACCGAATCCTTAGGATACCGGATCCCAAGTTAATGGTTCCCTTGATGTATCGGAGGATTCTTTTAGCCTCGAGAGGTGGGTTTCGGTTGGTCGCGATCGATAACGGGAGCATAGATAAGCAGCAAATACAATATCAGTCGCTAGGTGTTAGATACATGAGAGACCCAATAATACTTGGTATTTGGTAGGGTCAACTAATTTCCCATGTAAATCAACGTCTAGCTTCTTGGTATGAGTCATTGGTGTGGCATAAGTATCATAGGTTTTCATTCCAAATTTGTTTAACAATTCAAGGGCATATTTGATGACTCAAGAAAATACCACGGGTGATTGATGAACTTGTAATCCTAGAAAGAATGAGTTCACCCATCATGGACATTTCAAAATTTTTCTTCATTAGTTTTGCAAAAGCGATTGAAAACTTTTATGTGTAGACCCAAAATGATGTCATCCACGTAAATTTGAACAATTAAGATATGTGCCCCGTGATATTGTATAAAAGAGTTGGGTCAACCGAACCTTTGGTGAAATTATTAGCAATGAGGAAAGATGATAGCTTATCGTACCATGCCCGAGGGGCTTGTTTGAGACCATAAAGAGCTTTATTCGGTTTGTAGACATGGTTCGGGCACTCGGGATCAACGAATCCTTCGGGTTGGTGACATAAACCGTTTTTTCGGTTGTCCGTTGAGAAACGCAGTTTTGACATCCATTTGAAAGACCGTCATATTCATATGAGCCGCGACGCGAGAAATATCCGAACGACCTCAAGACGAGCAACCGGAGCAAAAGATTCTTCAAAGTCTATTCCTCTTCCCGGCGATAACCCTTAGCAACTAGGCGTGACTTGTTTGGATTACATTTCCTTCAAAGATCAATTTGTTTTTCCAAATCCATTTGAGACCAATGACGTAGACCCCTGTTGGTCTTTCAACCATTCCATACTTCAAGACGTTTGAATTGGTTGAGTTCTTCTTGCATGGATTCAATCCGGTTGTCTTTTGTCATTGCGTCTTTAATGTTTTAGGCTCAGATTGGCAGACGGTGAGTGCATAAATGCAATGTTCACCATCTCGTGAAGACGTTGTCTCGTAACGATCGGTTGATTCGGGTTGCCAATAATATTAGCCGAGGATGGTCTTTTGTCCATCGATGTGTAGGGTTGATGTTGGTATACATTGTGCATATTACGAGGATTCAAATGGTTTGTTGAAGATTTCGCGACATCCGTGCGGCAGATCTCATTAGCAAACGGGTTAAAGAACGCATTTGGATCAAAATCGCAGTGGGGGTACATCATTCGAATATCATCACCGTTCATCATTGTTGAAGCGGTGTGTTCAAGCTGTTGTGTTGGAGTCAATTGGTGTAGGTGCATCTTCACGACAGAGTTGTTGTAGCAGTGTATCGTATAGGAATATTATCATGTTATGTAGCGGAAACATCGGATACACCGAGCACGTTCATCAATATCGTCACTAAACGAGGAGCAAATAACCTTTCCATTTGTTGACGAGTTAGGCGGGGCTTTGTTCGGTGATGATGGGGGTTGAGGAAGTTTAAACGGTTGTGTCCGGGTTCTAAGTTGTTATACTCGAAGCCATTTCCGTGAGTTCATCAAAATGAGCATGAATCGTTTCCATCACTGCTTTGTATGACGATTCGCATCCGTAACCTTTAGAATTCTCACAATATCCAATAAAGACTCCAATGTCGACTTTGGCTTTGAGCTTTCCAAAATCATCACGATCATTATTCGGATAGCAAAGGGATCCAAATACATGAAAGTGTTTGAGATTCGGTTTATGGTTGTGGACAAGCTCGAAGGTGTTTTGTTGTGGCGTTTGTGATCATAGAACGGTTTTGAGTATAGCATGCGATAGATACGACACGCCCATAAGTAATCTGGAAGTTTAGCATTGATTAACATTGTTCTTGCACTTCCACTAACGTTCGGTTTCGTCTTTCAACAACTCGTTTTGTTCGGTGTCGTGCAATAGATGTTTGATCTTTGAATTTCCACTTTCTCATAGAATTCACGAAGGGTTTGGTTAACAAATTCGGTTCCTTTGTGCATTCGAATTCCCGACGGTGTTGCGGAGCTGAACCTATATTTTCGTGAGAAGGTGATGATCATTTGTGGAGCTTGGTCTTTGCTTCAAGAAAGTAGACCCAAGTCCATCGTGAATAGTCATCAACAATTACTAAGATGTAGCGTTTGCCATTGATCGTTTGCACGCCGCATCGGGCCACACAAATCCATGTGAAGAAGATGAAGCACATGTTGAGAGTGTTCCACCTTTGAAGGAAAATGAGCACGAGTGCTTTTCCCTTGTTCACGGTGAGCAAAGGTGATCTTTTGAATACCGAAATCGTGGGAGACCTTCAACTAGTTTGTGTCGAGCAAGGTTGGTGATGGTTTGAAAGTTTAGATGTGAGAGACAACGGTGCCATAGCCGAGATTTTGTTGATGTTGCCTTTGAAAGTAAGCGGATGGGAGATGAAGCAACCATGTCTTGCATAGAGATAGTGTAGAGACTAGAATTACGCGAGCGGACATAAGGTCATTTCCTTGTAGATCACGAATGAAACAAGTTTTCTCCACGAAAGCAACCTCCAAATCTCCATCACAAAACCGACCACGAAAGCAGTTATGACCGAGGCCTTCCACATAGTAAACCCTGGCGATTTCGATGTTCCCATTGACATAATCTCCGTAGCCCATGATAGTGCTGAGTGATCATTCCCAAACCGACGGTGTCAATGAACTTTTCAATAAAGTTTGATAACAGTTTAAGGTTGCTGTCATGTGTCGGGAACATCCGCTATCAACAATCCAGAATGATGATGTATCACCGCATTACATACATTTGCGACACGGATGGAATAGAAGTAGATGTGGAACCCGAAATGTTAGTGGGTTCAAGCGTATATATGAGACATGCACACATTAATGACTTTAGGCATCCATTTAAATTCTAGTGTGTTATATATCCATTTCGCCATCTATAACTACTCTTTGCTTTAGTCTTAGTGAATGCACTAGGTGGTACTACATTCTTAGGAGGTGAAACGGAGCTCTGTGGACAAGAATGTTTGCATTAGAATCTAAAGAAGGCGGTCTACCAAGCACGGACTTAGAATGATTAGTGGGCCTAAAGGTATTCGATTCTTAGGATTCCGTAAGCGAGAGATTATAGCTTTAGCAACACATTTGTCATGACAATCGAATTCATACTTTTACGACAAATAACACAAGGTGCATCGATCGAATATCAAAAGTGCTTAAAGGTTTAGCATTCGTTACATCACTATTTCTATTACATTTGCCGATTTAACATCTATAGTGGAAGCAACGTGAGTCTTATTCATAGTCCTAGGGTGTTCTTCACTTTAGCATTCCTTATTGATCTTTTCTTAGGTCGCAACTTCCTATTCTTTGATTGAGTGCTCTAGGTGTGAAGTGCGGACGTTTGGAAAAGACGCAACTATTCATGTTTCAAGAGAAGGAAGCACGTTAGCAACTTGTGATTTGGCGGTAGGGATTCTAGGTGCACGATTACTAAGTGTGTTGGTGCTAATCTCTTAATGATGGTTGGCGGAAGTTGTTCATACTTTCCTAACATTTCTCTTAGCTTAGAGATAGTGTGAATCAAATCTTGATTTTCGGACCGAATATTACCAAAGAAATTCATGACTTCTCTAGTGTGAGCAAGATAGTGATCAAGTTCGTTTGATGCTTCATGACGAGTCTTATTGAGTAAATCAAATATGACACCATATTCTGTTTAACGTTTACAAGTTCTTGTTCATATTTTGAGATTTGACTTTTCAAAGACACGTTTTGATCATCCAGCTTGCTCAATTTTAGGATCAAAAGATTTTGCACTCAATCGAGCGATTTTCTTTTGAAAACTAAGTTGATGATTGTGAATATCTTTTCACACCAATGAAGACGACGTTTTGCATTGTAAAGTTCATTAAGTAATTGTTTATTTTCACTTTTAAAGACTCGATCCGAAGCACATTATCAAGATTCTCAGATTACCACGAGTCAACATTATCGCCAGAGATATAATCGGATGCATGTGGCAAAGAATAGAATAACACAACATTATGGATATCAAAGACAGATAACATCTTCCAAGAGTCGATCAACATCTTTTCTCAACATTTTCTTTTGCGTTTAGTATTAGAAATAGATGTTTCAGTTTTCTCAAAACGACCTTCATCACTCCAAGTTCCTTATGAAAATCCTTTTCCCAAGCTAATGCACAACTTTTCAAATTTTTAAAATTAGGTAAAAGATTTTCCGAAAAATGTCACTTTGTTCTCGCGCAAAGGCGATTGAAAGTGTTGAACTTTGATTTCAAATGATGTTCTATCTCATGTTCTAAAGTTTTGAGGTCGACCATGAAAATATCAAAATATCTAAGAATTTTTCGATTTTCGTGGTTTGAGTTTACTTCATCGATGGAAGGTAAAGGACCATAAATTTGTGCATAACGGTTGGGGATTAACATTAGAAGACTCGGTGTTTTGATGATAACCCTTGGTGTGTTAGAAGAATCCGTTGGTGTGTGAAAGTGACCGGTTTTGAATAATTAAAAGGTTTGTTGTAAACAACCGCTTTTAATTTTGATCGACTCTCGTCTTACGCATCTAATTCCTCTTGACGATGATATTCAACAACACTCATAACAAGATCATTAATTTTATATTACGCTTTGGAAACTTGTGATTTGGTTTGAATGTTTTGAGTGAAAGCTTTGGTTTGTAATCACTAGATTTGGTCCATATCCTTTTGGATTGGGTTTTAAAGTAAACTTTTCAATAGTCACATTCTTGATTCACCATGTTTGTAAACAATGCTTTTAAACTCTTTAATTTTGTTTTGCAAGCCAATAATTTCTTCAAGAAGCTCATCTACCCGATTCGTTGAATGCTTTTGTATCGGAGGCTGTTTTGACAATTTAACAACTCGGCCTTAGCTTTTGATTTTCCAAGGTGAGAGCATTAATTTGCTTTTATGTTCATGTTTCGATTGTTCTATTTCGGACAACAAAGCATTCTTCAAGCGGCTAGATCACGATCGTCTCTCTAAATATTTTTCGCTTTGATGAGATTTAGCAAAGCGGCTTCAAAACCTTTTTCACGGTTTCTTGAGTTTTGAAAAAGTTGAGTTGCATTTGTAAGCATTCAAAATCCTTGGTTAACAGTGCATTTTGCTTTTAAGTCCTTATTTAATGCATAACATTCCTCCATTTTGATTTGATGGTCTTGAATTAAACGAGCAAAACTGGATGAGGCAACATTCGACTTGTTCAACGTGAGTCACAACATGATCATTATTTAGATCCTCAAGTACAACCACGAGTCAATTTGATTATCAAAGGAAACCATAAGGTCATCTTGATCGTCAAATGTAACTCTGAGTTAACTTGAAAATCGTCGAATGAGATGTAGATGACTCATTTTGAGCGATCGATCCGTGCTTGGATTCAAATATTGGCGGAGATATTAGTTCGAGATATGATGATGGTTTGTTCGGTGCACGAGACAAGCCATCGATGTCATACTATTGGGCTGTTTCACTCATGTGTAACTCATGCATATTAGCCATCAACATAATAAATTGCATTGGCCCGAAGTCCTCCATATCATCATCTCGAGTGCGCATCCGCCATAAAGCTCGTTCTTTGTTTGTGAGAGATCCACCGACTTCATCCTTAAGAGCCAAAAGAAGAGCCTCTTTGAAGTAAGCACGCGCCTAGTCCTTGGCTTTGGGCATGCATTAGCCAGTGTCCTTCTCATTGCGGTTGTAGCATCGAAGACCATTCAACCCATTCGAGCCTTTCCTGTTCCACCACTTGAGCTATGTTGTTATTCCTACCCATAGCATTAAACCCTTGACCACCTCTCGATGAGTGTGTAAAACATCATCATTTTAGTCAAATGAATCGCAAAACGCCTAAAATGCTCGTAAATGCATCAAAATATCGAAAATATTCCAAAATTGCATTTTATATGTTTCGGATGCAAAATGTTTAAAATCGATGAAAATGAGCAAAGTTTGCATAATTGGCGCTTCACCCCCAAGTTTCTAAAATTGTCAAAAATAGTCCCTGAGTCAAAATTTCAAAAGAAAAGTCACCAAAGGTCCTTTTAAAAATCATAAGTTGTCAAAATTAGTCCTTTGGTGAAAAATATCAAAAGTTTGAGAAAATTACAAAAATGGTCCTCCAAGTTTGAAAATTGGCAAAATTGGCCCCTGGAAAATTGGAAAATGGCAAAATTGGTCCTTGTACTTTTTGAGATTGTCATTTTCAGCCCTTGGAAACAACTTTGCAATATTGGCGCTCGTCCTCCCATTTCAAAAATTACACTTTAGGTCCCTATGTTATTAACTCTTTACAAAACCTTTTGGACCTTAAGTCTAATTGTGACCCCTGTCACTTACAATTTGTGAACCCCTTGATTATTAAACACCGGTCAAACAAGCTACAAATAAACACCCTTGGCGCCAAGATTGTCTCCTCCCCACTTGGTGCCTCGCAACACCGCCACACAACCACCCCATCCCTTATCTTCTCCTTGTTCCCCTCCTCTCCTACACTCCAAGATGCATTTAATGCACTTTCTCCCAACACTCAACCCCAATCTGTCAAATAAGTTTTCCGCCAAAAATGGATTTAATGGCCAAGATCACATCTCTCATCCAAGGGTCGAAAATGGTGGAACCGTCAGAAGAGAGAGAAATGAAGATGGGTATAAAAGAAAGGAGAAAGAAGCAAGAAGAGTAGCTAGTTTTATTTATTTTCTTTAAAATGTCGCTTTATTTATAAATTTCTTAGCTTTAGTGATAATGTTGTAATCTTTGTTTTAATGTATTAAACTAAGTTGTTTTACAAGTGCAATCCAGTTTTAAGTGGTAATTCAAGGTTTTAGTGCCATTTCATGTTTCCTAGTTCACTGTTGCAATTTTTAATCTTAAAATCTTATGTGTAAGCTTTCAGTGGCTTGTCTTTAATCTCAACAAGCTTGTATAAGCTTATGATAGCTTTGTACAAGCTTAAATTCAAGATTTAAGTAATTTTGGTTCATAGTCAATAAAAGTCAATTGTTGGTACAAATTGGAATTGGAAATGGTTACCGTGTTGCACTGATTTGAGTTGGAAATGGTTTAATACATTGATTTTGGGTTCTGGTTTTGGCCTGAATAAGCTGGACACAGTGGTTAGTAGTTTCTCATTTTCAAGTTTCAAGTCAGTTTTTGCATTTTATGGTTATAGGTGTATCTGTGATCTTTACTAGTTTTAACCTTGTTAACATAGTTGTATTATAGTCATATAATCTCGGTTGATCCATAATCTTAGCTAGTATAGTGTTTAGTTTCATTTAAAGCTCAAACAACAAATACAAGGGTGTTTGGATTTCTGCTTAAAACTGCCTTAGAGGGTTAGTCATTGATAGAGTCTTGTTGTGATAAGTTTGATAACCTGATTTGAGCTCATATCTGTCTTATTTAGGTGCCTGCACATGTCCATAGTCAAAATTTTATGCTAACTGTCTTAACTGTGCAACTGTTGAGAATTTTGCAAATCCAATTCTTGTTTTGTGTTCCAAATACCTAGATTTAGCTTGTTCTAGTTTTATTACATCATATTACTTCATTTCCAGGTCCTTAAATCCAGATCAAAACTCAAGAAAGTCAATCTTTCGGTTTTGCTTAAAAAGTCAATTGCACAAAACCAGTTTTGGCTAAGATAGGAGGAATTTTATTGAACTCATTTCTTAGCCAATTTCAATGAAACTAGTGATTTTAAAAAGTCATCCTGGTCTAATTTCTTATGGGTATTTTAGCAGATTTTTGTAATTTTTTCTATAAGCTCAAACTAGCTTATCCATATGGTCTTAAGTGCCCGGCAGGCACCGCTGATTATTCGCATGTGGCTCGAGGTGTTTCCTTGGCTTGTACAAAGCTTAGTCTAGCTTCTCCAAGTCGAGCTTTGGTTTGCATGGTCTTACCCAGTCCTCTAGAGGTTCCAATTTGTAGTTTTCCTTTTCACTATTGTAGTGCTTATTATTCAAATTTAAAGTAGACACCCTAGATAATCGCTTTTAGCTTATAGCTCTTACATCAAATCTGTACTAGCTTGATATCCAGAGGTTAGGGCTTGTTTAATCTTGTTGCATTTTAGTTCCTTTAGCTTATAGTAGCTTCTGTTTTGGTTTGGTGCCTTTTGGATTGCATTTGCTACTTCAAAGTGCTTATTTATAAGCACTTTGGACATCAGTTCCTAATTTCTCCATTCAAGCACCTGTTTTTCTATTTTTCCTAGCTTCCTAATAATATTTTAGACTTTTCCTGAAATTTTCAGATTTTTCCAAGCTTGTTTGCTATTTTTCTTAATTTAAATCACTTTTTAGCACTTTTAAATAGCATTAAATACAATTAATTGAGAAAAGGTTCAAAAAATAATTTTTCATTTTTCTTAAGTTTAGATAAATATAAAAAGTCAAAAAATATTTTTCCCTCTTTTCTTAGTTAAATTTGTATCTTTAAATAATTTAAGTAGTTTTATTAGTTTAAAATTCCTAGAAAATAGAAAATAATCGAAAAATACAAAAATAGTTTTGAAAATTCTCTTTGATATTTTAGACTTTTCAATTCATAATTTTATTTTTCTAGCTTTGTTTCCTAATTTCTTGTATTTTAGGTAATTATTTAATAGTTAAAATAGTTTTAATTAATAATAATTAATTAATTAGTTATAAAAATAATTTTCTTTTCTTAAAATTTTCTTTCATCATTAGGATTGTAAAATGTATTTTCATATTTTTAGGACTTTTATTTCTTAAATCTCACTTTTATTTTGTACGCTTTCGTTATTTTATTTAAACGCACGTTTTAGGTTTTAAACGCTCATCACTTTAAATATAGTGATAGCGCTTATTTAATATCTTTATCTTTTAATTTTCTTAATTTGCATTTAAGTCGCTTTATTTTATAAACTTTTCGTGAGTGTAATATTCAATCCTAATCTTTCTCGATCACTATCATTAGTGATCAATCTATGTGTCGATCAAGTGTTTGCACACCATTGAGTCTCCGTGGGACATAACGACCCGGAATTCATTGTATTCTCCGATCTTCATTGTATTTGTGCTTAAACTGTTTTAAGTCTGTTACGGTGGGCCATTCACAAGTGGTCACCGTGATTAGACTTGACGGTTTTGCATGATCAACCTCCCATTCGACGACCATAACCACGATTTCGAACTTCAACTCGTCCATTGTTCACAACAAATGATTCGTGTATTGGATGAGGAACGAATATGATTGTTGGATTTGTTGGTATAACGGCTAAAAGCATTAGCAATCATAACAAATCCCTGTTGCAATGCTTCGAACGGATCGGATTCCTCATTAGTTTGACTATGCAGGGCTTGATCATTATTGTTGTTGTAAGGAACCAATTGATTTCTTTGAGGTTGCTGTGATTGATCGTTTGGTGTAACTGAGGCAGTTGGTTGAGTTGCTTGTTGAGGAGGATAACTTTGTTGAGCTTATAAGGCAAGTTGTTGATTGTCCGGATGTGTAGGTGGAGCAATTTGAGCACGGAGAATCCTTTCCCGATCAACTTCCTTTTCATGAGGCTTCAGTGATCGTACAACAATCCATATGTAGAATGATGCATATTCTTCGCTTGACGGAGAAAATGACATACTTCTCCCATTCGTGACCAAGACTACTCAGAACTTAGTATTCACCGCAATTCTTGGCATGATGATGTTGTGTTTATCCAAATCATTGATGATGTCCGAAAACGATGATGATAGGACTCTAGTGTCTCTCCATGTTCAATCATGAAGTGTTCATAAGCCAAGTAAATTTTGGATTCCAAATCCTCCCGATTGAGTACCGATCCTTCCATAAGAAGACGAATATGATCCCACATTTTTGTGCGTCTTTTGAGCATCAACACTCACGAAGAATTGGGTTTGGTAATCCTAAGAGGATATATTCCATTGCAAGTTCATCCGCTTCATAGTGTAGAAGTTCTTGAGGATTCAAGTCCTGTAATAAAGAGTAATGTTCGCTTGTTCATCTCTTGGTGGAATGGCATTTGGATCTCCGGCACAATGACGAGAGGCATCTCAAATGGACCTTCCAAGATAACCTTCTTTAAGAACTTTCCATGTGGCTTCTTCGATCACAAAACCTAAAGAACCTTATCACCCATTGATCGTAGTTTCCGGAGTGAGCATTGCAGTCTATCAAGTGATCCAGCCTCATGAATTGATTGTTGGTCGCTTAAAGCTTCACACATCTTTGCAAACCAAGTGGGTTCCTTCATAGTGTTCCTTGATGGATGTTGATTGAAGTCATTTGTGTAGGGTTGAACTTGAAGACTTGGCGGTGGTTGAACCATTTGTGGTGGAGGAATTGCTCCAAGTTGTGGAGTATGTTGTTGATTAAATTGTTGTTGATAAATTGCTTGTTGTTGATTCCATTGTTGATGTTGTGGACTTAGTTTTTGTTGTCGTTGAGGATAAGTGTAAGGAAATAGTTAGAGTATGGTGGTTGAGACATGTTGAAAACTTGTGTTGGTAAAATGGATCTTTGTAGTCGAATGAACCTTTGATGAAGAAGTATCCTTAGGCGAGAAATCACAATAGCCAAGTAGCACTTATGCGTAAAAACACCAAAGTTACGCCGTAACAATTAGAAGTTACGCAGAGAATTTAGCTTACGCTGTAAGTAAGGAAAAGACGCTAAAGTTATGCGAGACAAAAGTTAGGCGAGAAAGTTAGGCGAGGATTAACTTATGCGTAAGACTAGGCTTAGGCGTAAGAAAATCTTATGCGTAGGATTTCACGCTGTAAGCTTATGCTTATGCATAATTTTAGGTTTTATCTCAAGTGATCTTTTACACTTCACAAAGGCAAAAGATATCCAAAGTCGACGTATTTTCGTGCTTATCCAAGCAAGAAAATACGGAGTAAACCACGAAAACGAAGATCAAACCAAGGAAATACTTACGCGTAGTTTTAGGGTTTCACTACGCGTAGGTTTACTCGTGAATTTGATTATGCTCAAAGATGTTTCTAAACCAGTTTTGTGTGATGAAATAGCTTCAAGATCACCAAATAACACAAGAATGTGAAATTTGATGAACCAAACCTTCTAAAAGCGATTACGCGTAGAACTACACCCACGAATAAAAACGAGTTCAAAACAATGATCCACGATAAAGTTCCAAACTTTTGCCAAAAACGTTAGTTTAACACCTTATAACGTTGAAAGTACAAGAATCTTGGATTAAAAAGTGTAAAAATGCATTTTAAGCTAACTAAAGATATGGTACAGACGTTATCGTGAGACCAAAACTCACTTCAAACAATACGCTCACCCAATTAGTAGGCGATTTATACCATTGTTAGGTCACTAGTTTTACAAACACAAGTAATATAGAAAGAGATAAGGCGATTGAACAAGAACCAAACACACACACACGATAATATAAAGACGGTTATGCGTAGATGTGAGTGAAAGAGAATAACTTGAACAACCAACCTTCAAATGAAGGTTTACAAGAGTATTTATAGGAGGAAAGCTAGGGCAACACTCCTAGTTTCCATCCTTTCTCCTATGGGCTTGGGCCTAAGCTCATGGGCCTTCTACATAAACTTAAGGCTAAAACAAACATAAAGGCCATAATAAGCTACCTATTACATAAGAATAACTAACACTTGAATTATAGTTTAGAGTGATTCCAACACTCTACCTCTCAAGGTAGAGAGTTGGAGCTCATAATAAGATTTTATTTCTCTCACTAAAGTTCCCAACCTATAACTTTCTCTCTAAAACCGTAGTATACGCCTCTTTGATCTTTGGTTTAGTGTGTTTGTGAAATTCAATATGTTACAGGATAGATCTCACATGCCACCTACCAAGAGCTTGTTTGATGTTGGCTCTAGAAGGCTTTCCATCTTCATTGTGAATATGTTTGCATATCACTAAGATGTTCGGCAATACCACAAGGATAATGCGTAGGACTCTAAGATTATATTCTTTCTTTCCACATTGTGTGAAACAGAGAGTCTTCATTGATTGTGTCCTTAATGACATTTATTGATGATCTCGAGGCTTTAGACTCAATTGTGCACATTTGATTCCTATGCGGAGACTAGGAGAGAGTCTCCTTTTCAATATTAACCATCTCTAAGAGAAAGTCGATAGATGATGTCGGTTCCCATGAGAATGAAACAAGTCCTTTTAAGAGGAACTTGAGTAGTTTGGGAAGATGTAGTGCAATGCGTCCTTTGGGTCCATGACGTCTTGTCTTCAATACGGTGTTACCTTAGTAACAACCAAGAGTATATGTATTGAACCCGGTTTACGCCCTAAGGTTGAGATATTGGAGGGCTATTTGATTTCACCCTTTCCTCATTCAATTCTTTTCATTCACAACCCTTCAGTGCATACCGAGACTTCATAACTAGAACCTTGTTGGGTTTATTCCAGTTCTAGTTCTATCTCAGTCCATACTCTTCCCATATCTCACTTTTCCCTTTTTCATCATACCTAAGGACTTCTACACTATCTAGTGGATTGTCCCTCGGTAGATCCCTTCGATTCTGGCGGATCATGGGAACTAATACCTAACCTTATCATCCTTATATCACCATACATAAAGTAAGTTTGGTCGGTCTATTTGGTATTGTTCATCTCCCATTGAAACCAACTGAAAACCATTTGAAAATTAATCCAGATACTTGTGATATATTATCAAGGCATTTTGTACCTGAATTGTTTTTGATATTTTAGAAAAACGGCTCCCCTTCAACAAGTGCAACATATGTTTAAAACCATTTTGGCACATTAAGGCAAGAGGAAGAATTCACTTCTTTTGGTAAATATTTTCTAAAAATATCGACATTACTTTCCCGATCAAAAATCAGTGATTCACATATAGTTAAAGATATTTTCGGGAAAGAATGTGGTTTTCAATAAAAATTGCTCCCCCTCAATATGTGCATCGAGTTTTGAAAGAGTTTTGCACATATTAGGGAAAGCCTGCACTTTGGAATAAATTAATCACGTTTCAATCCCTTTTTGGTTTAAAATAGATGCTCCCCCTTAACATGTGCATGGAAAATTTGAAATCGTTTGGCACATGAATGGAGGAGAGTTTGTTAAACAATTATAAAACCATTTATCGAGTTATCAGTTTAAATCCAATTTAAATCACAAATTCTCCCCCGATCACAATTTTCAAATCATTTAAATTTGAGATCTTTATAGATTTAAATTGTTTTTGAAAGCTTTTGAGAAGAATTGTGACTTGCTTATGAAAACATTTAACCGATAAAGATCAAATCTTCAGACTTTAAACTCCATTGCTCAAACATGCATGAGTATCTTTTGAAAACATAACATTAGCAAAGGTTTTGAATCAATTGTATAAAACATTGTTCATTTTGATTTTCCAAAAGTAAACCTTGCTCATTTACGTACAATTGTTTAAAATACTCTTTTAATTCGATTGAAATCATTCTCCCCTCAATCAATGACACAAGTTGTTGATTGAGAGATAGATTTTGACGGATGATAAGCACAGATGATTTACAAGAATAATAGAGTACGAGGTATTTTCAAAACAATTTTGTTTTCATTGGATGACAAATATTTTCGGAAGAATCATTAGACGGAAAAATATTTGGAAAGAAAATCATTGTCTTTTGGTGACAAATATTTGTTTTAAGAATCGAGCATGAGATATGAAAAATAAGATTAAGCATGGCTCGTTCTTTCTTTTTAAAACGGTTCTTGCTCGAAATGACAATAAACCAACTGTTTTGCTTTCTCCCAATTTTATTTTTTTATTTATTTTTTTATTTTTTAATAAACAATTTATGTACATTCAAGAACATCTAAAACCCGTGACATTCTTTGAATGTCAACACAAAGTCCGTAGATGATATCGAAAAAGAAAAACATGACAAAATAACACTATTTTTGGAATTTTTCAAGATTTTATAATTTTATAGATTTTGAAAATTTTATATTTTCTATTTGCTTTTGTTGGTTTTGTAATTTTGTAATTTGCTTTTGAATAACTATTTACAAGAGATGGATGAAGAAAGACCTTTACCCTCGTCTTCCCTTGAAGACGTTTGAGTGTTTCCGGTTGTAGACTCTTTAGACCAAGTCGTGGAAGGATAAACTCAAAACGTTTTCTAGGAAGAGCTTTGGTGAAGATGTCGCTAATTGGTAGTCGGTCCTCACAAAATATAGTTCCACCACACCGCTCTCCACTTGCTCCTTGATAAAATGATGTCGAATGTCGATGTGCTTTGCTCTTGAGTGTTGAACGTTGTTGCATGAGAGAGCAATAGCACTTTTATTATCACAATCTGAGAGGATTTTGTTGAATTCAAAGCCATAGTCGATAATGGGATCTCATCCATAGGATTTGAGCACAACAAGATGACATGGCTATGTATTCACCTCAGTAGAGGATATAGAAGTACTCATTTGTTTCTTTGAAGACCACTCACAAGCTTATCGCCCAAAAATCGAGCACCTCCGGACGTGCTTGACATGTATCTTGACATCCCGCATGATCAAGATCTTCATAGGTCGTTAGTGACATACCGGTGTCCTTCGGTACCAAAGTCCCATATTTATGGTTCCTCGAGATACCGAAGACCCGTTTAACCGCTTCAAGGTGCTTTTAGTAGGCTTAGCTCGATATCTAGCACACATGCATACAACGAACAAGATGTCGGTCTCGGGCCGTGAGGTACATCGTGATCCAATCATACCGCGATATTTCGCTTGATCTACCATGATCCCCGAGTGGTCCTCATCCGACTTAGTACGCTCTATCATGGGGTGTCAGCAGGTCACAAGAGTCAAATCCAAATTTCTTTAAAATCTCATTAGCATATTTAGATTGATTTATAAAAATGCCTCCGGACTTTGTGAAATTTGTAATCCCAAGAAAATGACATTTGTCCCATCATTGACATTTGAAATTTGGAACCCATTTCATTTGAAAACGGTCACATTCATTGGGGTCGATCGAGGCAAAATAATATCATCAACATAGATTTGAACATGGAATAAATGTTTGCGACTTTACGGTGAACAATGTCGGATCAATGCTCCTTTGCTAAATCCAGTAGATAGAAGAAACTTTGATAGCGTATCATACCATGCCCTTGGACCTTGCTTCAAACCATAAAGAGCCTTCTTCAACTCGATAGACATGATTAGGATGCTCAGATTCACAAAACCTTCGGGTTGGGGCGACGATCGACTTCTTTAAGATCTCCGTTAAGAAAAGCCGTCTTTACATCCATCCGATAGACCACCATGTTCTTACTTTCGACATTAGCCAAGAAGATTACGATTGCCTCGATACGAGCAAGCTGGAGCAAATGATTCTTCAAAGTCAATACCTCCTCCTCTTGTCGGTATCCTTTTGCAACCAATCGAGCCTTGTTCTTTAAAACATCATCATGCTCATCAAGTTTTACTTTGAAGATCCACTTTAGAGCAATGATCATTGCATAGTCGAGCAGTACTAATTCCATACATCTAGTCGATCGAACTCATGAATTTCATCTTGCATGGCATTGAACCATTGTCTTCATTCATGGCGGTTTAACATCTTTTGTTCGACCTTGGATAGTACGGAGTTGAAGAAGCACCATAAGGCATCGATTGCAAGTTGTTTGCAGTGGATCTTGGACGAGAGGATTTCCAATGATGTTGTCCAATGGGTGATCATGTGTCCATTTTCTAAAGTGTTCGTGTGGTTGTTGTTGAGGCTGAAGTAGCAGAGTCGATTTCTCCGATGAAGATGGTTCGATGATGATTCGTGAGCAAATATGTTTTCAAATGGGGCATCTTCGTGGAGTAGCAAAGGATTCTCTCCATCGGGGTGCGAAGAAATTCCATGATGTACACTCGATGATTGATGATTTGTTGATGAGACAGAGTGATCGAAGCAGCGCTTCTTGGCTTAACGACATAGAAACGAAGGGTTAACTTCATTGATGAGGATAGGAGTAGGCTTTGTTGATGGATTTGATGGATCATTAGCAATTAGCTCATAGTGTTCATCAAACATTGGATCAAATAGTTTCTTCAAGTCATCTTCGAAGGAGGTACATAAGGAGTTCTTTGGCGAAGAATCGTATACAAGAGTAGAACCGATGGGACTACTTGATGATGTGGGTCCGAGCGGGTTGTCCCGAGCCATTGGACCGGTCACCATCGAACGTAACGTGAATTGTTTCCATGATATTTCGGCTTCTTTTGTTGTAGATTCGGTATCCTTTTCTCGCTTGGTACATATCCTACAAATATTCCAATGTCCGCTTTAGCTTTAAGTTTGCCTAAGTCTTGGCCCTCATTAGTTGGATAACACAATGCACCAAACACACGAAGGAATGAAAGATTAGGTTTCGATTGTGGACAAGTTCATATGGAGTTTTCCATGAGAAGTGTGAATAAGGGATCGATTTTGAGTATAGCATGCGTGGCAATGGCTTCACCAGAGAAACATTGGAACCTTTGAGTAAATCGGCATTGTTCTAGCGGCTTCCACAAGAGTTCGATTTCAGATTTCAACTACACCGCTCGTTGAGGAGTTCGTGGAACACTTCTTTGATGACCGATTCCAACACTTTCATAAAACTCACTAAGTTGTTTATTAACAAACTCGGCCCATTGTCTGCTCGGATGATTACGAAAGTTTTGTTAAGTCGAACTGCGGTTTGCTTGGTAAGTTTGATGATGATATCGGAGTTTCATCCTTTGTTCTCAAGAACTTAACCCATGTAAATCGATAATAATCATCCACCACAACTAATACATATTTCTTCCCATAAATGTCCTGCACTCTCATGGGTCCACATAAATCCATGTGAATGGTATGAAGAACTTCCATAACTGAGTTTGTAGTTTTGGGTTTGTGGGCATACTTCTTGCTTTTTCCCAATTAGCATGCCGAACAAAGATGATCCTTTTCATACTTTAGTTTAGGTAACCCTATAACTAAGTCCTTTCTAGAAAGATTGTTAATGGTGTCGAAGTTCAAGTGATTGAGACGACGATGCCATAACCATGACTTTGTTTTTGAAGCCTTTGACAACAAGCAGATTGGAGAAGACTTCATCATGTCTTCGATAGAGATTGTGTATAGATTTGAACCACGAGTTCCTCTTAACAATTCCACACCATCAAGTTCTCTAACGAAACAAGTATGTTTTCTAAAAGCCACTTCTAGATCGGAATCACAGAATTGACCAACAGAGAACAAGTTATGACCAAGACCTTCAACATAATATACCCCGAGATTACACTTTTACCAACAACATAGTCTCCATAACCCATAATTGCACCGAAATGATCGTTCCGAATCTAACAATCCCGATGAATTTACTAACGAAGTTCATGAGCGCTGATCGGTCTCCACTCATATGATTGGAACGACTGAGTTCGTGTACCACATAACGATTTGAACGATCCGCAATTGAACACATACAATAATGGATAAGCTGGATAATTGGGATCCCATGCGAGAATGGGTTCCATTTGGTTAGTAACATTGATTGGAACACCCACATCGTAAATAGAAACAATGGAATCATCGTGATAGAAGCGATTGCTAGTGTCCAGATAGACCTATTCAAAGTATGTTTACTTTTAAGGAATAGTTCTACTAGTAGGCATCCATTTCCTAATGGGCATTGATCTAGATAATTTAGTCCACATCTCATTAAGATTGAATTTATGCTAGTAGGTATCCATTGATAACCTATGTTACTAAATTTCCTTCTTGTGGGTTTCCAATGTTTCCTAACCTTCTTCCGCCATTGCTTTCTAGCCTTCTTAGCATGATTTTTGCATTAACTATCTTAACGTGGCATTTAACACCATTAATCAAATCATTCACACCACATTCAAGATTAGTAACAGAAACCACGCAATCATCATTACATGTTTTGCCAAAAGTAGTAGAATTCGCATTAATTACAGTACGGTTAGAGCTAACACTATAATCAACACGATACGTTTTATTCAAATTCAACTTAAGGTGATCTTCTACTCTCTTCCATTGAACATTCCTAGCATGCAAGGTCCTATCATTCTTTGTGATGCCTTGAGGCTTTGACCCACTTGCTTTGGTGTCACTTCTTACTCCTGTAGAGGGAATTGGAACATTAGTTGGTTTTGCTACTTTTTGCATTCCGGAACTAGAAGTGCTACTTTTTGCATCACAACTTTACCTTTCGCACCTAAGGATTTATGACATGTTGCTATTAAACATTCTAACATCTCCAGAGATCTTTTGGCCTGAATGCAAGCAAACCTAATTTCACTATCAAGTGGCTTATTTATGAAATCCTCTTCTACAATCTTACGGAGACATTCAAGACTATCCTTAAGGCGAGCAAGATAATTATGAAATATAAGTTCGTTATTCCTAAGATGAGGAGGAATGTATTTAATGATACAAGATATTTAGAGTCTGCAGATGACTTTGGTGCAACATTCTCATTGAAGATAAGTGGCATTTTCCTTTTCCCGACTCTCGATTCTCAATTTCCTTTTGTAAAGAAGTTATTTTTTCGTTATTCTTGTCACGGGTGACTTTCATTGAATCATATAACTCTTTAAAGTGTCGTTTAACTTTTTCATTTTCTTCTAGAAAACTCTCATTTTCTTTTTGTAAAACATTAACCAAGTTTTGAAGATGAAAAGTTTGAGAACACTGAGAATCTAAAGGTGGAGGCATTTGGGAGCCAGTCACATTGTTCTTTTCACCCTTCAATTGTGAAATTTGGGTTCTTATTTTTCTGATCGTGTTACAATGAGCTCGAATCTGTTCATCACGTTTGCTAATTTCAAAAACTGCATCAAATTCAGGAGCTTCCAAGGATGTCTTGACATTTGAGGTTTTAACATTTTCTTTTAGATGTTGATATTTTAATTGCAAAGCATGATGCTCAACTTCCAATTTAGAAAACTATTTCACCAGGTTATCATGATCATCCTGTTCAACTTTCTCATGCAATTTAGAGTTGGTTTTCTCAAGCTCAATGACACGATCATGGGAGACTTTCAGAGCAATAGATAATTCATGAAATTGGGATCCATTAATTGAACAATTCGTGGCAGTGTAAAACACACCTTGAGAGATACATTCAGAAATCAGATTCTCATTTAAGGTATGCAAGTTTTTCCTCTCAATCTCATTGTATTTTAATTCACGCTCATAGTCATTGACCTCAACTATCATTGCATCAAATTCCTTTTCAATTTCTTTAATATATGAATCCATCCCTTTTAAGACTCTAAATTGACCTTTTAATTGTTTAAAGAAAGGCATGACCTCGCTAAATAAAATCTTTAGTTTGCTCAAAACCCTTTCCCTTGATTATCCCGATGGGTGTGATCCTTTTCTTACATGTTTTCTCAAAATCAACAAATAAGCGATAAATAACATACCGACCGATTAAGGTCTTCCTCTTAGTGGAATTGATCTAGGAACTAAATGCATTGGTGTATTTCGGGATATCTGATTGCAGGAACCATTCTCCTACATGGGGGATTCTGTTCAACAAACTCATCAACTTTTTTCATGTCCATATCCTTTTTCCAAAACACTTGTTCAGGGGTCAGTTGTGTTTGAGGTCTAAACTTGTTAAAAGCAATCCAATTATCCTTAGCATAGTTGGGTGTTTTAAAACAGATGTTGTTTTCAATGCATGAGGGGCTCTTAAGTTTTTCATCCAATTTCTTCCTAGTAACCTCTTCTAACTGCTTATCTTCCTCAGTGCACTCAGCGCAACTAGGTTTCTGCCTAGGTTTAAGGATTTCATAGCCATCATAGATTACCTTCTGAGCTTCTCTTGCTTTCTTACCATACTCAGGGTTGGGTTCCTTAATAATGGGAATACTATGCTTATCGCTTAAAACTCTATGCTTAGTGACCATGAAAGCAATCGAATGGTGTTCCCAGTACGCATACAACTTATTTTCAAGCTTGTTTTTCAAAGTTTTTAGATTGGAAAAGTCATTCAAAAGTTTTGATTCCTTAGCGTTAAATTCTTGTTTAAGCACTTTAACATTTTCTTGAAGCTCTTGCTTTTGCTTAACAGTTTTAGAAAACTTTTCTTGTAAGGAGTTTAACTCTTGTTTTAACACTTCTCTAAAATTACTTTTTCTAATAATTGTACGCATTTGGTCATCCATTTCCTGCTCACGGGTAGTTAACTCAAACTTAGCACGTTGTTCATAAATAGCAACTTGTTCTTTATAGGCATTCGCCTGAGGTAACAGAATCATCGAGGCACATGTAGTGTATTCATAAAAACATAGTCATCATTGATCGTAGAAGATGCATCACTTGGTTCAATCACACTCTCACTTTGGATCACATATTGATCATATGGGACAATATTATTATTACCCATGTTAGCAATATCTAAGTCACAAGTTTCCGTGATTGCACTTTATCATGCATCTTTTTTCGATCAACATCATCATATAGTTTTAATACCTACGAGATGATTGATTCTTTGGATGGACCAGCTTTTCGTGATGATGAGACCTTTGGAGAGACCATTGGAGAAATGCTAGCCATGAAAATTGTCATGCAAGAGGTTCATCATCGACGCCAGTCGTATGCATCACGGTCGGCAACTTGAAAGGCATTCGATGATTATGACCTATCTCACGAATTGGTCGCTCATCCACATCTCGCATCATATGTCTTGGCATTTCCTCAACAAGAAACAACAACTCCTCTTCATCCAAAACAACACCATTATCCCGAAATTGCACAAGTAACATCTTATCTCTGAAGTACTTTGCATTTTGAGGACGTTTGGAGATGCGCGTTCCTTGCTATATGTCCATCACCACCACGCTTGTAGCACTTTATTGGCTTTGCTTGCCCTTGATTTGGATTCCTTCCACGATTCGATTTGCCACATATCCTCTACCAACTCCACCTCTTCCCTGCTCATACCGCCTTTCTTGAACTGGTTGCACCATAACCTTCCCATCTCGACGATGAGCTTGATTGTGTGGATTGGATGTCGCTCGAGGTTATTGTTGGTGTGTGGGAGAGTTCATATTTTGACTAACCATGAGAGCAGTTGATTGATGAAGTTTTCCATGAGTGTGTTTGAGTCGGGAGGCTTATATGTTGGATCATGGATGAGCTTGTAATTACCATTACCCATGGGTATGACTTGAGAAGCTTTGGTGGTAATTCCAACATTGGTGTAAAAGATGTAGAGTCATTTGACTGAACTAGTTTCACCCTCGCTTAGATTTGAACTGCTCAAGAATCCTTCATTCAAACATAGCATGTCTCTCATTCGAAGAAGGAAGGCATACAGCTGCTCATAGTTGGTGTTCTTCAATCCTTTGGTTAGCTTCACGTACATGAAAACTTGTGCCATTCGGGATTCATGTTGTTCACAAACTTTGAGTTCATGAATATTTGGCATGGTCATTTTGATATTCCTCATATCATTTACAAGCTTGTGGAATCTCACGTAGTATTCATAGACACTTTCTTCGGTTTCATCTTAAAGTGCTCAAATTCATCATATAGTTGTGATTCTCTGTCTTCCTTAGTTAATTGTAACACGAGAGAAGCATTTTGACATTATCCCAAACACCTTGGCTTAAGTGTTGTGATTGATAAGCTTGTAGATGTCTTTTGAAGACCACAAGTATAATGTTTGAAGCCCCGATATCAAGATCGAATCTCTTTTCTCCTTATCACCGAGCTCATCATACGCCTTTGGTCCGTCCAATCCAAAGATCATGGTTCCATCTGCAAAGACTATCAATTATGTCTCTTGTAGTCTCAATCGACAAGGTCCTTCATCGATTGACTTGAGAATGTTGACTCCATTTTCCTTTCCTAGACAAGACAACCTAAGTCGTTGAGCCCATGAGTCATAGTCGGTTCATCAAGCATGGGAGGACGTGTGTCTCGAACCACCGCTTGAACGTCTTGACACAAGAGAGATGATTGTAGGCACGTTGGTAGACATGTTTACAGATTTCACGGGATTTTATAACTCTATGATTAAACCGAGAAATAGATTCTTTCACGAGATTTTACTAAATCAGGAGAAAACCGTGTTAGAAACAAAAATCAATCAAGTCACTATAATCCTTGAACCAAGTCGCTAAGTAGCAACTCACTAAACCTTATGTCGTTGTGAATCAAGTCGCTAAGCACAAGTCGCTAAGACCTAAGTCGCTGAACACAAGTCGCTAAAGCACCAAATCGCTAAGCAGACAAGTCGCTAAAGAGCAACTCGCTATGTATCCAAGTCGCTAAGAGTCAACTCGCTAAGAACAATAAGGACAAGTCGCTAGAAACAATAGAGACAAGTCGCTAACCCAACCAAGTCGCTAGTCAAGTGGAACCTCCACTAACTTGTCTTGTTTGTCGGCTTGTCTCAATAGACAAGTCGCTAAGATCAAGTCGCCACGACTTAAACTACAACTCATTGGAAATTACTTAAGCAAGTCGCTACGAAGAAAAACACACCGAGACTCAAGTCGCTAAGTTGAAAAACTTCAAAACCACACTTTTCAATCCAAAACAAGCTCAACCACGTTGATTCAAGCTTTCCAAATCAAAACCCAAGCACTTACAATGATTCTAAACACAAAAGTACACTCAAAATTCAAACTTTAACACAAGAAATGATCCAATGATGCAAAACCACTAAACTTTTTCAAACCCAAAAACCATATAAAACCACTAGAAATCCAAGGATATGTAAGAGAGATGATCAAACCATGGCTCTTGATACCAATTGTAACATATTGGATTTCACAAACACATCATACCATGATCAAACTAGGCGTACAACTTAAGGTTTTAGAGAGAGAAAGAGTTAGAGGTTTGGGAACTTAGTGAGAGAAAGTGAAAATATTATTATGAGCTCCAACTCTCTACCTTGGGAGGTAGAGAGTATTTATAGTCTTACACAAATCGCCACCTACGGGCTGTGGATCAGGTATACAGTGGGTAAACACCCGTCCGTCCTCCACGGTGTTACTTAACTAAATACTACTTAACATTAAATAACTACGACTACGAGCTTTCTAATGATTACATATACTTGAGGTGACCGACACTTTAATGACTGAATTTTCTAATTCCTAACAGTAATGTTTGTGTAATAGTTTTTTATTTGCTTCCTTCTTTACCAGTACAAGAGGGAATGGCAATTTGAGCCTTATTATCTCACTTTGGCCTCTACAAAAATAATTGTAAGTACAAAAATGCTGCAAAAATGTTAATCTTTTGTTTAATAAAAGAATACCCCAATTGGGATTTTTCACATTTTGAATAACAAAATCTTTCTTTATTTTTTAATATTTTTTTAGTTAGATTTTTATATTTAGAGGTAGAAAAACAATAAAAGCTAATTATTTTCTAATTTGACTAACAATTAAAACAAAACATTTTTGTACTCACATGCCCAAACATAATGAAAATACCCATGGGTCCCAATGCTATTTTTTGATAATTGTAGATGACAAATGTAATTAAAAAAAGAGGCCTATTATACGGTTCGCTCAATGGGACATGATCGGAGGAAAAGGAACAGGTTATTCCATGAAATCAAACATTGATGTGGATACACCTTTTGGAGGATGAAACTACCTACTTATAAGGAAGGTGGTACTACCCGCCTTATGAAGGAAGACTGTAACACCCCCAAAATATCGCAACAGAAGATTGTGTCATTGGGGTGTTACCTATTAGCACACAATACAAGTTGTAGAAAACGACTTCTAAATGAGACATTTTGAAAAGTTACCATTCGACTAATAAAATCAGAGGTACAAACAAGAGATTCCATAGTACAATACATAAATGTTTTAATAACATATCGAATGGTAAATGCTAAAAGCATAAGCCTTCAAAACATGGCGTGCGACTCTATGCTCCATGCACCATCTATCATCTTATTGACCTGAGATAAACATGCTAAAAAGTGTCAACACAAAGGTTGGTGAGTTCATAGGTTTGTCTTAATAAATATAAGTACGAAATTCAAGTACGTTGAAGAGTGTAGTACAATATTGAACAAGATATACATATACGAGCACTTGAATAATATCACGATATAAACGATGATGTATGCGGCATAAGCCCCTAAAATAAATAATGATGGAGAAGTGGATCTTATATTTACGATGCCCAGAAAGGGACCTTACATTTGCGATGCCCAGAAAGGGACCTTATATTTGCCATTGATATATCACATAACTCAAGGTATCAATAAAAATTGATATAGCACATAACTCTTAGTAGGGGTGAGCAAAACCGACGGAATCCCGAATCCCGTCCCAATCCCGAGTCCCGAATCATGTTAGTCGGGCTTGTCGGGGTCGGGAGTCGGTTTCTGTTTTTCGGTTAGTCGGGTTTCAGGCTTGTCGGGATCGGGTCGGGACGGGCCGAAAACCAAAAAACAACAAACAAAACCGATCAAATCCGAATCCCGCCCCGATCTCGAGTCCCGAATCATGTTAGTCGGGCTTGTTTGGTCGGAGTCGGTTTGTATTTGCCGACTTGTCGGGATTCGGCTTGTCGGGATTTGGGTCGGGCGGGTCGGGATCGGCCCGATGCTCAAATTTCTAACTCTTAGTATAAATAACAATTAATATAGCACATAGTTTCAAGCACATATTTCCTAGTACGTAATTCCAAGTATAAATAAAGATTTATATAGCACATAGTATAGTTTTCAAGTAGTTATGATTATTATAAAGTTGTAGCATGTATCTCCCCCAAAGAGTTTGTAAAATAGTTAAATAATAGAAAATGGGGTTATGAAACTCACCGTGAGTTGATGATTTTAAGGGTATAACGAAATCGATGGTTAACCCGGGAAATCTCTATGTACAACCTATAAATAGGATATCGTCTTAAGTTTTTGTAGTAATGATGTGTAAATATAATAGGTCTATATAAGTATATTGTAGGACCTTAGATATCTTAACCTTATCAAGAAATACCCACGTTACGCGTAGAACACATTAAACACAAACACAAACTATGCGTAGAAGAAAGAAACAAAGATGAGAGAAAGATAGTGACTTGATGTTATAAAACCGTGTATGTAGAGAGAAAGATGGACACAATATGTTGTATATTCCAAAGAAAACACACACATACACACTTTCAAGCACACCCCTCAAATGAGACTTTGAGGGGTATTTATAGTACAAGTAACATAATGCCCTAAGGCTTGGCCATGGGCCTTGTATGGGCTTCGTATGGATTGGATTGGACATGGATTGATATAAGGCTAGCTTAAATAAACTAATACCCATTTAGCTTAGACCAATCCACGAGCCCGTTGACTATTCTAATGATATCCAACACACGATACAAAGTTCCTAAATGTGAATGACCATCACTTCTAATAAAAACTATTAAGGCTAAAAATCTCCCCCTAAGGGGTGGTCATTCAAAAGATGCTCCACTTGATAAGATCTTTACTTTTCTCGAGCTTGAATTTGTATGTAGATATAGAATAGTCTAGATTCTTTGTTCCTTCATGCTTTGTGATTAGTTAATGTGGTTGTTCGCCGTTGTCAAATTCGTTGGTTAGGTGTCTCGCGTCATTCTCCACCATGCTCACACTTCTATTTGTCTTTTGGTTACCAATGATGTAGTTCTCGAGTCTTTAAACTTTGTAGATTCTTTGACATTGACGAAGAATCATCTTTGACTTTGTGTTGCCTTTGATTTTGATGAGAAATTTCATGTGTTGTTGGTATGAGCATGCGGAGAATCGCACGATCAATCCGCTCCGAGCTTCCATAAGAAGAAAACATAAAACAGGTTAGTAATAAGCGGATTCCAAGGCCACAAGTTTGAATTTCGAGGGTGTTAATAGCATAGTGTGAAAACACATCTCTAGTTCTTACAAAGGCCGTTCGAACTGAGTCCCACAAGTGAGATAACGCGATATACCAAGTACATCTACAATTCGGATGAGTCGCTAAAGTACATCAAGCATCACTCCACGATCAGACCGTTTGAGACACACTAAGCGTAATCCACGGGAGTTACAAGTGACCGTTGTTGTCGGTGCTTGATGTTGACCACGGCGGGAGTTTCCATTCAATCATCAAGATCACAAATGTGAAACTTCTCATAAATGTTCAGCGATTGCTAAGATCTGCGATGGGACTCTAGAATATATCACTTGTGCCCTTATAGATGAACATCAAGCGATGTCATGTCAAGTGTTCCTATGAGATCTTTTTGATGAATCTCGTGGCTCTAGACTCAATTAGTTCATTTTGGTTTCCTAAGCGGAGACTAGGGAGAGGGTCTCCTTCTTCAATATCAACGATCTCTAAGAGAAAGTCGATAGATTATGTAGGGTTCCCAATGAGAATGAAACAAATGCTTTTGAGAGGAATTGAGTGGCTAGAAGTTTTAGTGCGGTGCGTCCACCGGGTCCATGACGTCTTTGTCTTCAATACCAAGTGTCATCTAGTGACAACCAAGAGTATATGAATTGAACCCGGTTTACGCCTAAGGTTGAATATGGAGGCTATTTTTTTCACCCTTTCTTTTACTTTTCTTTTAATTCTTCAACCCTTCTTTCTCTTTTCTCACATTACTCCTTTTTTCAATCATTCCTAAGGACTTCTAATACTAACTATTTGTGCTGTCCTTGGGTAGATCCCTCCTGCTCTGGCGGATCATAGGACGGATTTACCTATCCTTAGTCACCTTATAACTCCATGACCGTCCTATTGTTGCCATAAAACCATTTTACTTGAAAATCTCTCAAAGTGTTTATGATTATCAAAACATTTTGCTAACACCTTGGGAGTTTTGGTTTTCAGAAACACTCCCCCTTCACATGTGCTTAAATTGTTTTAACTGAAATCTGCACAGGGAGGGTAGAGTTTGCACGTTTTGAATTAATCGACTTTAAATGAGCTAGACCGATTCGAGACACGTTTACATCACTAGAGAACTAGCTTGAAATTATTACCCGTCATGGTCAAGTCCATAGAAAGTTTCTCGAGATGGTACATTATTCCTCGTCAATTCATTGGTTTCAACTGAGTCGAGCTCATTTGAAAATCAAACAACGATCATTAAATTTTTGATCACATTTTAATCACGTCTCCTCCCCCTCAAAAATAGCATAATCGTGATATTTTTAATATTAACGGATTAAACAACATTTTAGAATCTTTTGGGGAGACAAACGAATTTGATTTAAGCATGAATTTGGAACATTTTGTTTTATACTCCCCTTTAATAAAGCATAAACAATTAAAGGGTTTAAAGGAGTTATCTTGAGCACAAAATATTTTGAAAGATTTTGAAAATCTTTTGAACAATCTTGAAAAAGGTGCTCAAGATGATGATGATTCTCACCGCTTTTAAATGTAGTGCAATCAAGCGTACACTTGATTTTTCTTTAAAAACACGAGTTTTAATTTGAAATAATCAAAAGTCATCATTTTTGTTCGGTTTCGCATCAAGTATCTGAAAGCCATCTTTGAAGAAATTTTGAGAAACGACATGTTTTGGAAAACATTTAAAGAACTTTCGCTCAAGCATCCATACATGCCCGTATCATTGTTGAATGACATTTCTAGAAACGCATGTAATATCGGTTATACAAGAGACATGTCGTGAGAAGAATATTTTGTATTTTGATTTTCTATTGTTTTGTATTTTGATTTTCTATTGTTTTTGTATTTTGAAAGTTTTATATTTTTATATTTTGCTTTTGTTGGTTTTTCAAATTTTGTATTTTGTTTTCAAAAATATTTACAATAAACTTTTGGAAAATCATTTTCAAGAAGATTCAAGAAGACGTTCTAACTCCTCGGGGTTAGGCTTCAGATTCAATTCATCGAACTAAATCGTCAAACCTTTCTTTTGGAAGGGCTTTAGTAAATATATCGGTGAGTTGGTAGTCTGTCTTCACGAAAAATAATTCAACAATACCTTCTTCCACATGTTCTTTTATGAAGTGATAGCGGACTCGATATGCTTAGTCTTTGAGTGATGAGCAGATTGCATGATATGGCTATGGCACTTTTCGAGTCACAATACATAGGTATTTTATCGAAAGTAAAGCCATAATCTGTGAGTTGTGTTCTAATCCATAGAACGTGAGCACAACACGCAGATAGAGACACATACTCGCCTTCGGCCGGTTGAAAGTGCAAAGGCAATCTTGTTTCTTTGAAGACCGACTTACTAACTTTTCACCCAAAATTGTGCTCCTCCGATGTACTTTTTGTCAGTAATGGTCACCGCGTGGTCCGTGATCCGAAAAGGCAATTAGATAAAATCCGATTCCTTCGGATACCAAAGACCCTTGTGAATGGATGTCTTCGTGCACCAAAGATCCTTTTAACCTCTTTGAGGTGCGATTCAGTAGGCTTGCCTAAACCGTGCTAATAAGCAAACAACAAAATGAATATCGGGTCGACTAGCGAGAAGGTACATGAGAGAACCAATCATGCTCGATATTTCTTGGATCAATAGGTTTCCCAAACAAATCGGCTCCAATTTTGGTGAAGTTACCATTGGTGTTCAACCGAGTCACAATTATCCATACCATGATTTTTCAAAATCTCGGTTGTATATTTCGCTTGATTAATAAAAATTCCACGTGGGGATCGATGTATTTGTAAACTAAGAAAAACTTTAGTTCCCCATCATGGACATTTCAAATTTGCTTTTCATGAGATTTTCAAAATGTTTTGAAAGATTCGGATTAGTGGACCCAAAATGATGTCGTCCATGTAAATCGAACGATCAAAATGTCGTTTTTCATTTTGTGTAAACAAGGTAGGATCAACCGTTCCTTTGGTGAAATTGTTTAGGATAAGGAAAGAGGATGTTCGTCATACCACGCTCTTGGAGCTTGCTTTAAACCATAGATTGCCTTTTGAGTTTGTAGACGTAGTCCGGATGTTCCATGTCTATGAAGCCTTGGCCGACTCACGACACTTCTTCTTTCGTAGTTCCATTCAAGAACGCGGTCTTAATGTCCATCCGATAAACCGTGATGTTTTGTGAGTGCATAGGCTAAGAAAATCGATCGCCTCAAGTCTAGCTACCGCGTGAATGACTCTTCAAAGTCTATCCTTCTTCCCTGCCTCATATCCTTTGGCTACAAGACGAGCTTTGTTATAATTCGGTCATCTCTTCATCCCTTTTGTTCTTCCATAACCATTTGAGATCAATGACGAGAGTGTCAATTGGTCTTGGAACCATATCCCAAGAGTCATGTAGACGGTATTGGAGAAGTTCCTCCTGCATTCCTTCTATCCATGCGGGTTCTACCATTGCCTCGTGAATGTTCTTTGGCTCTATATTGCTAATTGAGCAAAGGTAAATGCATAAGTCGCAATCGGTGGCAAGTTGGCGTCTCGTCTGAATTGGCCTTGAAGGTTCACCAATAACTTGTTCAATTGGGTGGTCTTTGTCCACTTGAGTAGAAGGATACCGTAGATTATCTGAGTGCAAGTTAGATGGTTCTCGTAATCTAGAGGATGATTCGGTGATTCCGTAGCAAACGGGTTTTCAAATAAGTCTGCATCTAACGTTGCATCGTTCGGGTTTTGAGTAGGTTCTTCTTGAAATGATATGTCTTGAATTTGCTCATCAACTGCTGGTAAAACTGTTTGAAGAATTGGAGTTGCTTGAGTAGATGTAGATGATGTTGATGGAGTTGATGCATTGGTTTCGACCGTTGTAGATGCATCTTCTGTTGGTGGCGATGGTAGATGATTTTGAGCGGGTGCAGCGGAATGATGGTTTGATGCATTTGTCGAAGTTCCACCATAATATTCATCGAACATTAACTCAAAGAATTTCTCCCATTCTTTTTCATGAGGTGTGTCAACAAAAATTGATGGAGCTCTTTGATGTGCGAGTCCTGAACTGATGTGTCCAGAAGTCTGCGGGTTTGGTGCGGGTTCTAGAGCGAGTCTCTCAGAAGCCATCTGTGAAATTTCATCAAAATTCACGTTCATCGTCTCCATGATCCTCCTAGTTCTTACATTATACACCACAGATGCCCTCGAGCTATCCGAATATCCAATGAAGATTCTAATATCACCTTTAGCTTTCAGCTTCCCTAGATCTTCTCTCGTCGTTTGTCGGATAGCACAAAGCGCCAAACACGTGAAGGTAAGAGATATCGGGTTTTCGTTGTTCACTATTTCATATGGGGTTTTATTGAATCTTGGATGGATTAGGGATCGGTTCGAGTGAAACAAGCGTTAGGCAACAAAGATCGACCCATAGAAATAACGATGCACTAGAATAAATTAGCATTGTGCGAGCAGCTCCCACAAGAGTACGATTTCTTCTTTCAACTACCCCATTCTCACTGTGAAGTTCTAAAAGCGATGTCGATGAGTTATTCCAACATCTTCAAAATAAGCTCTTAACTCACGATTTATGAATTTAGTGTCGTTATGCATTCTTACAACCCCGACCGGAGTTTGAAGAACTACTTGAATACGCCTGTAAACGTGATGATGATGCTTGGTGCTTCGCCTTTGATCTCAAAACCTAACCCATGTATATCTTGAATAATCATCGGCGATAACAAGAATATACTTTTCCCATTAATGCTTTCAACTCTCATTGGGCCACATAAGTCCATGTGCAACATATGCAACCTTGCTTCCGAACTAGTTACGGATTTGGGTTTATATGATGCTCTTTTGCTTTTCCTTGTTCGCATGATGGACATAAGTGATCCTTGGTGTATTTGAACTTTGGAAGAACATTGACGATGTTGTTTTTGGCAAGTTTGTTGATAGTGTCAAAATTGAGATGGGATAATCTTCTATGCCACAACCGGGACTTTGTTCCGATGCTCGTGTCATAAGACATATTGGTGATGAAGGGCCATTTGGTTAATGTCGATAGCATACAAGTTTGTATCACGATTCCCATTTAAGAGATCGGTGCCATTCAAGTTTCTAACGAAGCAAGCATTTTCCTAAAAGCAACCTCTAAATCGCATCACGTAACCGCCTGATCGAAAACAAATTATGTCCCAACCCTTCGACATAGTAAACCTAAGTGATCAAATAATTTCCAAAAGGTAGATCTCCATAACCCATGATAGTCGCTACATGATCATTTTCAAACGTCGGTTCCCATGAATTTCCAAACGAAATTGATCGCCAGACTTGATTCCGGTCATGTGGTTGGAGCAACCCGAGTCGACAATCCAAAGACATATTTCGATAACACGCCAATAACATAAGAAGAAGATTTTGGAAACCGTTTTGATTTTGGTTCCTTTGGGTTAGAGGTAAAATCGATCACACTCATAGAAGTTATATATTGGTAAGACAGTTTCATCACTCATTCTACCATTCTCGAGTGTGAAAGTTCTACCGTGGGTTTCAAATGTCATCCCTAAAGTAAACATTATGCTCCCTATCGGTAGTGTAAAGTCAAGTCTCGCAACTAGTCTTCCTATTCGTTTAGCATAAGTTCTTTTGGGAACATTCTTCTTAACAGGCTTAACAATCTCATTCTTAGAGACACAATCATCATGAACATTAGTTAAAGATTTCTTGCAAGTTAAACAAAGAGATTCAACACATTCATTAGACTTAGCAAGTTTCATAGGTTCATTACATTCAGATGAAATGTCTTTTTTATTACAAAGTGGTAAATTCTTAGGTGTTCTTCTACTTTCTTCTCTTTATTCAAGCGACTACTCTTAGAGGCAAGCGGGACACTATTGTCCCTTGTATTGCTCTTAGGCTTTAGTCTGCTGCTCCTAGAGGTGCTTCCTAGTCCTGTAGAAGGTAAGGCACACTCATTAGGATTCACATTTTTATCTAAAGAAGTGGTTTCATCTTTCCTAGTCTCTTTAGAATGCTTATCTAAACTTATGTCGTTTGTTCCATATGTTTTAGATGTGGAGGCGACGCATTAGTGGTACTCATCTTAAAAGGCCGGGAGCTAAAACTTTTGGTTTCTCGATAACCGCTTTTCCTTTATCAACATTTTGTTTAGGCAAGGCGGTGGAGTGACCGGTTTGATAAATCATTTTCTCATTGACTTTTGGAGGAGGCATAGAAATGACATTTTGGTTTTAAAACCGGTTTGGGAACATTTGCTTTCTCCTCGGTCAATGGTTTTGTAATCTTAGTATCCATCGCCTTTCCTTTTGACATTCCGGTGAGCCTCTAAGATCATTTTTCGCTTTCATGTCATTGTAGGCACGCTCATACGACAATTTGTCATACTTGCATTCCTCGGTTTTTCGATCAAGTTGTTTAAAATATGAGACATTTTATTTTTCAAGTTTCTCAGTGCTTTTTCATATTTTGAAACAATTTTGGAGGTCTCAGATCTGAGTCTTTCATGATCTTCAACATAATATGTTTGTAAAATAATGGACATAATATCGGTAGTCAAAACATCTTGAAGAGAGTCATTTAACTTTTCCAAAATTTTGATGTGTTTGACACGATCATTAGCTTGCTTTACTGTGGATTTATGGTCCTTGACAAAGTTAGTTGTTTCTTTCAAAACGCTTGTTCAAAATGAATTACCCTTGAGTTGATGTTATTCAAATTGAGGGCAATTTGAGTTTCAAAATACTTTTATTTTCATTATCAAAACTATTAAACCGGATGTTTGTTGTAATATTGGTTTTAGTTTTAATGATGTCTTGAAGATCCGCAATTCTAGTTTTCACATTTTCTAAAATACTTCTCGCATCACTTGTGTTAAAAGGATTGTTTGAAGACATTTGTTCAATGTTCGAAGAGAATTTGAGACAACAACCGGTTTTGAAACAGATTTTGAAACAGTGTTGACTCTTTGTTTGAAACACTTGGTGTGATGGAAAACTTTGACTTTTCTTTTGATTAACAAAAGTAATTCCATTAATTTTGTTCCATTTGTTATAATCAATTGGTTTGATTTCCAATTCTTTTGTTTCATTTTGATCTACTCTCCTCGGATAGTTCTAACATTTCAAGAGAATCACGAACAATAATGGGTTCATGTAAAACATTTCCATTGTTTAACACATTCTCGAGTTGTCTCGAGCTTTCTTGAGGAACGAAGAAGGGTCGTTACCAAGTGCCATTCTATGATTAGTAAGAAAACGCGGATTAACTTGATTAGAAAGCATCTTGATTGTTTGAGCGAATGACCCGCTTTAAGAAGCAAATTTTCCAAAGTTTGGATTTTTTCATTTTATCAAGAATTTCATCAAGAAGAGAATCTTCTCGTTTGAAAAATCAAGAATCAATCGCTTCTTCTCTTTTCAAGATCGAAAACATTTCTTTTGTTTAGAAAGTTGGTCATTTAAATCGAAATTTCCTTGTTTAAAGATTTAATTTTCAAGTTCAAATTTACATCAAGTGTGTTATACTTGATTTGCAATAGTTGTTCTTTAGAAACCAAATTTCGATAACCAATTTCTAATTCGATTATTTGTTTTTATGAAATTCAAAGGCTTTTGAGTTCTCCTTGTAACTCTCAAGCTCGTGGTCAATTTAGCATTCGCGGCCTTAACTTCGCGATTGACCATTCTAACTTTCTCAATTTCAATGTCACGCTTATTGATTAATGATTCAAAATAAGCACGTGTTTCCTCATCGGCCTCAAGATTTTGTGCCACACGTTTCCACTAGGATCCACATCCGAGTCTCGAGTTAGTATTGCTACAACTCGGATTGTCCGGTATGTATCATAAGTAGGTGCCGATGTCGCGAGAATCTTCGTTCGTCATGAGTAAACACATCAAATATGACATTGTTATAGCATGGATCGATGATTGGTACCTCGACATCGCATTGGCGTCATAGATGGAGGTGCGTCGTAATTAGTGTCGTACTTAGTCTCTTGAAGATTTGCCATGAAGATGCAGTTCAGATTGATTTCCTCGAGGTCTTCCAAATCATCCATAATAGCCATGAAGTCATGTTCCTCAAGACTCAATTGAAGTCCCGCATTTTCTTTTGTACCAACATGATAGCTTTCAAGATACGCAAGATCCTTCTTTTTGGCTTAGTAGACGGTTCCTTGCCATGTGACCCACTCCTTGACGGTTGTAACACGTAACTCGATTACCCGATTCACATTTCCGTAATTCCTAATGACTAAAGTGCGCAGATTCCCACTGATTACCCATCGCTCTATTCCCAACATTCGACCTATCGATTTCCAACATTCGACCCAACTAATTACCCCGATTCGAACCGCCTAATTACCCATCCGAAATCTAGTATCATATCCCTGGGTTCGCAATAACCCAACCATTTGTCCTTTTGACCCATGTTCACACCCGATTGTGCAATTTGCTGCTGCGTAGTGTTTGATGAAATCCTTTGGTTGTTGTTAGTTGGTGTGGAATAGCGACTTCAATGCTTTACCCAAAATGCAAATGCTCAGTAGCAAAGCTTGTTCTTGTTCAATTTCAAGATCGGTGATTCCTTGTTCCCGTAATGTTGTTGTTCGTGGATAGGTTTGTTGTTGAGGATAACGACTTGTTGTTGTGGAATGTATTCTTTGCAAGTTGTTGTTAGTGGAAGATGATGAAGCTTGTTGTTGTGTATTCACCGGAGTTTGAGTCTTTGCAATGAGTGCCAATGGATCATGATTCTTTGCTAATCTTTCTTTCCGACTTCATTCACTTCATTTTGGTTTTGTTTCGTAAAATCGTTGAGTTGATCAAAGTTCACTTGATGTAAGTCTTTTGTTTGGTTGACAATAGTGACATATCGTCCCCATTCTTACGGTAGATTGTTCAGAACTTGATGTTACTCACGATAGTTCGGGTGTCAACTTGTTTCGATCGACTCATTCATTAAAGTGCAAAACCTTCCATAGTAGGATTCAATTGATTCTCCGGAGTAGATGTAAACTTCTCCCATGCGTTAATGACTTGTTCTCCGTATCTTGTTGACCAATTTGCTCCATGACAAAGCTGTCTAACACGTTCCCACATATCGAAAGCGCTTTCAACCTGTCTACAAAGAACAAAGATGTCTCTTGGAAAACCCAGTTGGACAATATGAATTGCCATGTTATCTCGCTTCGACTTGTTTCGATCCTCTTTAGTGTATTCGATTCCTTTTGAACACGAAAAGATGGTGGGACGGAGGTGTTGCATTAGAATTTCCGTGGTCTTGGACTTGTCGAGGTATGAAGGGTCCATTCGTAATGGATTGAATCATCAATTTTCCATTAGGTTTGGTCTTAATGTAGCGAAGCATACGACTTGTCCATTGAAGATAACCACCTTTTTCCAACATAGGAGGACGGTTTTCGACCGCCGCATGAATGTCTTGTTGAGTTGCCATTGATGAAGGTATGTTATGATAAAGTTGATGTAGGATCGATTCAACGATAAAGGAGTTGTGTTTGATGAAGATTAAGCTCGGTTGTTGTAGTGAATATTGGGTCTAAAACTTAAAACCTCAATAACTTATGTTCGGAGCGCTTTTAGGACTTGAAGGTTGACTTTATTCGCGGTCTATTCTCCTCGCTCACGGTCGCTTTGATGGGTAGAACTGAAACGGAGTTACGGTTCAAAAGTTATAGCCGCTTGAAGTTTTGCTCAAAATCTTACTCGTAAACCTGTTCTTATGAGTAGAAATTAGTGCTAATGCGAGGATTGCTTATGCGTAGGAATCTTATGCGTAGAAAGCTTAGGCGTAGGATTCCTTATCGTAAATAGTATCTTCACGCCAGAACTGCTAGGCTTAAGCGTAAGCTTATGCGTAAACAAAATACTTAGTCGTAAAACCTTACGCGTAAGTGTTAGCTTATGCGTGAGAGTGTTACTCGTAAGCGCTTATGCTTATGCGTAAACTTAGGTTTAAAACAAAAATCCTTTACACTATCACAATGTAAAAGATATCCACAAGTCGGTGTTCACACACTTATCCAAGTGAGGAAGCATCGAGTAACCGTTGTTGCACAAAGATGGTTCACCAAAAGTTATGCGTAAAAACTAGGGTTTTGACTTTCTTACGCCGTAAAAGAGGGTTTTGACCAAAAGATGCTTACGCGAAAAGCAGACCCGCTTTTGCAAAAACACGAATTTTTCACCCAAAAACACGTTTCCAATCGATTTCTTTTGCACAAACTTCTTCCAAAACACTTAAAGAACAATAAAGTCTACAACTTTAAGCTTAATACCACGTAAAAATCAAAACTTTAAGACAAAGAGGTCTCGTTCTATGTAAAAAACGCAACCTTTTTGAAAAGCTTTAACCAAAAAACGAACACAAACACTCCTAAACCATTGTCAGGCGATTGATACCAATTGTAGGACCTTAAATATATCAACTTTACGCTTATACCAAAGCTAACCAAACGAGTAGAACACGTAAACAGACACCCACGTTATGCGTATACTAAACAAGAAACAAAGATGAGAAAGATGGTGACTTGATGTAGTAATGTTATGCGTATATGTGTGTAGAGAGAAAGATAAACACAAGATGTTGTATATTCCAAAGAAAACATACACAAATACACACTCACACACACCTCAAATGAGACTTTGAGGGTATTTATAGTACAAGTAACATAATGCCCTAAGGCTTGGCCATGGGCCTTGTATGGGCTTCGTATGGATTGGATTGGACATGGATTGATATAAGGCTAGCTTAACTAAACTAATACCCATTTAGTTTAGACCAATCCACGAGCCCGTTGACTATTCTAATACGATATCTAACACACGATACAAAGTTCCTAAATGTGAATGACCATCACTTCTAATAAAAACTATTAAGGCTAACATATATTGATCATGATGTTGTACATGGCAGTTTATAGTGATCGTGTATGTCATTTACAGGTACAATTTAGTTTATAAAACGTGTTTAGTTAAATATCGTACCACTGTTCGGGCCATCATAATCCAGAGGTCGTTTAGTAAATGTATGAGGAGAGAGGACACTATACATCATAAATCCAGCAACTCGTCAATACGTTCACCCCAAAGAGGCCCCTCACATGAAGCTCCCTAGTAATATAGTACTTAATATGTATAAGAGTTATAATGAGACATATGGTTTTATCGTATTTCATCAATGATTATGGTCATGAATTTATACATAGCACTTAGGTAATCGTTTATGAATTATGAAATAGGTCAAAAATAGTGTTTGGTTATAAGTCGCGAAAAAGGGTAAAATGGTCATAACCATCATTCGTGAAAACACAATTCCGAGGGTCAAGTGTATGATTTTATTTTATGGAAATGAAGTTTATAAGTTAGTAATGAATATTGGTAAGTTTTGTAAATTATCAAGCTCGGGAACTAGGTAGAATGAGAAAGGATTTTGGATAAAACAAGTTTCGGGTCTAAATAGCCCGCCTTGCAGATCCTTCATTTTTACATTTTCGTGGTAAAATTTCATGAATCTAGATGTAAACATCATTCCGGAAGACTTTCATGTTTTACACTTTTAATGATTCGGACCAGAAAGGGGTCAAAATCGTGATTCAAAATCTGATCAGCAAGCTTTTTGACAAAATCGATATTCTCTTTTAGTAACTTATCTAGGCGTAACTTTCAAACCACAAGTCCGATTTAGTTTATTCAGATTGCTACGGTTTTGTTTTGATATCTTTTATAACTTTATGGGTTTATTTAAGGTCTTAGGTTCATGGTTTTTTTTAATTTTATAGCATAAGTCTATGTATTTCATTAGTTTGCTAACTTAAATCTTCATATGAAATCATAAGCAAGTTTTTATACATGTTTACTTATTTTAGAGTTTGTATACAACATGCTAAACATAACTAACATATATAGAATAATATAAAAAGTATGGAATCAATGGATGATGATGTGTACAAGTATTTGCTTACGACTTTTGGCCTTTAAAAAAGGGAAACTAGGACAAGAACAAGATCACTAACTTAAATCCTTCAACAACACCCTAGCTTTCAAAACTCTTGCAACTCTTGAACTTCAACTTAGGATAACTTGAACGAATACTTCTAATCTTCTTCTAATCACCTTGTGTAGCTTTAAAGTCAACCATGGAATGAAGAAACTTATAACTAGGATCATATGGAGCTTGAGAAGAGCTTTGACAATGATATGTAACTTGTAACATGGAAATCAAAGATGATGAGTGTGTAATTAAATGTGTGCTCATTTATGGTGATGATATAAGTGAGGAGATGAGTTATCTTTTATACAAAAGTGAGGAGGTTAGTAACTTAAGATATTTTGGAAACTTACTTGCTAAGTTATAACACATGTGTAAGCTTCCTATGTAAGTTTCACATATTTGCTAGCTTTCTATATAAGTTTCACATATTTGCTTGGAGACACATAATAAAAATGCTCCATGTGGCATATATGAGGAGGTTAGTGAGTTTAGGATATTAATCTTGACTTATGGATTGAGTTTTGGTCCCCGGTAATTGTTAACGGTAAGTCTTTAAGTCACGAATCTTAAAAAATGGTATCGTAAAAATATAAAACTTGTGGGAAATGTTAAAACATATTAATATACTCTAAAAAGTATATTAGATGAGTGATAATTTTAACGGAGTGTATAAACGTTGTTAAAACCTAAAATTGTAGGTTAAATACGTATAAAGCGTAAAACGTACGAAGTTTACATAAAAATAGAAAAATTAAATTGTGGATATATCAAATATGATTATAATGATCTTGAAAGGCTTATAATGGGTAGACTAGGCCTAGGCTAATGTCGGTTGGTTTAATTGTACGTTAGTCTAAAACCGAAAATGTTAAATAATCAAGGGATTTTTTTATGGTCAAAGGGAAAGGGAAATAAGTTTGACTTTTTCTAAAAATCTAAAAGTATCTAAATGTCTTAGAAAATACGGTGCATTTATAGGTTAAGTCTGTGTATAAGTAAAAATGCTTAAAACGCGAGTTTAGGCTTGTAAAACACATGGTCTAATTGGTAACATTTGAAATTAAATTTTAAAATTCCATATAATGATTAAAACTAGAATTTAATCTAATGTGATAAAAATGTTCAGAGTCAATTTTTTTACGCGCAGGATAATCTAATGGTTATATTTAAAGTTTAAAATTGCACGTGATTTTGGGATAAAATGTTTAAGTTTTAAAAAAATATTAACATGAAATTTTCGAGTTGTTACAAAGACGATGAAGAAGTATGTGATTTATGTTGCTTAGTGTATAAATTTATTATATGTCTTAGTTATGTTGTAACATTTGACTTCTTTTCTTTTCAAAATAATTTTTTTATAATTACATCATATCGAGTACAATTATATCAAAATGAAAACAAAAAGGGAATTTGTTGGGTTCAGTGAATACCCAAATCCCTTAATTCTAGGATTTGAATAGGTGTTTATAACCTTAAACACTAACAAGTCACTGAGCGCATAGCCACTCAGTGAGCTATCTTCAGGATACTCAGTACGAGACAAAGAAGTAAAGTCTCTCCACTCGGTGAGGCGGAACTCAAGGGTGAAGACTGAGTCAAGAAGAAGATGGTGGATTCAGTGAGTGATGACAATAACTCACTAAATCCCAGAACTCCTCACCAACTATTATCACTGAAGACAAGACTTAAGATTAAAGACTGAAGGATAAGAAGACTGAAGAACGAGCGGGACAAGCCGGGATAAGTTTGAACAGATAAGACGAAGTCCTTATCAACCCAAAGTTAAACTTTCACAAATGCTAACAACCAAGATCGATCATCACCGACAAGAAGAAAGCGACCTTGTTACTTACTCAATATTGCCATTAGAAATGAGACAAAATACATCAAGATTTTGTCTTACGTGACCTTGTCAGTTTGTCCTCTAGGATAGAGTCAAAAACTATACTTGTATAAATAGCAATAAGGTTAGAGTGAAAGATCAAGATTGTGCATTAATTGTGAAAAAAACACACAAGCATCTTTCACCCCTCCAAATACGACTATATCCCTGAGATAGCTCAGTGGTACCTGAATAGTTGTGCTTAGACTTAGCCTAAGCTTCATGAGGAGTTACACCATACTTGTTATTTCAATCCCAAGTACTGTTCCGCAAGTACTTGGGTAATGTATTCTTTTTGATTCGTTTTAATAAAGAATATTTCCTCTGTGTTTTTATGTTGTTAAAACTTATCTTAATGTGCTTTACTTTAGTCATAATTCACAATTAGTAGTATTTACTGTTATAAGCTATTTGTGAAACGGGAACAAAAAGTGGTATAAGAGCGGGCTGATTTATAAAACCCTTTTTTAGCCTCTCAAAAACGTTTTTAAAATCAGGATCCTAACATGGCTGAAAGTGATGTACCTCAACTTGTCGACAAAAAGGGTGGAGCCTATGCTGCTGTTGCCCCTCGACTTGAAGTTGGAAAATTTAACAAGTGGAAGAAGCGAATGCTTTGCTACTTGACTGGGATGGAACCTTATTACATTAAGTGTGTTAATGAAGGTTCATTTGTCCCAAAAACTGCTGAAGGTTTACCTAAACTAAAGCTCAGTGGACTCAGGATGAAAGGAGGGTGGTCAACCAGGACCAAAGACTCAAAAGCATCATCATATTTTGTCTTCTTGATGATGTAATGGATTCTGTCATAAGCTGTAGTAAAACCAAAAAAAACATGGAATGACCTGGTCCACAACTATGAAGGTCCCTCAGATACCAAGGAAAACAGGATTATGGACCTGAAACTTGAGTACAATACCTTCAGGGCTAAAGACTTAGAAACCCTCTCTCAAACTTACACCCGTTATAAAACATTTGTTAGCCTCGCTTTTTCTAAAAGATAACGTCACTTACGTGAAATGGACTAGATGCGTAGTATACTTTGCCCTTAGGGACTAGTATCGTGTAAGTGGCAAAGATAGAGCCTATAAATACCCCTCATGACTCTCCATGAGGGGTGAGGTGAATCATTTGGCTAGTTGTATTGTTTTGTTCTTATCAATAAACCTTGTGTTTTCTCCTCCCTCTCTCTAACTTTCTCTCACTAAAAAGGATGAAGATCTTCATCTTCTTCCACCAACCAAGACCTCCAAACCACATAAATCTTATAGTAATCCGTCCTAACAATTGGTATAACGAGCCAAGGTTGTTGTGTGTTGATTTATGTGAGTTTTATACATGTTTTGTTACTGTTTGTGTGCTACTTTCTGTGGGTCGGAAAATTTTTTTCCGTATTTTATGGGCAAACAGTTAACAATATGTTTTAGTATCCTTATTTTTGTCTAAAATCACAAAAAGTCACAATCTTTTATTGTTTCATATCTGTCTTGGGTCTCTTATCCAAACAGGTTATCTTTTATGCCTTTTTTTTGTACCAAAATAACGTGAAACATATGTGGTCAATCCGTCCTTTTTATGGTCAAAAGGAAGCATTTTTATGCCTCTTCTGGGTTTATTCTTGAAGACTGAACGGAAAAAATGGTCGGAAAATCTCGCGGAAAAAGTCAACTGGGTCAAAACCCTAGTTTTCACGCGTAAGGGAATCTACAGAGATGTTACGCCAGCGTGAAGTTACGCGTATGAAAAGTTACGCATATGCTCTTACGCATAAGCCTAAGCTTACGCGTAAGGAAGGGCTACGCTTAAGACTCTTTTACGCGTAAGGCTACGCATAAGATGTTACGCGTATGCCTACGCATAAGCAAGAAGCTACGCGTAAGAATGTCATGAGATGAAAAGAAAAGTTACGCGTAAAAACGACCACTCGACCACATCATACCATATACCAACAGCTCGACCTCAGGGTCTAACCCATCATCAGTCCGTATCTACAAAAACCAAAACCAACTTATCCTACATCTAGACTCACCAATAACCCTCACATATCACTCCCCATCTCACATCAATTAATCTCGAAAAGAAAATAACATGACCTCAGATCGATTCATTTCTTAAATCTTTTAAAGATTTTTACTGAACCACAACTCATCATTGATCCGTTAGTCGACTAAGCTTCATGGTAATATCCGAAAAATCCAAAGCACGAAGAATAACAATAATTGTTATCAACGTGACTTTCTTTCGGTGTAACTAAAAAATAACATCAATTAAACCTTACCCGAGACCCCAAGAAGGATCTTGACGAGCTACTCATGAAAAAGAAGTTGGTATGGTTATAGTGTTTGTGGGATTCGATTTTGGTTTAAATGATAATAGGGTTGTGATGATGAATATGAGATGAAAGGATTTTTATGTAGATGGAGTGCGTTATTTTCTCGGCTTGGGAGACAAAGTTATGTGTGGCGGACATTTTAAGCGTATGTTTTAGGTTTAGGTTAAGTGGAATGTGTGATTATTATATATCCGGTTATACAAGTTGGGATTGGATCGTGTGGGCCTCTGCAATTCAAACGGTTTGCATGGGCTGCTATCATTGACTTGGATTTGGGCTGGTGTCTGCTTAGGCAAAACGTGGTCATGTATGAGATGCACAAAGTGAACTTTATCAAAAGTTATTATTCAAGGTTTATTCTTGGACAATAATTTTTTGATAATATTTGAAAATGAATGGTATTTTTGGTATGGTAAACTTTTCACGGAGGGATACAATATTCACGGCTTGAACGATAATTGAAAAAATGGCTACGGGGTTTTTGTACGGTATTATTGATTTGAAGTTGAAGTGAAGTTTCAAATGATGGTGTCAAGTTTTCCAAACATGAAATCAATGTTGGTTTTGTAAACAGTCTCCCGGAGAAGTGGTTGAATTTTTCTCAGGGACTTAGAAATGCAAATCATATTGAGAATCTTGAACTTCCTGAAATCTACAAGAAATTTTTCTATGAGGAGAACCTCATCAATAGACAAAACCCTGACTTGAAAAAGTCCCAGGAAGTCAAGAAGTCCCTGACAACCACTTCAACACCAATTTCTACTGCCTTTTATTCAAACAGCGTGGTTCAGGGTTTTCAGGAAAATTCAGACGATGAGGCTGATGAGAGAACAAGCGAGGAGTACCTGAATGACTTGAACATTGAGTTTCATGAAAGGGCACTCCTTGCTAACTCTAAAAGGTTTATAAGAAAGAAAAAAGTTTTCTAATGCTAAAGCTAATGAGGACACTGAGTGTTTTAAGTGTCACAAAAAGGGTCATTTTGCTAAAGACTCTTTTTCAAAAACTATTTTTGAACCCTCTTACAAACCCTCAGGGTCAAACCAGTCCTTAGGTTTTAGCAAATTTCAACCAAAAGTCTATCAGTCTCATCAAAATTTCCAAAACAAATCTGATCAAAACAAAGGTGTTGATTTTGAAGCTAAGTATAGGAAAGCCAAGGCAAAACTAGCAATTCTTGAGGCCACTCCCTCAGAAACAACACAAAATGTTAAATTGTGCAGGGTAAAAACAAGGGCCTGGTAGCTGAAGTCTTTCACTGGGATGAAGATCCAGTCTCCTCAGATGATGAAATAGTGCAAGTCAGGGCACTAATGGCTCTCTGAGAAGAGGATAAGCTAGATATTGGAAAGAATCATGCTAGGAATGGTGAATGCGTTAACATCACAATGAAGAAGGTAATATTTTACTTTCTTTGGATGATGATTAAGATTGGCAGCCTTTCATGAATTATATTAATGTTGACCTTAAGTTCGTGGAAGACCAACAATTAAATCTGTTTTTTAAGTATAACAAGTTAAGTTTTGAATTAAATAAGTGTAGGGATGAATTGATTACTTTAAAACAAGCCAAACTTGAGGTTGTTACACTACAAATTCAAAACACTGAGTTAGTAAAATGTAATCAAGCTCTTCAGGAAGAACTTAAAAAGGAACAAAAATCATTGAAAGTTGGACTGCTAAGAACCCTAGCGTCTTTGATACTGTTCAAGCCCAAGAGCAAAAAGAGAATACTAGGTGAGGAACAACTCACTGATACTCCTAGTGAAGATCAAAGTCCCAAACCTTTTGTGTCTGCTGGTATGCTCTCCAAAAAGGAGCTGTTGTCAAAATCCAGTGATTAGATTGAAAGGTTAAACCCTGAGAGTAAGCTTCCAAACTTCGATTCTGGAAGGATACTTGAGCCTGAAAGTCAGGCACTCAAGAGCATGCTTGGACTCCCTGATGTACCCAGTAGTACTGAACACATCACTGAGTCTGAAGCTTAATCTCAAGCACCGCTTCCACCTCTGAAATCTCTTCAGGGTGCTACACCTAGATCTGAGCTTACTCCCTTGCAATTCAACCCTCACTCTCCAAAAGAAAGGTCCGGTCTTGGTAGAACAATTTTGAAAAGACCAGAAAAACCAACCCAAGAGGATTCAGTCCCCACTAAGACTTCCACATCTTCAGTTCCTACTAAAGAAGACCAAATCAAGCAGTTGACTGAACTTGTGAGGAAGTTGAGTGAAAAGATAAACTCAGCTGAGAAGGTTCATGGTTTAAAAGTCAGTGAACCAAAGTCAATCTCAAGTTCCTCTAGGTCTAAAGGCAACTCCAAGCCCAAACAGAAGTGTGATATGTGCCATTATACTAGCCATACCACTGATAATTACTACATAATCCTTTTCTTCATGATCTGCAAAAAGGAAGATCACATAACTTTTGATCACTTACAGTATGTAAGATTATTCAGTGAAGCAAGTCATATCAACCTTGGTCATCAGTATGCTTCATCTTCTAAGCAGGCTCAAAGGCCTAAAGCAATACCTTTTCCTCTTTGCCCACACTGTGGATTTAATGATCATCATCCTGATGACTTTCTTATGAACTCTTGCTGTGATTTATGTGGAAATCTAGCTCATGAGACATCTCAGCATGATAGGGTCATACAAGCAAGGAGAAGTTCAAAACAACCCCGCATCACTGAATCTTCCTCTGTAAGAAAATGCGAAACCTGTGGTAGCACACTTCACTCAACCATTGACCATGAATATATTGCTAAGTTTAAGCAGACCATCAGACCCAAGCCTACTAGTAAGTGGGTTAGCAAGAGAAACTAATTCAGTTTACTATTTGTGCTGAGACATGCCAGGGAGCCTATTTGGCAGCTATATAGTGGATGTTCAAAGAGCATGACTGGTGTGAGGGAGTATCTGCACAAGTATGTAAAGGAGCCATGACCCAAGGTAGTATTTGGTGATAACTCATCATGTCCCACTGAAGGTTAGTTCAGTAAACTGGGATAATTTTCTCTAGAATAGCTTATGTCAACGGTCTAAAGTATAATATTATCAGTGTCAGTCAGTTGTGTGATGCAAAATACATAGTGCAGTTCAATGATAAACATGGTACTATTTTCAATGCCAACAAAGAAGTTGTTCTTATAGCTCCTAGGAGAGATGATGTAAATTACTTGACATGTCAACTCTCTCTCAGAATGGAACTTGTCTCTTTGCCAAATCTACTAAAACTGTCAACTGGCTGTGGCACAAGAGACTCTCACTTAAACTTCAAGAATATTAACAACTTGGCAAAACAAAACAAAGTCTTTGGTTTACCATCACTGGTTTTTGCAAAAGATAAACCATGCTCTGCCTATGAAAAAGGAAAACATCACAGAGCATCATTCAAAACAAAACAAAATTTCTCCATCAAAAGCTACCTTCACCTCCTACATATGGATCTGTTTGGACCTGTCAGTCCAAGATCAATCCAGCATGAGAAGTATACACTTGTCATTGTTGATGAGTTCTCAATATACACTTGGGTATACATTCTTTCCAAAAGAGTCAGTAATGAAACCATAATGTCATTCATCCGGAAGATTGAAAACCAGAATGACATTACAGTTAAACAAATCAGAACTGACAATGATATTGAGTTCAGAAATCAAGAGCTTGAGAGTTTCGGTGATGAAAAAGGAATTTCACAAAATTTCTCATCTCCTTATACCCCTAAACAAAATGGGGTAGCTAAAAGGAAAAACAAAAATCTCATTGAGGCTGCTAGAACCATGTTAAATGGCTCAGATCTTTCAAAGCACTTATGGACTGAAGCAGTTAAAACAGCCTGTTACACTCAAAATAGGTCAATCATTGTCAAAAGGCACAACCAAACCCCGTATGAGATCTTCAAAGGAAGACTTCCTGATATCAGCATCTTTCATGTGTTTGGGTGTCATGTGTTCATTCATAATCACAAGGACCACTTAGGCAAATTTGATGCAAAAGCTGATGATGGATATTTCTTAGGTTAATCACTGATATCTAAAGCCTTCAGGGTGTTCAACACTAGAAGACAACAAGTGGAGGAAACCTTCCACGTCACCTTTGATGAGAGCACTGAAAGCATCAGGTTCACCAATACTTCAGTGGAAGAAATAGGAATTGATGACTCATCTAGATACCCTCCTGATGAGTTCAACTCTGAAAACAATTCCTCATATCAAGATGATGCTGACATCTCATACTACATCTTGCCTCATAATCTCCGTCAACCTACCATCAGTGAATTCATTGATAATCCATCAGTCCCTACTCGGATAGGTAATACTGAACCAAATGTTCAGGAACTTGAAACTCATGAATCTCAACCTGAACAATAAACCACCTCATCAAATGATCTTCATGTTTATGCTGCTCCAGCCCCTGAACCGATTCCTGGGCTCCCAGTGACCTCATCAAGCTCATATCCTAGACCACAAAGTAAGTGGATGAGATCTCAAGACATTGAGCTTGTGAACATTATTGGTGAACCCACTGAAGGCATGCTCACAAAGAGCATGGCTGCTAAATTATCAGCAGCTTTAGCTAATGAGTGTCTCTATGCAGACTTTCTCTCAGAAGTTGAACCCAAAAGTGTCACTGGGGCTCTAAAACGTCATAGCTAGGTTCAGGCTATGCAAGAAGAAATTCAACAGTTTGATAGAAACAAAGTCATGACCTTGATCAAATGTCCTAAGAATGTCATTGTCATAGGAATGAAGTGGGTTTTCAAAAACAAAACCGATGAAAACAGCACTGTCATTAAAACCAAAGCCAAACTTGTAGCCAAAGGTTACAGTCAACAAGAGGGCATTGATTATGGTGAGACATTTGCTCCTGTTGCAAGAATTGAAGCCATCAGGATCTTCCTTGCTTATGCAACATACATGAACTTCAAGGTTTACCAAATGGATGTCAAAAGTTCCTTCTTGAATGGTGAACTCAAAGAGGATGTTTATGTTCAAGCTCATATCCTAGACCACAAAGTAAGTGGATGAGATCTCAAGACATTGAGCTTATGAACATTATTGGTGAACCCACTGAAGGCATACTCACAAGGAGCATGGCTGCTAAATTATCAGCAACTTCAGCTAATGAGTTTCTCTATGCAGACTTTATCTCAGAAGTTGAACCCAAAAGTATCACTGGGGATCTAAATCATCCTAGCTGGGTTCAGGCTATGCAAGAAGAACTTCAACAGTTTGATAGAAACAAAGTCATGACCTTGATCAAATGTCCTAAGGATGTCATTGTCATAGGAATGAAATGGGTTTTCAAAAACAAAACCGATGAAAATGGCATTGTCATTAAAACCAAATCCAAACTTGTAGCCAAAGGTTACAGTCAACAAGAGGGCATTGACTATGATGAGACATTTGCTCCTGTTGCAAGAATTGAAGCCATCAGGATCTTCCTTGCTTATGCAACATACATGAACTTCAAAGTTTACCAAATGGATGTCAAAAGTTCCTTCCTGAATGGTGAACTCAAAGAGGATGTTTATGTTCAAGCTCATATCCTAGACCACAAATTAAGTGGATGAGATCTCAAGACATTGAGCTTGTGATCATTATTGGTGAACCCACTAAAGGCATGCTCACAAGGAGCATGGCTGCTAAATTATCAGCAGCTTCAGCTAATGAGTGTCTCTATGCAGACTTTCTCTCAGAAGTTGAACCCAAAAGTGTCACTGGGGCTCTAAAACATCCTAGCTGGGTTCAGGCTATGCAGGAATAACTTCAACAGTTTGATAGAAACAAAGTCATGACCTTGATCAAATGTCCTAAGGATGTCATTGTCATAGGAATGAAGTGGGTTTTCAAAAACAAAACCGATGAAAACGGCACTGTCATTAAAACCAAAGCCAAACTTGTAGCCAAAGGTTACAGTCAACAAGAGGGCATTGACTATGATGAGACATTTTCTCCTGTTGCAAGAATTGAAGCCATCAGGATCTTCCTTGCTTATGCAACATACATGAACTTCAAGGTTTACCAAATGGATGTCAAAAGTTCCTTCCTGAATGGTGAACTAAAAGAGGATGTTTATGTTCAAGCTCATATCCTAGACCACAAAGTACGTGGATGAGATCTCAAGACATTGAGATTGTGAACATTATTGGTGAACCCACTGAAGGCATGCTCACAAGGAGCATGGTTGCTAAATTATCAGCACCTTCAGCTAATGAGTGTCTCTATGCAGACTTTCTCTCAGAAGTTGAACCTAAAAGTGTCACTGGGGCTCTAAAACATCCTAGCTGGGTTCAGGCTATGCATGAATAACTTCAATAGTTTGATAGAAACAAAGTCATGACCTTGATCAAATGTCCTAAGGATGTCATTGTCATAGGAATGAAGTGGGTTTTCAAAAACAAAACCGATGAAAACGGCACTGTCATTAAAACCAAAGCCAAACTTGTAGCCAAAGGTTACAGTCAACAAGAGGGCATTGACTATGATGAGACATTTGCTCCTATTGCAAGAATTGAAGCCATCAGGATCTTCCTTGCTTATGCAACATACATGAACTTCAAGGTTTACAAATGGATGTCAAAAGTTCCTTCCTAAATGGTGAACTCAAAGAGGATGTTTATGTTCAGCAACCTCCTGGGTTTGAGAGTAGTGAGTACACTGACTATGTCTGCAAGATTGACAAAGCCTTATATCGACTGAAACAAGCTCCCAGAGCATGGTATGAAACTTTCTCAGCCTTCTTGATCTAAAACAAGTTTGTCAGAGGAAAGATAGACAACACCCTGTTTATCGTTAGTACAAAACAAGATGTGATACTAGTCCAAGTGTATGTTGATGACATCATCTTTGGCTCAACAAATTATACTCTTTGCAAATAGTTTGAAAAACTGATAACAAAGAAATTTGAAATGAGCATGATGGGTAAACTCACATACTTCCTTGAACTACAAATCAGGAAAACTGATAAAGGAATCACCATCAGCAAAGAGAAATATACCAGAAATCTCTTGAAGAAATATGAAATCTCTGATTGTGCCTCAGTAAAGACTCTAATGGTCCCTCCAAATAACCTTGGACCAGATCTCACTGGCAAATCAATCAATCATCATTTTAGAGGGATTGTAAGATCACTAATGTATCTAACTGCCTCCAGACCAGACATACAATTCTCAGTATGTCTGATTGCAAGATATCAGTCTAATCCTAAGGAATCCCATCTCACTGCAGCCAAAAGAATCCTCAAATACCTTTAGGGAACTCCAAGCCTTGGAATTTACTATCCTAAATGTTCAGCGTTTGATCTCAAAGGTTATTCTAACTCTGACTATGCTGGCTGCAACATGGACAGAAAAAGTACCTCAGGGTCCTGTCAATTTCTTGGAGGAAAGCTGGTTTGTTGGAGTACTAAGAAGCAACAATCAGTGGCTATGTCTTCAGCTGAAGCTGAATATGTGGCAGCTGCAGGATGATGTGCGAATGTGCTATGGATGAAAAGTCAACTCAGTAACTATTACATCCATTACAAGATGGTACCCATCTTTTGTGATAACACCAATGCTATTGCAATCTCCAACAACCATGTCCTTCACCAAAGAACCAAACACATTGATGTCAGATATCATTTTATCAGGGACCACATCATGAAAGGAGACATAGAACTCCATTTCATCCCTACTGAATATCAGCTAGCTGATATCTTTACCAAACCTTTGAATGAACCTACCTTCAGGAGATTGAAAGCTGAATTAGGAATGCTTGATATTGAAAGTCAGCAACCTGATAACCAATCCTAATCTCAGCAGTTCTCTCTGAAAAGGTCCCTGGTCCCTGAATAAATTCCCCTAAAACACATCTTCTCACTGAACGTGTAAGATTCATTCAGGGTCCCTGACAATGGATGAAGAGCATTAAATAAGTAATTGAATGCACTAAGTATTTCAGTTACTTAATGTCCTAGGTTAGTAAACACACCAACTTAATATAGGAATATATGTCTTAAAACCCTTATGTCATCCATGTCATGGGTCCCAATCAACCTTACCTCATCCCACTTGGCATTAAATTCCCTCTCTCACAAAAAATATCCTTAGGATATTTTAACTCTGCAAATGCACTTTTACCGTAATCGCAACTATTCCTTGAAAATGGGAGAAAATCATGGGTAATGGAGTGGCTGCATTAAATGAGGTAAATGAAACGTATTTAAAAATGACTTTACAAATCCTCAAATATGCAAAAATCACCCTCTCACCACTCTATAAATACCATTCTCAAAAACACAAAAACACACACACAAATTGATTTCTGTAAACAAACTCTGTCAAAATACATTCAAAATCAAGAAACAATTGTGTGTTCTTTGTCTTAAAACCTGTTTAAGCAAAAAAAAATATATTTCATCTTTGCAAACAATATTCAAAAGTTTTTCACTACAAACTTTCAAAAAGGAATTACCTTCTTTGATTGTTCTTGTAAAAAAAAACTAAATCTTTTTCTGAATGGCAATGGCAAGAACTCAAAGTCTTCAGTTTACACCATAGTGGGTAGGAGGTCTTGATAATGTTGAATTCAAAACAAACAATGTTATAGGCAATTTTGACAACCCCAATGATGTCCCAGCCTATAAGAGAATCATGAAATTTTTTCTAAATTGCCCACTGAAAAAGGCCTTTGTTCAATCACCCTCTATCTTGTACCAAAACTTCCTAAGGGAGTTTTGGGCAACTGCTATGGCCTATGACCCGACACCCTTCACTGAGGAGACTGAACTTAGACCCCTCAGGGAGTTTCTCATCGGATTTTCAATTTTAAATGGGGAACAAATAGTCACTTTGGACTATAAAACCTTTTGCTCTTCAACAGGGTTTGATTATAACCAGGGAAATTATGTTGCTCACCCAACCAGCCATTGTTAAGGCTGAGTTAGGTAAAAGTGCTTTAGATCCAAAACTTTTGGACAAAACCCAGTCACCACGAACTCCTTTCCCGTGGCTTGGAAGATCCTGTTCAGTTTTGTGATTCTGGTTCTTGGAAAGAACCACTCATCCACTGAACAGATCAATTCTATTCAGTTGATGATGGCCTACTGCTTGATGACTGGAACTAATGTTGACATAGGGGAAATCATTTACAGTGATCTCGTAACCAAGCTACACAACAAAACTAGGGTGAAATACGTTTCATACCCTAGGTTTGTCTCTTGCCTTACAAGTGTTACTGGGTTGCAACTATACTCAGGATTTTCTATATGACGCGTTACTTGCCACCCCGAGTCAACCTAATTTTCAAAAGAACCCATCCCTGGTCATTGAAATTGAATTGAAGGCCCACATGGTTGCTGTAAATAGCCATAGGGACTCTGTCTCCAAACCCTGATCCCAAAAAGAGAAAGGGGAAGTCTCAGACTGGGACTAAGACTAAACCCATGTCTCAGGACCCTAAGGATTCTAGAACACATCCAAAAGGCATAGAAAGCCCGAGACGGACAAGCCACCCAAAGGAGACCAAGCAACATCCACCCTCGTGACAACGAAGGACACTGATACATCACAATCAATGCCCTTGGTCCCACAGACTACTCCCCAAGATCCAGAGGGAAACATACAACCCATTTGGTAGGGAGCGCTTCCACACACCGATAAGGACATTCAGAATCACGCCTTTTGTTTGAGGGCACAACTACTGATTCCAAAGACTCAGGGTTTTAGGAATTATTGTAACAGTATGGTTCCTGCTGATCAGGTTCTTACTGATAGTTTCTTTTGTTTCTACTGATAGAACAATTTCTGCGGATAGTAGTATCCATATTATTAGTAATTAGTGAGGATATGCATGAGTTATTTTAGGAAGAGATAATGCATATCTTTTACGTGTTTTGTAAGCTGCAGAATTAGGGTTTCTCATAGTATAAAAGAAACCTGCGGCTAGGGTTTATGTACGCTTTGGAAAAACATATTCTTAGCAATTTAATATAGATCCATAGAGGATCAAGAGTTTAATTTTATTGTCTTCTTTAACTCTTGTGTTCATATTTCGCGTGGACATAAGTTTATTAGAGGTTCTCTATAGTTTGCTTGTGATTACACAGGTTTACTATCTGTTTCTTGAAGGCTCGTGAGATCTATCTGGGATTGATCCAACAAGTGGTATCAGTGCCTTGTGAGAATCTCTCAAAGAAGACTTCCTTACTCTCTTTCAAAACCCTAGAAATTCTCTAATAATGACAAATTCAAACTCAGAAAATGATAAGGAGCAGCCTGAGTCATCCAACACTCAGTCTCAAACAATTCAGCGGGTTGTTACCACCATGTCAAACAACAATGCAAAGTTTCCCTGTCTGAAGAAGGACGAATATGACATCTGGGCAATGAAGATGGAAAATTATATCACCAACAATGACTACCATCTCTGGAACATTGTCCTGAAAGGTAACAGCAAGAAGAAGACTGGAAGAGATACTGATGGAAACGTGATAATTCTTCTAGCAGCAACTACTAAAGATCATATTGCACTTCAGATGGAAACCAAAGCTAGGACTACATTGCTCCAACCACTACCAGATGAACATATGAGTGATTTCCACCATCTTGATGATGCAAGGGAGATCTGGAGATAAATCAAGGCAAGGTTTAGAGGTAACGAAGAATCCAAGAAGATGAGGAAGACTATGCTCAAGCAAGACTTTCAGGAGTTTACAATTTCTGAAGAAGAAGGCATACACAAGGGGTATGACAGGTTTTAGAAAATCTTGAGTCGGCTTAATCAGATGCGGTCCAAACTTGACAATGAAGAATGCAACACCAAGTTCATGCGTGCTCTACCTTCCTCCTGGAGACAGGTTGCTCTTACTCTCAAGGCAAAGGGTGGCCTTGACTACTTAAGCTTTGATGACTTGTACAATAAGCTCATAACTCTTGAAATTGATATAAGGGGTCATTCCACCTATTCTCTCACTCCAACAAATTCAACATTTGTTAGTGCTACCAGTACTAACAACAAGAAATCATATGCTGAGAGTCCCACCTCGTCATCAGCATCAACCTTAGCATACACCTCTTCTACAAGAAAATCAAAATCTAGTAATGTGTTAGAGGATGTGCTCTACTCATTTGTTGCTGAGAGTGAGCCTCAACAGCAGCTGGCTTATGAGGATTTTGATCAGATGGATAAATGGGACTTGGAGGAGTTGGACATAGAGTGGCTAATGGCGATGCTTGCTGTAAAAGTCAACAGGTTTGAGAAGATGTCTAGGAGGAAGATCAGTTACCAGGGAAGGGAGGCAGCCAGGTTTGACAGAAAGAAGGTTAGGTGTTTTGAATGCAATCAACTGGGTCACTTTGCCAGAGAATGCCCAGATAAGAAAGGAAGTGACAGGAGAAGATATTCTGCATTCAAGCTCAAGGAGAATGAACAACCTAAACCAGCAGCCCTGGTGTTTGTGGATTCATTGCTTGACTGTACTGACCATGAAACTGAAGGAAAAGAGGACAGTTCTCCTCAGACTGGATTGCTTGTTGAGACTAGGGATGCTACTAAGACTGGAGATGCTGAGGAGTTTGCACTGATGGGGATCACATCTCAGGTACATAATTGTATATTTGGTTGTAATGATAGATATGATGCCCTTAAAAGAGAATTTGATGAAATTGATGGCCAATATAAAGAAAAATTTATTCAAGTTCAAGCCTATAAGAAAACTATTAAATCTTTGGAAAAACAAAAGGTTTGGTACTAACAAAATCAATTGGCCCTTGAAGAGAGAATTAGGGTGCTAGAAAGAGATTTAGAGAACACCACTAACTTGTTAAAATTTTTGGAGAATGAAAATATAAAAGTTAATGTAGAGAAAGAGGATCTAAAGGCTAATTTAGAAAAAGAGGTGGCTAGACATAAAGAGTGGCAAGAACAAGCTAAGAATCTAGACAAATTATGGAGAAGTTTTATGTCTGTAAAAACTAAGATGGGGTTGGGCTTCAAGGACTATATTGGTCCAGATGAGGTATATGACCCTAATGACTATAGTGTTTTTGACCTTGTCACTGATGAAGAGGAAGAAAAAAATCGAAAACCTGTTAAATTTGTAAAACAAGGTGAAATGCATTATGTTCCTTCCTCAATCAATGGTATTGTTAGGCCACCTAACATACTCAGAGTTGGATGAATCACATATGACCTATGGGCAAAAGTCTAATGACTTTTCTGAAACTGGAAGTGAAACTAATGATTTTATCTCTTGTTCTTCCAGTGATAGGACCTCAGAGACCCATTCTAAAGACTTTGCCAGTTGTGATTCAAGTGAAGAGTCTACAACTCCCAAGTCTGCCTCACCCAAGCCTTTTCCTATTAACCTTGCCCCAAGAGTTGTTGTTGATGAATGTTCTTCAAAGACAGCTTATTTTAAAAACATTTCTTGTTCTTTTGATTCTGTTAAAAATAATTCTGGTTTTGATTATGATTTGAATAAGTTTGTTTATGATAAGACTTCTCATGTTATGAACAAGCATTTTAAGAGGAAATTATGTTTTGTTTGTGGTAGTACATTTCATCTTATTAAAGATTGTGATTTTTATGAGAAACAAATGGGTGTTTGAACTAATCAACAGAGGCATAGACCAATATGGAATGATGTGACTAATATTCCTCCATTTGTTCCTTCTGGAAAACATGTGAGGACTGGCAGAACCAATCCTGCTGGTAGACCGGTCCTATTTGGTAGACCAGCCTCGCCTGTAACCCGTCACGATAGACCATTTTCATCATGTTGGAGAAGAAATGTTCCTAAGCCATTAATCAGACCTACTAGTACTTATTTTCAAAATGGATATAGGCCTGTTAATAATGACCCATTGTATAAAAGGGGGGCAAGGTGGGAAACTGTTGTTAAGTCCTCAGCAGGTTGCTCTTGGAGACAGTACAAACCACACTCTATGAAGGATTCCAAGAACAATGGTGGATCTCATCAATCTGCAGGTTTTTCATCTATGATCCACAAGGCAGGCCCAAGTCAGGAATGACTTGGGTCTCCATGTATACTAATGGTGTTGTATATCTTCTAACTTGTAGGATGATCCTCATACAAATAAAGATTTAGGTATTGTTGATAGTGGGTGTTCTAGGAGTATGATAGGGAACAGGGAAATATTGAATGATTTTGTCCCTATTCATGGAGGCACTGTTACTTTTGGAGAAGGAGATGGCAGGATAACAGGGAAAGGAACCATTAGGACCTCCAAGATGGACTTTAAAATGTGTATTATGTGGAAGAACTTAGAAACGTCAATCTATTTTCTGTGTCTCAAATCTGTGATAAGAAGAATAGTGTTCTATTCACTGATACTGAATGTCTTGTGCTTTCTAAAGACTTTCAGATACCTGATGACAGTCAAGTAGTGCTGAAGGTACCAAGGAAACATAATTTGTATACATTCAATCTTAATGATGTCCAGCCTGAAGGAGATTTGGCTTGTTTGGTGTCAAAAGCATCCTTGGATGAATCTAAAAAATGGCATAGAAGGATGGCTCATGTAAATTTCAAAACTATCAACAAGCTGGCAAAACATGGTTTAGTTCATGGTCTTCCTTCCAAAGTATTCACTAATGAGCATAATTGTGTGGCTTGCAACAAGGGAAAGCAGCACAAGGCTTCTTACAAATCCATTACAGCTGTCAGCACAATTTCAAAACCTTTGAAGCTTCTTCACATGGACCTCTTTGGTCCCACATCTATTAGAAGCATTGATCACAAGTATTATTGTATGGTGGTTACTAATGACTATAGCAGGTTTTGCTGGGTATTCGTTTTGGGAACTAAGGATGAAACATTTTAGGTTCTTCAAAACTTTATTGCTCTAGTTGAGAACTAGCTAAATAAAAAGGTTAAAGCCATAAGGTGTGACAATGGGACAGAGTTCGAAAATGCCAAATTAATTGAACTTTGTGGATCTAAGGAGATAAAAAGGGACTACAGTAATGCCAGGACTCCACAACAAAATGGAGTTGTTGAAAGGAAGAACAGAACCCTTATTGAAGCAAAGAAGATCTATGCTTGTCGATTCTAAGTTACCTACCATGTTCGGACTAAAGCGATCACTCACTGCTATGTTTTGAACAGGTTTTGATAACTCATACTCACTATAAGACACCTTATGAACTCCCGACCGGGAAGATTCCTACCATTAGTTACTTTAAGCCTTTTGGTTGTCATGTGACTATCTTAATCACCAAGTGATTATTTGGGCAAATTTGAAGGAAAGTTGATGAGGGTTTGTAGTAGGATACTATGCTCATAGTAAGGCTTATGAGGTGTAATATATATATATATATATATATATATATATATATATATATATATATATATATATATATATATATATATATATATATATATATATATATATATATTGGGTAAAAGGTCAAAGACCCGTAAATATATTACTCCAAAAACGTTTATGCAAAGGATATGGGTGAATCCCATATCTCAGCCCGTTACATAGGCGAAAAGCTTACATAACAAGATACTTCCTATTCTCTATATAAGAAAATAAACCACTACTCAAAGATAACATTAGACTCCTATGGAGATAAAATTACTTCCTACCAAGACCTTGGAGCTTGATACCATACGTGTCATAATAGGCATCCAAATTTCCTAGAAGATCGTAAACCTGATCCGCATAGTTATCATAATCATAGTCATCATAATCACCTCCCGATCATGATCACCACCAAATAGATTACTCGACTCATCAAAAGTGTTCACAACCTCCTCTTCTTTACTATCAGAATCCACAATCTCTCTCACCTTAGTGAATGAGTTAACCCTTTTAGTAAAAGAAGTAGACGGGAAATACTTATTATAATCTTGATAATCAACCTTTTTAATAGGATTACCATTATCATCAACAAGAGTAGCTTTCCCATCAATAAGAAGCCTTTCAAACTCCCCAATTTTCTCAACAATAGGGGTAGGACCAACCTCGTTAGCTTCCATTGAATCACTCACAAGCGGATCTTGTGATACATTACCTGTCTTGAGAGGCCCATCCTCCTTTGCTTCCATTATATTACCAAAATCCTCTACACCCTCCCCTGTTCCTTTTAAAGTACTCACAAGGTGTTCATTGATTCCATACCAGTCATTTGAGGTCCTACCATATCTGCTTCCTTGCTACAACCACTAGACCATTCCAATTCACCCTTCACATTAGGAAAACCA